>CM067342.1:59522890-59595204 GCA_034190875.2 Urechis unicinctus
GTCATTGGGCTATGCGGTAAATCGCTTAGAAGAGGAGGAAACATAGCACTAATTGGTCCATGTCCAGCATCGTTAACCGCACTGATGGCATGCGTTATTATAGAACTATGCCTCTATGTAATGGCTTGAGGTCAACGTGGAGGTGGAGTAGGTTGAGTGGCAGATGTAGACTAAGCAGAGCAGCAGGTAAAATATAAAGGTGAAGTCATGACGAGGCGGTTTCCTAGCGACACTGTGCCGGACGTATATCATGCTCTGGGTCATTATCGTCGTCATTTCGACCCCTGAGTCTAATTGGCTTAGTTCCTGCGGTGTCAAATCATCCAACATTCCCCTCCAAGTTTTGCAAGCTGACCAGTGCGCTCGTTTGTTTCCTATAAGTTGCATCGTTCATGTTACACGACAATCATCTGTACGGATATATTGGGGAGCATAGATGGGGAGATTAACATTAGTATTTATTTTAACCACTGTTTGTTTGGGTGTTTAAACTGTCTTTACATTGAAGCACCAAAGCCACCTGCTAACCCCGCATCTCACTGACGATCACCTAATGAATTACATAACTGTAATTTAACATTGTAATTTCTAAAATTAAACTATTACAATGTAAAGATTGTGCATTTGTACATGTTCCCTGCCGAACAATGAGCATTCGTTGCATAATCTATAATGCATTTACATCCTCTTTGAAGAATCTGACATCGTAGTCCATCGCAGCTGTCAGCACCGGCCGAAGTGTCAGATCGTAATGAACGCCAAACGCGGTTCATCTTATGACGAGAGTGGGCAATTGCAAGGATATTCTATTTATTTGATTATCGAATTATCTTTAGTCTATGTTGCGCATGACTGTTATGCTAGTGGCTGTTCTCGACGTAGTCCATGGCAATAATAGCACACAGCGTCTGTAACTCCTGACTATCTACCATCTGCTTCAGATCGACTTGGGAGTAAGTCGACCATAATATTCTCCTTGTGTTTCTCGAGTGCTAAGTTCCCTTACTGCGTCATTTCTTCCCTTGCGTCGCCACCTCTACTGTGTCCTCTATAAATCGGCATCCACAATACAAATAACGGACGGGAGCGGCAAAAAGGTATACCACTACCCTCCATGACGTACACTTCCCGGCTTCTGTGCGCCGAATGGCATTGGAACATAATATATCATGTCTTGCGTCCCTTTTCGCGCATGCAAAATCAATAGAAGGAATGCCTGTCAGTGTTACCTCTTAATAGTTATATTAGTACAGCGTATTCCACCGAGTTTTAAAACCCATGACTATGGCAACTCGACATTTATGTATTAATTTTCTGGGAGCTCAACCATTACAAGGCTCATGCATATACATTAAACATGGAATTTACTTCCATTTCCGGAACTATCGCTTTCCTAATATTTGCGTCTGACAACTTGCGCTTGTGCGATGGCATGTCTCATTCTACCATCACCTCTCCCCGTCTCTTTACCACTCCCGAGATCCGTAAACATTGCTGCTTATCATGAATCAAAAGGGTATTGGTACAGTCGTACATGAACATAATGTTTTTCAAACTGGATCGGCAAGCATGGACTTGACACAATCGTAGATGTGTATTTTACACGAGTCTGTCCATGCTTTCTTCAGATCCATGGGGTTTTCGTTAACTGTTTAAAGGAAGTACGCATCTGTGTCAATAAAAATAAAAATAATAAAAGTAAAAATAATAAAAATAATAATGAAAATAATAATAATAATAACAACAGTATAGTTTATTTCAAGTACCAGACTCATTGCATATCAAGCGAACATCCAATATTGTACGTACAGTCAGAACATTGAGCATTAAGCTATTTGGTCGGCCATATAGAATTCGCATTTGCCTCATTGAAATTTGTTTTGAGTATACATTCTAAATATTTCCATCGTCCGTCATACTGTAATTGCTTACCATTCCATGATACCAGGGACCGAACAGTCAGATGATGAAATATTTCGTGACTTGATTGATTAATAACAATACAACAAAGAATTCGTCTTTGTAGGCTATGTAAAGCATTGGACTAAAGATCACTCTTGAACTTAGATGTCAATCCTGATGTCCGCAACCGGGCGGTTTTCATCGGATCAAACACCACATACTAGACGTAAACGCCTTGTTGCCTGGATCACACTGCCGCCCTCACCCCGCACCACATCATATGGTTCCTGCACAGGATGAAGCCGACAGTTGCCTGTATCACACTGCCGCCCTCACCCCGCACCACATCATATGGTTCCTGCACAGGATGAAGCCGACAGTTGCCTGTATCACACTGCCGCCCTTACCCCGCACCACATCATATGGTTCCTGCACAGGATGAAGCCGACAGTTGTCTGTATCACACTGCCGCCCTTACCCCGCACCACATCATATGGTTCCTGCACAGGAAGAAGTCGCCTGCTGTTGCAATTATCGCAACTATTGATGTTGCTTATAGCAGAGCTCACAAGACGCCCGTAAAGCATGATATCCAGCACAGTTGGGTAACACAGTCTGACATATTCTTAGTCGGCAAATTGCAATACTCTGGGCACCTGGGTTCTATGGGTGCACTGTTGAGTTGTAATTAGAAGTGAACTTGCTGTGCCAGACTAATTGAACAAACAGTTCTATAGTAGCTGGAAACTATGAGGGCTCCTTAAGATTGTACATTAATACCGGCGGATCGTGTATTTCCAGTGTTACTCACCAGAAAAAGCCTTAAACTGAATCTACTTCTCGACTGCGCAGTAATATTGAATACACGTCAAGTGGAGAGAATAGTTATAAAACCATTAAAGGATCATCGTAAGCCACATCAACATTTATCGATATATATATATATATATATATATATATATATATATATATATATATATATATATATATATATATATATATATATATATATATATATATATATATATATATATATATATATATACTATGGCCTACATCATATTGATCACAAATACATCGGACTAGGTACGCAGCGTTAATTATAACGCTCTGTTGATATCATGTCGTGTCTCAGAAAGCATTTAAACAGATAGCAAAAGAAAGCAAGTACGATATCATAAAGCTGATATCTGGATGTGTTATAAGCAGGAGTTATTAATCGGATGTGGTTGAATATTTGTTTGAAATGAGATTACTGCTCAACTATTAATTGGCACACATTAGAAACATGGATATCGATTACCTGCCACTATGCTGTGATTACCTATTTGGGGGAAAGCATCAACACAAGCTTGTAAAATATCCTACGACGCGACTTCGATGTCAGCCTTGCAGCGATGATAGTGGCACGTAAAATATCCTACTCTCTCATCAATTATAATGTCGGATAATCCAGATGATATTTGCAAAACCATCAGATAACTGGCTGAGTCAGCTGTTTTTGTGTCGATATTATCTGCCTGTTGGGTATTTGCATAATACTATACACACCGTAGAAAAAAGTAAACGATATTGCATAATATTTGAATGTTCAGAGTATGCATTCGGTTTATTCGACTGCTAAACTATTTTGTGGCAATCGCTGTGTCAGAAATACGGCATTAATTGGCATAAAGTAACCTGTTGTAATTACGCCCAAAAAGATAGGCGCTAAATTGCATAATATACCAGAGGAACATTATGACAATCATTCATCTGCGGCTTCTCCAACATTGATCTATAAAAACAGGAAAGCGTGATTTAAAACGGGACTAAAACATACATCAAATATGTAAACAATTTTTTATGAAAACCCTAACAAACGGAACTTTCATAATCACAAAATATATATAAGAATACAAAAATAATACGAGAGCCATTCTAAAATTTAAAAAAGTTTAAATATAAGAATTTTCTTTTATTAAAGCGGTCACAGTTGCAATATCGATGCAATATGTAGTATGCGAAATGAAAAGAAAATTTCTTCTGTGGGATATCGAATACATCTGCATACTGACATTCTGTCTTGCACCAGGCAATAAACACTGTACCCCCTATAGCGTTGCACCTAACCCCGCAGGCCTGTTATCAGAGCTCTAGGTTGATGTGTGACGTCATTATATGGTAACAGCGTCTTAGTCTAAATCATTCCCTGCCAGTCATAGGTCATCTTACGTCGGTAATGTTATATGAGCAGTTCATTCAAACCAGCGTCAAGAACGATTTCACCCCTAGTAGGTGTTTTGGCAGCTCATGCATGTTAAGAGCCTCAGGAATATATCGCGTTATATTGAGTGGCTAAAGTCGCTTAGCGTAGATAACCCACTGCCATCAGTCATCTTACTATTGAGTATCCGCCTGACGTGTGGGTAACTGTTTCACCATGTCACTATGTATTATTTGACTTGTAATGAGAAGTCAACCATGCACATTCTATAAACAATAGAGCCTCTTAAATACGTTATTCAGCAACTGTAAGAAGAAATATGCAAATGATGGTTACATCTAATTGATTACCTTGAGATCTTGCAGTGCCTGCGCAGTAAACGATTGTACATAGAATCCAGCATGTAGGTTGCCACTGTGACCTGAATACGTCAGACCACTGTAACAATGCCTCACTACCCCAACTAACAATTATGAACCTATCCGTAGATGATTAAATAGGTTTTCGTGTCACATTGTTACACGTTATCAACGCCCCCGCTTTTACGAACAGCTGTAGCTAGCGGGTAAGATTCCGCCATCGATAAAGCACCATGTCTTTTGGGAAGGAACACTGATGCTTGATATTGCAGCGCCCGCATAGCCTTAGTAGGAATGCGTATCTTTGCCTGTTTATATACCTATTGATTTACTGCTTTGGTCTTTCTGTGCAGCCATATTATCCACTTGCACAGTTGAGCTTTATAGCTTGTATCATGATCCTACATGTTTATAAAATCGTGAACCTGTTTATTTGTCTGGTTAGTCGCTTGTGTCTATCCACTGATATTTTGATTAATGTTACACAGGCGATGTATTTGATCTGTCATTATTCTGGAAGCATTAAACAGCTGGAAATAAACCGGAGCGGCATCAAAAGTCTTACCACACGAACTCTTGTTTCATGTGCAGCATGCTAATTTTCGTCGGTGTCCATGTCTTATTACATATGATTGCTAACTGATCGCGCTAAGCTCATTCCTGGTTGATTACGTCTTTGATATATAACTAAAAATCTAGCGAGTTCGTCAAGATTGATCAAATGTTTAACACATGCAGCACACAATGACGCGTAATTGCAGCTTTCAATCTAGACTATAGAAGCAGGGAAATGTGGAATCAAAGATTCCCGACTTTTGGCCGCTTTTTAATTGGAATGCTCATATGTCAATTTTCCAGAATGCATCAATCGATGCTGGGACTCCTCAGCATCGTCTATCATCAAGCGGCCGTGACTAATGAATCTGCTGGTGGGCGATACAGTCTGTGGGGTAGCTGTATGTCCTCCATCATTGTTCAAAGGGCGTGTCTCCGTCTGGGCGTCTTTGAACTGAGCCGATATTTGTGATCATCCTTGACAGATGCGCTCGTGTAAGACGCAACTGTTGTTTGATGAACAGCTTATTTATAACGTAAAGATGGGGATCCGCGTAGGAACAACAGTACCTTACATTGGCAACCAAATCCTTTGATTACACAATTCAAGGTTTACAAAAACATCACGATGAAAACAGCCCTAGATTGCATAGCCCAGAAATAGTTAGATAATGAATCACCGTTTGTGGGACCGGCATGAAAGTCATCCTCGATAAATGGCACTCCCACATATTTAACAGCGTAAAGACATGTATTTATGGCAAACAAATACCACGTAGACAGTATGCGATAACGAAAAAAACGGAGAGTTTTGTCCGATGTTGTCTAATGATTTAATTGAACTTTTCTCACTGTTACCGTATCAGAACCTGATTTCAGGTCAGTGACATCTTGCTCCATACGGCAGGGGACCAACACTAGTATTAAGTTCGTGAAGTATGAACTTAAAAGCGCCTACGGCTTATTCATCATCACTCACAACATGCAGGTAAACGTGGATTATGGAATACACCGTGTTAAAATGCTATGTTTGTTGAATGAACAGAGAGCACTCTCGCTGATGTCGACAGCAGCTGCCTTGAAGCGACATCTTACAACACCTCAATGCCATATACCTAATCTGAGAATAACAGGAGCAGAAATGATATAATTAGCATGCGTAGTCCAACTTGCGTGACTTCGTTGTTTGTTCAAAATATTATCCTCATAACTGCTTAAATCGTGACATCGGTGTCAGCCTCCAGCTGCTAGGCTACTGGCACTAAGAGTATATGGCTGATTAACGAAGTGGCACAATCTGACCTGATTTAGATTCTTATTGTTAGCATTGTTGATCACGCTCAATGCAACAATTCCGTCGAATAAACAAATATAGAGAATGGTGGCAATGAGTATAGCGTTTTCATCCGCCAATCATGTCGTGCTGCAATCGCCGAGATGCTGCAGTGTGAAGTTTTGAATGGGGCAAAATAAAGATTTTTGAACAAACCTTTTATCAATAATAATGTAGCTAAATTTGAGGCCTGCCTATCATGCACTTAGTCATGCAGAAGAAATCAAACCGATACATCTATTATATGGCATTGTACAAGCACAAACCCCCAAAAATGATTCCATTTTGGAGCTTTACACGAATTGGTCAAACGATAATATTTACAGTGTAACTTCATCTGATGGCTATGGTTAGATATTAGATGGTCATGGGTATTGATTCCATCGCTGAAATGATGCCGTCCCTATAATGGTCATGTTGAGGTGGGAAATATTGGCAGAGACAAGTACCTCCATGGCCTAGCGGCACCATACCTAGGTAATCTACTGCGGAATTACAGTCCGACTTGCATAAGAGCATGGATAGTGGATGTAATTATCGCATCAATGCATCTACCAGGTTGATGTGTACAAGCGTTTGTGAAACGGTATGAAACACCGCCACCTTACAACAAGTATTCGAACATAACAATGCTTCCTTGAATTGGTAGCTAAATTTGCTGACAACCTCGTTCAATGCATACCATTTTACCCTGTTATACAGTGCCGTATGATGGGAATTGTTACTACACTGATCAGAGATTAATTGGTGCTTTAGAACGTTAACGCCTATAATAAAATGTAGGCCTTCAATAGGCTTACGAATGAAGCTACCTTGTAATTTATCTTGGTTCTTACACACCTAGCATAAAGTCATTTATTCCCCAATTTGTTGGAGGTCAACACTGGGAAAAGACACCATAAAATCATCACATGTTATTTCACCAATGTTGCATCACGTTCAAGTTGCATTAATACATGATTATCATTTAAGTGCACAGCCAGAAAAAACGTGGCTATTTAAAAAGGTACACATCCAAAGGTACCACCACTATAAGTTGATTCATTGGGTGAGGTGGATTATCGAAACCCATCGTGCAGTAGGTTGGTCGGCAACTATAATAAATAACAGCCCATGCCGAAAAATGTATTGTAGGATGTACCCAATGATTGACACAATCTGATTACGGTTGTATAGAGTTTGTTGCCTTGGTACATCACTATAATCAGGAGATTGGAATTGTTTTTTTAAGCGATGTAATGTTTAAAAACATCTAATTCTTGATGATATATATAATTGTCATACCGTTACAAATAGCAACATGACAATATAACGCGCTATTAATCACTCAATCTGTTATGCAACTAAATAGTCTGTGAACACAATTCTAGGTAGAAATCTTTGATTGCATCACATTCATTGGATGAGACAACATAATGCAACGCGCAAATAAGTGATTAAGTTATCTAATTTAAATCCGATATTTCTCCATAATTAGTAACAAAATTGCACACATCACGGAATACAACATTGCGTCTCCATGTCGCTGCATTCAATAGGACAAATCCTTAAGCAATCGCATCAATTCATATTTTTCGTCGCAGTACCTCTCCTTAGCCCCAATATATTGGTCCGTGGAAGAGTTATGCATGACATTATTGTTCAACGTGGCTTTTGTTTAGCGAGGAAACCCGTGTAGCTTCAAGCACGACCGAGTGCAAATCAAACTGTCACCAGCACACAATAAGCAGACATCAATGAGGCCCTCTAGCGTGCAATGCTAGCCAGCGCAACGAACAAGCGGGAAAATAGGAGTCATATTTCGTTCTAAAGTCTTAAAAGTGAATGAATTTTTAATTAACTTGTACGCCGGCTGTTGTCTATTGATAGCCTTGTCACGAAAACGGCGAAGGCTGCACACCCGTAAATATTTATTCCTTAGTGCTTCGTGTATGGAACTTTTTACGCCGTCCACTCACTGTGTATGAGCACGCTATTGAATCGGCTGATATTGGCGAATGAGACGTGGCGAACAATGCAATCGTACATGGAAAGCCTCATACATATCCTAGATGTCTGTTACAATAGTTATGTGTATTCCAATATCGGGTTGATATCGAGCGCGTTTCGGTGACCAGCGTGCTTACGTCATCATAGCGACAGAGATAAGTAAAACATGACATGAGATATTTTGACACATAGAATTGACCCATGAATCTTTATTCATCATCATCCTTATTAAGAGTACGAATAAGCTTGTTGAAAGCATCTCATATATCAATGTTAATATTGTGTCACTGTCCTATTACGTTCAATAGTTTAAAACGTGATTTGCAGCGAAACTGTCACCGGCGATAGGCTGCATGCACGCCGCATGTGCCTTGGAATGTTAAGCAACGACTTCCCTAGAATGCCCGTTTAAGTCGAATATGCATATCCCAAATTCAAATAATATGGTGAATGACAAATTTAGTGTCAAATGCCTTTTCTTTTCCCCCCTGGTATCATTCGAAGCGGGCACAAGATTGTGTAGAGATGATATTGCAGGCTGAAGTTTGCTGAGTTAATGCGAAAGGTTGATAACTGGTTGGCACAACTTTCTCCGATTAAGACCGACATGTGCCTCATAACCTCCTTTGTATCCAGTAGGGGCTACTAGCCCGGGTAGGGATCGAACTGATCCCCTTCAGAACACTCCATGTAGTATCGATATCCTGATTGTTTTTTGCTGATCACGAGAGTGATTATGCATGGCATTTTGTATGCTGAGTCACGATGATGGTCATTGATTTATGAGTAATTGCCATGTCTCAGGTGAATACTTAGTACTGCAAGACTTGTTATTTGGTAAGAACCAATGGAATGTGACTGTAAGGAGGCAATTAATGAGTATGATTAATTAAAATATCCGATCCCTTTCCGGATTACACTAGCGACCTTCAGACATTTTCCCTTCCCACTTGTGATATACGAAGTTTGTACCAAATTAAACAGGGGGTTATGCATAAAATATCTGAAGTTTGTATCACGCCGTAGGGTAAGGCTGAGATAATTGTTTCGTTGTTATTTTATTGTGTGTTCCTTTTCACTTCTGATTTACCAACACAGCTTAAGAGAGCACAGGTAAACGATGGAGAAGTGTTTTCGTGGTGTCGCAGTGAGTGGGTGCTAGGAGTCTGTTACTTGGATCTTATATACCAAAGAATTGGCTTTACCGCCTCGATATAAGGAAAATAATACACAACCATCCCAAAGTTACCTCCTCCTTCAACACATTCCGACGGTATGTATCATACTAGGCATCAGAAACGGATAGTAGCTGGTGTAGGGCCAAAGGCAGTGGTATGGCAGAGACAGCATAGTCAGTCGGTTGGGAAAAAGGGTTGAGCTGCTACGAACACAGCACTCAAACCGCCAGGGCCAGACAAAATGGAATGCCAAAACTCCTTGGCAACCAAGATGAGTAAGCAGCCAGCATGATATGCAGATATTAATAAACTTAGAGATAGTAACAGCATCACCCTTAATACTGCCCAACAATCTCGTCATAACATAACTTTCCTAACCTGCAGCCATCTTTTTCAAAACGCCCTTCATAAATTAATAAAAGATAACTTCAAAGCAAGTCAGAGTTTGGTGTCTCACATAAAGAGGAAAATGTGTATCATTGCGTTCATCCTTCCTTGACGTGGTCAAGTGGCAATGGAAGGACTCATTTAGGATGTTTTATCAAAAGCTACTTCTACAGGTGAGGGAAACACCTAATAAAAATATGCAAAACTATTCGATCCCTTTCCGGATAACACTAACACCCTTCAGACAACTGAAAGCGCATTTTTCCTTCCCATTTGGGAAATACGAAGTGTGTACAAAATTAAACCCAGGGGATATGCATACAATATCTGAAGTTTGGTGTCTGAAATAAAGAGGGAAATGAGTATCATTGCGTTCATCCCACAGGAACATTATGCCAATCATTCATCTGCAGCTTCTCCAACATTGATCTATAAAAACAGGAAAGCGTGATTTAAAACGGGACTTAAACATACATCAAATATGTAAACATTTTTTTATGAAAACCCTAACAAACGGAACTTCTGTGGGATATCGAATACATCTGCATACTGACATTCTGTCTTGCACCAGGCACTAAACACTGTACCCCCTATAGCGTTGCACCTAACCCCGCAGGCCTGTTATCAGAGCTCTAGGTTGATGTGTGACGTCATTATATGGTAACAGCGTGTTAGTCTAAATCATTCCCTGCCAGTCATAGGTCATCTTACGTCGGTAATGTTATATGAGCTGTTCATTCAAACCAGCGTCAAGAACGATTTCACCCCTAGTAGGTGTTTTGGCAGCTCATGCATGTTAAGAGCCTCAGGAATATATCGCGTTATATTAAGTGGCTAAAGTCGCTTAGCGTAGATAACCCACTGCCATCAGTCATCTTACTATGGAGTATCCGCCTGACGTGTGGGTAACTGTTTCACCATGTCACGATGTATTAATTGCCTTGTAATGAGAAGTCAACCATGCACATTCTACAAACAATAGAGCCTCTTAAATACGTTATTCAGCAACTGTAAGAAGAAATATGCAAATGATCGATACATCAATTGATTACCTTGAGATCTTGCAGTGCCTGCGCAGTAAACGATTGTACATAGAATCCAGCATGTGGGTTGCCACTGTGACCTGAATACGTCAGACCACTGTATCAGTGCCTTACTACCCCAACTAACAATTATGCACCTATCCGTAGATGATTAAATAGGTTTTCGTGTCACATTGTAACACGTTATCAACGCCCCCGCTTTTACGAACAGCTGTAGCTAGCGGGTAAGATTCCGCCATCGATAAAGCACCATCTCTTTTGGGAAGGAACACCGATGTTTTATATTCCAGCGTGCGCATCGTGCCTTAGTAGGAATGCGTCTCTTTGCCTGTTTATATACCTATTGAATTACTGCTTTGGTCTTTCTGTGCAGCCATATTATCCACTTGCACAGTTGAGCTTTATAGCTTGTATCATGTTTATAAAATCGTGAACCTGTTACAAGTCTATTATTACAGCAGAATCAGTTTAGGACTAGGCAATATCGCACGAGCTGCCCAAAGCAGTTGTGTGCCTTTTATCTTATAGCCATTTGAAACAACTAATATCTAGAACCAAATACTATGTAGTTGAGTTTGTTTGCTTTTATTCTGCTTCATTTTCTTATATGCGACATGCTACGTCCGTAATGCTGAGAACATAAAGCACGTCCAAGCAGGCAGCAGCAGTCAAAATGAATTACGTTGTTCGGTTAATTTGACATAGCATGCTGCAAATGAAATTTGAATGACGGCTAATTTAGTCCACGTTCTAAGCACACCACGCCGCAATACAGGTGCTGCCACTGATATCGGGGATATAAGTATATTATGTTTGCACATGCACGAGAAATGCCTTACCAATTGTAAGGTTTATTTGTCTAGTTAGTCGCTAGTGTCTATCCACTGATATTTTGATTAGTGTTACACAGGCGATGCATTTGATCTGTCATTATTCTGGAAGCATTAAACAGCTGGAAATAAACCGGGGCGGCATCAAAAGTCTTACCACACGAACTCTTGTTTCATGTGCAGCATGCTAATTTTCGTCGGTGTCCATGTCTTATTACATATGATACGTGGATCGTGATAGATGCGGATTGTACGTGCCGGTAAACACACAGGCACCATAACATGACAAAAGGGATTCACGCAGAGCAATTGTGACGTCACATGATGATCGTACCTTCGCCTGAATTGTGCGTCTTTGTGGCCTTTGCTTTGCACGGAAAATTGCAATGTTGTGTTCAGGCATTGTCAGCCGCACAGCAAGAAATTACGGCTACAATATGAGTGACAATATCTCAGGCCGTGAAGGTAATGATGCTATATATCGTTACAAACAAGCATACGGTCTGTCACTAGAATCAAATAAATCTTGATCTTTAGTCCAGTGGCACACCTTGGTCGACCGGCAAAAGATAACCATGTTACCAAAGAGCGTCAAAGGCCAAATAATTACCGGATGTTGTAGTTCTTTATGGATCCCCACCGCCGCTTAGTTATCGCCAACAACTGGTCGTTTAGCTTGCTGGAATAAGCGTGCGAATTATTTGATGGATAAGTTGATCCTCAGCATTTCCAGTCGCCCCAAACATGCTGACAACGTTATCCGAAATGTTTTGCCGTCTGAGCTGAATTAGAGAGGAATTAACGGGGAATTCGTTAATCAAGAAGTATCTCTACAACTACCCTGTGATGCTTCATTACTGTACGTGTCGATTCAACTCGCCGTATTTATAATAACACTGAATATAAATTAGTGCCTAAAGCTGAAAACACGGAAGTTTTAAGCGTTGAATTGGAGGAGCTCATTCCTGGTTGATTACGTCTTTGATATATAAGTAAAAATCTAGCGAGTTCATCAAGATGGATCAAATGTTTAACACACGCAGCACACAATGACGCGTAATTGCAGCTTTCAATCTAGACTATAGAAGCAGGGAAATGTGGAATCAAAGATTCCCGACTTTTGGCCTACTTTTTAATTGGAATGCTCATATGTCAATTTTCCAGAATGCATCAATCGATGCTGGGACTCCTCAGTATCGTCTATCATCAAGCGGCCGTGACTAATGAATCTGCTGGTGGGCGATACAGTCTGTGGGGTAGCTGTATGTCCTCCATCATTGTTCAAAGGGCGTGTCTCCGTCTGGGCGTCTTTGAACTGAGCCGATATTTGTGATCATCTTTGACAGATGCGCTCGTGTAAGACGCAACTATTGTTTGATGAACAGCTTATTTATAACGTTAAGATGGGGATCCGCGTAGGAACAACAGTACCTTACATTGGCAACCAAATCCTTTGATTACACAATTCAAGGTTTACAAAAACATCACGATGAAAACAGCCCTAGATTGCACAGCCCAGAAATAGTTAGATAATGAATCACCGTTTGAAAGTCATCCTCGATTAATGGCACTCCCACATATTTAACAGCGTAAAGACATGTATTTATGGCAAACAAATACAACGTAGACAATATGCGATAACGAACAAGACCAAGCTTCAAAAAAACGGAGAGTTTTGTCCGATGTTGTCTAATGATTGAATTGAACTTTTCTCACTGTTACCGTATCAGAACCTGATTTCAGGTCAGTGACATCTTGCTCCATACGGCAGGGGACCAACACTAGTATTAAGTTCGTGAAGTATGAACTTAAAAGCGCCTACGGCTTATTCATCATCACTCACAACATGCAGGTAAACGTGGATTATGGAATACACCGTGTTAAAATGCTATGTTTGTTGAATGAACAGAGAGCACTCTCGCTGATGTCGACAGCAGCTGCCTTGAAGCGACATCTTACAACACCTCAATGCCATATACCTAATCTGAGAATAACAGGAGCAGAAATGATATAATTAGCATGCTTAGTCCAACTTGCGTGACTTCTTTGTGTGTGCAAAATATTATCCTCATAACTGCTTAAATCGTGACATCGGTGTCAGCCTCCAGCTGCTAGGCTACTGGCACTAAGAGTATATGGCTGATTAACGAAGTGGCACAATCTGACCTGATTTACATTTTTATTGTTAGCATTGTTGATCACGCTCAATGCAACAATTCCGTCGAATAAACACATATAGAGAATGGTGGCAATGAGTATAGCGTTTTCATCAGCCAATCACGTCGTGCTGCAATCGCCGAGATGCTGCAGTGTGAAGTTTTGAATGGGGCAAAATAAAGATTTTTGAACAAACCTTTTATCAATAATAATGTAGCTAAATTTGAGGCCTGCCTATCATGCACTTAGTCATGCAGAAGAAATCAAACCGATACACCTATTATATGGCATTGTACAAGCACAAGCTCACAAATAAATGATTCCATTTTGGAGTTTCACACGAATTGGTCAAACGATAATATTTACAGTGTAACTTCATCTGATGGCTATGGTTAGATATAAGATGGTCATGGGTATTGATTCCATCGCTGAAATGATGCCGTCCTTATAATGGTCATGTTAAGGTGGAAAATATTGGCAGAGACAAGTACCTCCATGGCCTAGCAGCACCATACCTAGGTAATCTACTGCGGAATTACAGTCCGACTTGCATAAGAGCATGGATAGTGGATGTAATTATCGCATCAATGCATCTACCAGGTTGATGTGTACAAGCGTTTGTGAAACGGTATGAAACACCGCCACCTTACAACAAGTATTCGAACATAACAATGCTTCCTTGAATTGGTAGCTAAATTTGCTGACAACCTCATTCAATGCATACCATTTCACCCTGTTACACAGTGCCGTATGATGGGAATTGTTACTACACTGATCAGAGATTAATTGGTGCGTTAGAACGTTAACGCCCTTTAATGAAATGTAGGCCTTCAATAGGCTTACGAATGAAGCTACCTTGTAATTTATCTTGGTCCTTACACACCTAGCATAAAGTCATTTATTCCCCAATTTGTTGGAGGTCAACACTGGAAAAAGACACCATAAAAACATCACAGCCCGGACATGTTATTTCACCAATGTTGCATCACGTTCAAGTTGCATTAATACATCATTATCATTTAAGTGCACAGCCAGAAAAAACGTGGCTATTTAAAAAGGTACACATCCAAAGGTACCACCACTATAAGTTGACTCATTGGGTGAGGTGGATTATAGAAACCCATCGTGCAGTAGGCTGGTCAGCAACTATAATAAATAACAGCCCATGCCGAAAAACGTATTGTAGGATGTACCCAATGATTGACACAATCTGATTACGGTTGTATAGAGTTTGTTGCCTTGGTACATCACTATAATCAGGAGATTGGAATTGTTTTTTAAGCGATGTAATGTTTGAAAACACCTAATGCTTGATAATATATATAATTGTCATACCGTTACAAATAACATTGGATGAGACAAAATAATGCAACGCACAAATAAGTGATTAAATTATGTAATTTAAATCCGATATTTCTCCATAATTAGTAACAATTGCACACATCACGGAATACAGCATTGCGTCTCCATGTCGCTGCTAGCTTATTTACTGCATTCAATAGGTTCAAATCCTTAAGCAATAGCATCAATTCATATTTTTCGTCGCAGTTCCTCTCCTTAGCCCAAATATATTGGTCCGTGGAAGAGTTATGCATGAAATTATTGTTCAACGTGGCTTTTGTTTAGCGAGGAAACCCGTGTAGCTTCAAGCACGACCGAGTGCAGATCAAACTGTCACCTGCACGCAATAAGCTGACATCAATGAGGCCCTCTAGCGTGCATGCTATCCAGCGCAACGAACAAGCGGGAAAATAGGAGACATATTTCGTTCTAAAGTCTTAAAAGTGAATGAATTTGGAATTAACTTATACGCCGGCTGTTGCCTATTGATAGCCATGCCACGAAAACGGCGAAGGCTGCACACCCGTAATTATTTATTCCTTAGCCCTTCGTGTATGTAACTATTAACGCTGTCAACTCACTGTGTATGAGCACGCTATTGAATCGGCTGATATTGGCGAATGAGACGTGGCGAACAATGCAATCGCGCATGGAAAACTTCATATATATCCTAGATGTCTGTTACAATAGTTATGTGTATTCCAATATAGGGTTGATATCGAGCGCATTTCGGAGACCAGCGTGGTTAAGTCATCATAGCGACAAAGATAGCGGCAAATTCAAAGTAAAGCATGACATGAGATATTTTGACACATAGAATTGACCCATGAATCTTTATTCATCATCATCCTTATTAAGAGTACGAATAAGCTTGTTGAAAGCATCTCATATATCAATGTTAATATTGTGTCACTGTCCTGTTACGTTCAATAGTTTAAAAACGTGATTTGCAGCGAAACTGTCACCTGCGATAGGCTGCATGCCGAATGTGCCTGGGAATGTTAAGCAAAGACTTCCCTAGAATGCCCGTTTAAGTCGAATATGCATATCCCAAATTCAACTAATATGGTGAATGACAAAGGTAGCGTCAAATGCCTTTTCCTTTTCCCCCTGGTATCATTCGAAGTGGGAACAAAATTGTGTAGAGATGATATTGCATGCTGAAGTTTGCTGAGTTAATGCGAAAGGTTGATAACTGGTTGGCACAACTTTCTCCGATTAAGACCGACATGTGCCTCATAACCTCCTTTGTATCGAGTAGGGGCTACTAGCCCGGGTAAGGATCGAACTTCTCCCCTTCAGAACACTCTATGTAGTATCGATATTTTGATTGTTTTATGCTGATCACGCTTGATGTCAGCGCCGCCTTTTAAAGGGAGTGATTATGCAATGCATTTTGTATGCTGAGCCACGATGATGGTCATTGATTCATGAGTAATTGCCATGTCACCGGTGAATACATAGTGCTGCAACATTTGTTATTTGGTAAGAACCAATGGAATGTGACTGTAAGGAGGCAATTAATAAGCATGATTAATTAAAATATCCGATTCAGGCATTTTCCCTTCCCACTTGTGATATACGAAGTTTGTACAAAATTAAACAGGGGGTTATGCATACAATATCTGAAGTTTGTATCACGCCGTAGGGTAAGGCTGAGATAATTGTTTCGTTGTTATTTTATTGCGTGTTACTTTTCACTTCTGATTTACCAACACAGCTTAAGAGAGCACAGGTAAACGATGGACTAAGGTTGGTTTATTTTCAGTATAATCCGGAAACAAACAGAAAACGAGGTAGAAGTGTTTTCGTGGTGTCGCAGTGAGTGGGTGCTAGGAGTCTGTTACTTGGATCTTATATACCAAAGAATTGGCTTTACCGCCTCGATATAAGGAAAAGAATACACAACCATCCCAAAGCTACCTCCTCCTCCAACACATTCCGACGGTATGTATCATACTAGGCATCAGAAACGGATAGTAGCTGGTGTGGGGCCGAAGGCAGTGGTATGGCAAGGACAGCATAGTCAGTCGGCTGGAAAAAAGGGTTGAGCTGCTGCGCACACAGCACTCAAACCGCCAGGACCACACAAAATGGAATGCCAAACTCCTTGGCAACCCAAAAACTCCTTGGTAGCCAAGATGAGTAAGCAGCCAGCATGATGTGCAGATATTAATAAACTTAGAGATAGTAACAGCATCACGCTTAATACTGCCCACCAATCTCGTCATAACATAACTTTCCTAACCTGCAGCAATCTTTTTCAAAACGCCCTTCATAAATTAAAAAGATAAAAAGCATAGTTAAACTTGAAGAATCATCAGAGTTTGGTGTCTCACATAAAGAGGAAATTGTGTATCATTGCGTTCATCCTTCCTTGATGTGGTCAAGTGGGAATGGAAGGACTCATTTAGGATGTTTTATCAAAAGCTACTTCTACAGGTGGGGAACTTTGAGGGAACACCCTAATAAAAATTTGTAAAACTATTCGATCCCTTTCCGGATAACACTAACACCCTTCAGACAACTGAAAGCGCATTTTTCCTTACCATTTGGGATATACGAAGTGTGTACAAAATTAAACAGAGGGGATATGCATATAAAATATCTGAAGTTTGGTGTCTGAAATAAAAAGGGATATGAGTATCATTGCGTTCATCCTGGCTTGATGTAGTGAAGTTTTATCAAAAGCTACTGGCTCGGTTCAGAAAACACTATTGCATGTCTTAGGTTACATATCTGTAAAGATATTGCTGAGTCGATGAAACAGGCCCATTCAGGAAGCACCGAGCACTTTGAGCTCTTGGCGATGGTGAAGCGAAATTGTGCAAAGAACACGCAAATATGATTAAAAAAAAGTGGGCAGTTTTATATTTTAACATAATTAGCTACAACGATATTAGTCTCGTGATCGTGAGACATCTGCTAATGACTCCACTGAGTGCGCAGAGGTTTGGAGAAAGAGGGGCTGCGGATGGAGGTTTTGCCGAAATGTCTTTTTTTGTGAACAGAGATACATTGAATAAAATATATAAGCAACCAATTTTTTATTACAATGGGAAATAATATATTTATCTGATGAAACGATATAATTAGAGCCAAGGCATGACTGTGGTAAATGAGTTGTGCACTCCTGGTGATAGCTACCGTTTGCTTTCTAGGTATCATTCGGCGTACACTTGGGCCGTGATATGTGAATAATTGTTCTTGTATAACGAGAATGGTTATTAGAATTGCGTGCACAAAACTTACTTTGCGAGCAGACATTGAGTTTATGTTTCATAGTTAACGTAAATAAGCAAATCAGCAAAAACTTACTGGTAAAATGTCGGAATGTTTTGCTCCATATATTCTAGCGTTATTCTGCGAGCTTGCCTAGGGACTATTTTCTATGTCGCCCATAGTAACGGGTTGTCAATACTGCATTGCTTTGAGGCGATGACTTGGCAGCTATTGTAGAATTTGGTTAATGGCGTATGAACCTCTATTGAATACATGGATGGACACTTTTACATGCTCTGTCTAGGTTGGATGTGATGGGCCGCAGATACTCTACAAGATGTCCTCATGAGGTATGAGAGAACGGACGCCTCCAGCGAAATTATCTCGTTCTGAGGTATTATGCTATCAACATATATGCACCAAGCTTTATGGCCGAATAGTGTCCTCGCAATAGTTTTTTTTCCCGACAATCACAATCAATACTTCTAAAGTTGTGTTCCGCTCATTCCACCTCAGTGCATGCATCTCAGGGACGCATCTAAAACCGGGACAAATTCTTGTAAATACCCAGGATTCCTGTGTCATTGACCTAGGCAGTGTAACCAAGGAGGCGTGATTATTCATATATTTGGACATCCGCCATCAACAAATGGTATATTTCCGCATTCTGCCAAACTTCAAATCTACATTGTACAAATATTCCGCAATTCTCGGTGTAGAAATTGCGTAGCAGCGCAATAACGATGACAAGCAATTGTTAATGACATCTAACGATATGTTATGCATAATTGACCTTGACCTAAAACTGTAATTAACTAAGATTAAACTTAAATTGAGCAAATCATCAATTAGTATTTACTGTTAAACTTATCTGAATGGCAATCATCTTTTCGAGAGTGACTTTCGGTGAGGAAAATCTGTGTCAAGTAAATATACCCTATATATCTAAGAATAGTTATCTTCATGCGGTAAATGCTCTGCTGTCGGACCGTAGTGAAGATGTATGTCTTATAGGGCTGACAAACATGTCCAGGGGATTGTCGCATTATTGCAGCTTGGCATCTTGACGCTCTCACCACCATTTGTTTAATATGCATACTAGTCATTATTTCAACAACCGATCAGGTTCACCTCACGAGGCGTTCCACTAATCATCTGAAGAACGGCTCTGGTCAGAATGCAGAGCAAATTAAAACGATTCCGAAGGAAGTATGTTATCTTACTTAACCTGATGTTAGGACCTATTTATCACCAACGTTTCGACGTATGTATCAGAGCGGCGACCATTATTGCATAATTTGTCGTAGTGCCACGTATGAAGACGAAAAGAAAACGACTTGAATCACCATACTATATTGCGTATAAAATTTCCGAGTTATATTACTGAAAAATCCACATTAACATTGTCACATACGGGCGGTAGGCTGAATATGGGGAAATCTGCTTTAGGTATAGGACCATGTCAATGTTGCGATGCTAATGGACCACCATGTCGACTGCTAGCTAAGCACAGGGTACGTGTACCTGTAAAGCATGGTGGTTAATGTTGCTCGACTACCGAGAGCCAGCTATTCCATACCAACCGCGACCACGCCATACTACTCTATACACAACACAACAGCAACAACAACCAAACACCAAACAAACCTAATAGATATTTCGAAATGACAAACGGATACATGTTCAAGCAACTCTCACACCATCCCATTACAGCAGCACTCATCGTAACAGGTTCAACCACATTACAGCAGCACTCATCGTAACAGGTTCAACCACATTACAGCAGCACTCATCGTAACAGGTCCAACCACATCACGCAACAATCTAGAATCAACCATACAAAGTATATTGAACGCAATAAGACCAAAGATCACAACAAACCAAAAACACAAATGAAACCCATGAGGGATTAACGAATGCACACAAGCCATTCGAGATAGAAGCAAATGAAGAAACAATACACAACGCACCCACACCCACAATTATTTACTACATGCAGACAGCAACAGGCACTAACCACAAACAATAGTCATACAAAGCAAACTTTAAGTTCGGACCATCACAGGCAAACTAACCCAACACACCCAACACGCACTCACCAACACACACAATCAACTCGATGCATAAAACAAAAGGAAACATTTACCTTACAGTATCCCCCCTGTCGACAACAAGTAGCTACCACAACAATTCGGGCAAAAAACAGACGCCCGAAAAATCACCTGAACAAACACAATACCCACCCAATAAAGCAAGTTCCACACAAGAACTCAGCAACTCGTTACCAAACAGAACACGCTCAGTATGTCAACGACTTGATGTGATTTCGCCTCGCTTTGCCTCACCTGTCTATTACCACGCAGAGGACATTAATAATGTCGAGTTCCCACTAAAAGTGGGCGTGATAGCCGTGGTTTAAGGTCTCAATTCAATGATCAAAGACTCGACGACAATGCTTCTCATACACAACAGAGCCGCATTAGTTCCACGCATAATGTTCTATTCTTATTTCGCATGACAGTCAATCATAAAGCTTACCATCCCAGAGAAAGCAATGGTATCGACATGACGATGAATACGTGACCGAGCAGTGATCCGTCTGTTAGGCGGGGGTAGGAGGTGGGGTAGGGGAGGGGAGGGGGTAGAGGGGGGGTAGGAGGGGAGGGGGGTAGGGGGTAGGGGGGGGTAGGGGGGGGGGGTAGGGGGGGTAGGGGGTGGGGATAAGACTGGGGGGGGGGGGGGGGGTTATGTACGGATCACCAGTTGGCCCTGTAGACACGTACACAGCCGACACCAGCTTTGATGAATACTTTTCGGCTTGTCGTGCTCTTCCCCTGATTTGCATGATGTTAATATGTTACGGATGGCTGTCAATCACCTAGAACAGCTTTTATAAGAGACACTGGATTATTGACTTATGCTGACGCCAGGTAACTGCTCATATTCGACAAATCAATGGCTAAGATACTGAAGCCGTATATATGGTTTCTATTGTCTCATTGATTAGATATTTATTTATTAGTCTGCTATTGCGCGGATCATTACCATTGGTACGTTGTGTTACCCACGTTGAGCGCCGATGTAGTATACAGGTTGCGCTTGTGATCTAACATAACGTACAATTGATATTTCAGAATTCCCAAGAAATGGATTCTACCCCCGATGAAACAACGCGGAACTCGCAACGCAAATACTCTGTTTCGTTAGAATGACAAATCTATAGATATATCTAGACCTAAATTGTTGCAAACACAACATGCACGTTATTCACGCTATTCGGCGTCCATAAAAAATACTCCCAGTCTTCAGTATGAACATGTATCAGACAATTGGACAGGTACACATACAGCATGGGTGTAAAACATGCTAACGGTAACGTTATTTACCGTGTATTCTATTGACAAGAACTCCTTTAATGATCTCGCATACACTACAAATGAACATGTAGAGATGTGCCGATTGCCTACGCCAACACATCTATGTTCTTTCTGTAATATCTGTAACAGGGCAAGATAATAATGCATTACCACAGCAAGGCGTGAAGTAATCATCAGATGCCCGCGCGCTTAGACACTACAGACTGCCCATCCTATCCGCAAGCTTATATAGGAAGCAAACTGGTCCATCTGACTCCAATGATTCATGACAGGTGCTAATCTTTCGGGTGGTACCTAAATAGCCTATTTATTCTATCGGATAATTAACCCAGCCAATAAGCCTCCAGTAAAACAGGGTATTTTGAGGTCCTTTACTTGGCGAAGCATTTGAAGTTCGATGATTCGGCTTTGGCAGTAGTAACGATCTTCAATGCCATCAACCAAACGATTGCGCTGAATGCACAAAGGCGCTGTTGATCATTTGCTTAAACATCAAGCAACTATATATCAAAGGCTGAGGGACAATTAGCCAGGAGGACAACTTGAAGTATTGTTTTGTTTATGATACTGGAATAAGACAGCATGATTGTGTTTGCATCAGCCTATGTATCCAAATTCCGGTTGTCATTGCCGATGTCGCGATATCCCGTCTCGATTACAGCTCTTATTTTTCTTTTCCCTGAGTTCATTGCGCTATTTGGAAAATAATATTTCATGGCGTGGTCGCGCTGGGAATCGCCATCAAAGCGTGTTGCTTTATTATATTGAAGAACAAGAGGGAATTTCTGTCGAATATAACTATGATTCAACAACTATAAGGCACCAGGGCGCGTTTGAAGTTATCATATATAAGATTGGAATAACAGCTCAATTGTCGTGGAGCAGATAGCAAGTAATCGGGAATGTCAGACGCTCTAGGTGGCCATTGACATCAATATGGCATGCGAAACATCTCACCGACACCATAAAATCATGCCATGCATATTCAGAGCCTACCCTGGCAGCGATCCTCATTAAAGAAAGCCAATGGTTAGAGTTATGATAAAACTCGACACACACTCCCTATGTTTACGTTGCGGACTGGTTTTCATGAAGATACCTATGTGCCCTGTTAATACCGTAATGTTGAATAACTTTTGTAAGGCTAACGTTCGACGCTAATATCTATGCTCCTTGCAATCGTTCTGAACACAGTTAACAAATGCAGCTGTCATTCGATCATTTTATTTCGTAAACTACAATGACAATTCTGATATCTCGTATGATATTACTGGTATCCATACCTCCCTGGACGCTGCATGGCTTCATTGATCACAGCAACACACCTTGGGTTCCACACGTGGACGGTAATGACCCAAAGTACAATATACGACCCACGTCGTGTCGCTTAATTTGACAAGCTCCATGCTTAGCTCACATCATTGTGTCACCTGCTTCACCCTAATGAGGGCCTTGCCGCATCACATATCGGTAAGGCTCAATGAGGATGATAGTTGGCAGCAAGATTTTCAAAGAAGTAGTTTTGTTATCCAATCAGATATGATGTTACGGTGACATTATGTGTGGTGTTGTTGGAATTGCGTCAATGTGCCGGTGATGTTTTAAAATATACCTGTCACTGATAGGCTTACCGTCCGCACCTACAGGACAATTACTTTGAATTATCACTAAATCTTGTGTCTAACATATGCGAATAGAATCATTACCCTATTTTATAAGCATTGTCACAATTGCGCAATAAGCCGATCACCATGCAGGATTCTTAGAGATTTGATATATCATTGTTAGTGTTTGAAGAATATAAATTGAAGCTTCCAACACAAATTCTTACCCCCAATTGACTGTGAAAGTCATAATCCTTGGATAAAAGCTTAACGAGGCACTTACATTGACGGCAAACACTTCATTGTAAGGCCTATGGAGGGTAAAGAATCCGTTAGATAATCCAGGCGTGGACTGTCTAGGCCAAAGTTTGGCTGCAAAGACGCCACTGCGATACCAGTCGCTGTCTAACCTAGCTACATAGGCCTCTGAAGATGAAAGAACCTTTTGATCAAGACATTCACGTTGCCTTTAATGTAAGGTTCTTTATCCTGTGTAAAGTGGAAGATGCTTTGCGATATTCTCTTGATTGATGATTAAGCAAATATACCATGGTTTTATTACCGTAATTACCCACATCGTACAGGAGGAAATGTAATTGACGCTGCTTAGAAGCATTGTTTCGCTTCACAAGAGATACACTGCGCTTTATTCAGTCGCGTAATCCTTAATTCTTCGACTCAATTGCGATATTTCATAGTATAGTAATGCAGGTGGCAAGCTTTTGCTCGTCAGGGAAGCAGAGATGAGATAATTGAATATATATACCTTATTGTCTAACGGCCAAGCAGAACGATTGAGCGTCGGAAGGGCTCATTGATGTCACACTTAAGAAATTCAGGTTCTGGAGACAATGGTTTCTGCAGACAATAAAGCCACGGTAGTGGTGCCTCGTTGTCCTTCCTTGCGCTTCCGCGGCCTCTAAGAAGATTTGACAACAAGCATTGATGACTTGGCATTAGCGACTAGCTTGCCACGTGCGTGTAAACTAACCAGAGATTTGCGGTCCACGATTCGTCCTCATTACTGTTAACAAGTTCCTATCTAGCATCACATTATACCGTAACAGAGCTTAGTGCAGTAAAGCGCGCTAATTTATATCTAGCCTTTGTCAGTTATATATATGTAGCATCTCAAGTTGTCGCTTATGCTTTTGTCTAACCATTCCAATATGAAAAATGCGCGAAGCTATAGACAAGCGCGCTTAGACATGGATAGCTATTAAAGAAAATGATGCTGTTAGTTACTGGCTATTTAGTTAAGTTTAAGCCTTTGTGAATGCGAGGCACAGCGGGTAAGCCACGTTATTAGGACTGGTATTTTTTTTTCAATTGCAGAGTCGCATGCAAAGAGCAATGCCGATGATTAGATTCTATGGACAAAGCAAGCGCGAATACATCTTCGTTATACTATACGGACCAAGCCGGAAGTCTGGTCGTTGGGTCCAACTTTGATAGCACATTAAAGGAATCAACGTCTGGAGATTCATTTTTTTCACATGAAGCATGGTCAGGTTACAAACTGTTTGTTCCACGAAGGTAAGGCAATCAGCAACAGACCCAGTATATACTGTAGGATAATGACAGCTAGGTTTGGATAAGTGATTTGTGCAGTCATGTAACTCTGTACTCTTTGTTCTATCATATAACCCGTACGTGCAAACATCTATGGTAATATAGTTGGCAGGTGTCGACCACGTCGGGGTATGAAACGGATGAATTAAACAGAAACAGAAATAGCTAATTCCTCAGAGCGACATACTCTTCGATGGTGGCAGGATAACGAGTCATCATCATGATGTGCTCGCATTGGTGAACTTGCAATCCCCAATCACGCGGTAAGAGCCAAATTCAACTGTTCTTCCACATGTGTAAGCTGACACCGTGTACGTTGACAGAGTGTACGATAATAGGTAAGCTGACACCGTGTACGTTGACACCGTGTAAGCTGACACCGTGTACGTTGACACCGTGTAAGCTGACACCGTGTACGTTGACACCGTGTAAGCTGACACCGTGTAAGCTGACACCGTGTAAGCTGACACCGTGTAAGCTGACACCGTGTAAGCTGACACCGTGTAAGCTGACACCGTGTACGTTGACAGAGTGTGCGATAATAGAAATAGAAATAAATGAAAACTGAGGCTATTTTCGTTACAGGTATAGTATGATGATTTTAGTGTAGATTGATAATTGTTTAACATATATGTTTACCTAATCGTCCCTGTAGCAATATTACAGTTGCAAGAAAACCAGTAATAACCCCCAATCGTGCACTAAGCTGTGCTGGTGGCTGTCAAGAACGAATTGGCCCCTTCTCTAAAATTACGCTTGATAATGAGAGACTGTGCAGTATTACGCACTTATGAATAATGCACTTCACATTGCTAATGTTCTGCTCCCAGAGCTGTGCCGATCGCTAGAGCCGATCGGAGCGACCAAACCAATCCATATCAAATCAGCAGAGCAATAATGTGGTTGGTCAGCTTGCACAGCATGATGGAACAACAATAGGTAAACACATGTGGAAATATTGCGGGGCTACAAGTGCACAGAAGCGAACCCTAAACATCAACAAATTGTCTTCCAATGAAACTATGCGCTGCTTTGTAGGTATCAACATTTCTCATCACACCCAAGTGTCAGGTGCATAGCCTCTCCGGCACGAACTATCCACGTTACCGAGCTCTATACGTGCCAACATAGCCTTGCATTATTTACCCTTGCTATCTGTGCACTATAGGGAACGTAATATTTGAATGAACATCATTTGTATGCTTGTGACTCGATTTAATAATATTCATGTGTAAATTACAAAGAATTTGAGAAACTGCTTTCGGGCTGCACCATTAGATTGAGCCATGTTGTACATGCGATCGTAAGCGGCTTTTTCAGAATTTATCCACATCAATGATTGTAGGAAATTTATCAAGTGGCAAATCTGTGAATTTAACAACTTCCTTTCGCATGCATCCATCAAGCTCAGGGACAAAATCCATACCACAGGAGCGTTTACGCCAGAGGAACATTCTACTCAGTCACGTTTCTAAGGACATCTGGCTGCTGGATAGATAAACCTCTTATCAGGATACAGTCATTAGATACCTCAACACAATGCTATAAACTAACATAACGGAGAACTATTACCTATTCGTCACATTGTTAACTCGTAATCAGTTGTTTCTGTTATAGTCTTGCCTACATAACCGATGCCTTTGTTTGTGAGATAGAGATAGTGTATTTCATGATGGTAATAACTGTCGAACAATATCTACGCCACAAGCGGCGGTTATACACATCAAGTTCTATTTATGAACACTATGATACGCATGTGGCGTTATGATAGTTATGTAACCGGAGGTGAAAAGGTTTTCCACATCCAGACAATTCACGTAAGGACAAATTATTCATAGATCGTACAAAGCCTTTAAGTATACCTAGAGAATCAATGTTCTGCTGCGTCATTAAACCTCGGTTGCTGACGCGGTTACCGATGAAGGCGGGAGTTTTATGTGGGCAAGGGTGTTTCAGCGTGCTGGGCCGGAAGGATGGTCGTGGCCATGTGACGTACTATCTGTTTAAACAAGTTAACTGCTTCAGTTTTCTATATGTCACATTGCACGTAGGTTAAATACGAAAGCTAACAGCATAAAATCAAACATGATTATTTGCAAAAATGGGTGACCAACAAGAAACACGCTGCCAGTTGTCGGTGACCTAGATCGAGATGATGATAAGAGGCTCGGTCAACATAGTCCAGTTAATGTTTCTAAAATCTTACTGTGATTCATAAATTAGTAAAGACGCCTGAATTTGCCTCATCGCCTCATTAATCACAATTTCGATCATCATGGTGCCTGGCAAACCCCTGCGTGTTCTTATTGAAGCTTTGCAGGATACATGAGTTGCTAGACGCAGCAATAAATATCACATGAATAAATACTGATTCGAATTCCAAAAATGTGAGCAATTGGAAAGCATCCATCTTCTTGTAAGATGGTTTGATCAAAAGTTGACAAACAGCGTAATCAACTAATTGATATAAAATCGTGTGATGAGCTTTGCGACAGTATTCACACTCTCCGAGATGCCCGCGCATTGTTTTGCAGTGCCATTCATAGCTTTATATATCCATATCGGATAGCTTACAAACACCGCAACATTAAGGCTTTTAGTGAGACGATTTGAATCGATCCCACTTATTGGAAACACAATGCAGAGAGAACTTCCAGTCTTTGTTGATAAACTATGATGAGATGATATACCTCAACATATTCCAAATGGTCCATACATAAAGTTCGCGTTAGACTCTTTACAATACCAGTGTCTTGATGACTCTGTATCGGCTCCGCACAAATGGAAGCTCAGGTGGGGACGGGTTATGGGGTGGGGAGAGTGGGGACGGGTTATGGGGTGAGGAGAGTGGGTACGGGTTATGGGATAAGGAGAGTGGGGACGGGTTATGGGGCCAGCAGAGTAGGGATGGGATATGGGTCGAGGAAATTGAGGACAGGTATTGCAGCGACTAGAGTGGGGACGGGTTATGGGGTGGGGAGAGTGGGGACGGGTTATGGGGTGAGGAGAGTGGGGACGGATTACGGGATGAGAAGAGTGGGGACGGGTTATGGGGTGAGATGAGTGGGGACGGGTTAAGGGGTGAGGAGAGTGGGTTATGGGGTGGGGGATTAGGGATGGGAGAGTGGAGACAGGTTATGGGGACGGGTTATGGGTGGGGAGAGTGGGTATGGGATATGGGATATGGGTTGAGGAAATTGGGGACAGGTAATGCGCGACTAGAGTGGGGACGGGTTATGGGGTGGTTAGAGTGGGGACGGGTTATGGGGTGAGGAGAGTGGGGACGGGTTACGGGATGAGAAGAGTGGGGACGGGTTATGGGGTGAGGAGAGGGTTAAGTTCGTTGGCTCTTCTTCTTATATTCTTCGCTCTAATCAGCATTCAGCGTCTAAGTTGAATCTGCGTCATCAGCTTTGCTGAATGAATCTTTGGTGATGTATTGTGCCTGTAGCAAGGAAGCATACAGGTTTTAAAAAAGCGATTGATAATCGAATTAAGTTGAAAGAATGCAGCATGTTGGCTATGAAGGTGTTTATACTCGTCAACTGGACAGATACATGCGACCAGCCAGACAAAAAATAACCTGAGGCTTACTTCGGCCTGTAACAAGGATGTGCAAAACTGATTAGCATTGTATCTCGTAGCTCGGTAAAATTCGTGAATTTCCGGACAGTGACGTCATTCGGGTTGTTCGCGAGTTCCTTGCCATCTTCAGCCTTCACGGTGGGTTGACAGCGTGTGACTTACTTGTCTTTCTTTCCGATCTGGTGCGTTTCTTGGTGTGGATTATGCCTTATTGTTGTGCGTTCGGTTGAGAGGTCAGGCGTGAGCTTTTTTCTGTTTCCAAAAGACAGCAAAATGCGCCGCATATGGGTGTCGAAAGTCAAGCGTAAACACTGGAGACCTACCCTTACGACAGTTCTATGTTCTGATCATTTCGAGAATAGTGCTTATGAAGTTATGAGACTGACCCAGAGCTGCTCAAAAGTCTAGGATTTCGTAAGAAACCTGGGCTCCGAAAAGCAGCTATACCGACTCTCTTCAGCGTTGGAGTCGACCCTGATAGACCTATAAAGACTGCGAAGGTTCTAGACATGCAACTTGTTCAGGTATAAAAGTTACAATTTATGACCAGTATATGATGGATTCGTTAATGTCTATTGTACTATCAACTGCCTGTTAATTTCTTTCAGAGCAAACAAGTTAAATATTCAAATGCTATAGAGTTAGCTGGTCTGAAGCTTGCTTTAAAATCCCTGTATGAGAATGGCTTGACCCTTGAATCCATCACTACTGACAGACATTTGGTGAAAAAGTACATGAGGGAAGAGCAACTTACAGTCCAACACTGGTTTGATGTGTGGCATGTTGCCAAAGGTTAGTTTCTTTGTGTGACTTAAGCCGACACAACACTCCGTGTAACAATTTAAAGAATATTTAACATGTTAGCATACCAAATTTATATGTTAACATTAAAGACAAACACACACTTATTTGCAAATGAAGGGATCAAGAAGAAAATACTGGCCAAAGGGAAAAGAATAGACTGCAACATCCTGAGTGAGTGGGCCAGAAGCATTTCCAATCATGTTTACTGGTGTGCTGCCTCAAGTGATGGAGATGCGGATCTGGTCAGAGCTAAGTGGCTCTCTGTCACTAGGCATATCGTCAATGAGCACTTTGGGCATGAGGAGCTGTACCCGGGATGTGAGCATGCAGTACTAGAGGACAAGTAATGGATACTGAAGGGTCGGTATTAGTTTTTAATCATATAAATTTATATAGAAATATTTACATCAGTGGTAGTGTAATTAAATGAGTCGTAACGGTAAAATCCATGCCCCTGTGGTACTACTTTACCAACGAAATGTAATCTGTATTGATATATATGATAACCATAAATAGGATCGAAGCCACACAAAGAGTTGGAATTGATAGTCTCCAGCAAGCATCTCCTAAACGACATTGGTAGGCTTTCCCCACCAGAGCAGACATCAAGCCTAGAATCATATTACAAAGTGTTCATATTCTTCGCACCAAAGAGTGTCCGCTATCCCTATGCCACCATGGAGGCCAGGTAAAACCAATCAAATAACATATTTTAAATTCGGTTTCGGTGTTTATTTGAATTAGGGTTGTTTAGCACATTTGTGTAGTGACAGCTGTAATGTTCTTTGTAGAATTATGTGCTCAAGTTTCAATTCTTACTTAGCAATATGTTATCAACCTGCTTTATATATATCCAGATTGCTCCTAGCAGTTATTCAACTCAATGAAAACTCGAACAGTGCTCAAGCCATCACTGAAATAGGTCAGTCCCAATGGAGAGTGTCTTATCCAAAGCCGGACAGGGAGACCCAGTTGTCGTGCCTGTCAAAGTACCAATTTCTTGTGGTGTGTACATGCATTAATCTAAAATGAAACATGTTATTTTGACATTTATTACCAAAACCTAAATAAGTTTCATATGCACAAACATTGTTACCCAATTCAATATGGGCATATAATATAACTAACTTATTATATGACTATCCTAAAATATGAATAACATTGATTTGCTTCAGACTATGTACATCAGTTCATTGCTGAGGTGCTTGATCTCAGGCAAAAATACCCTAGCTACAGACTTGCTGAGGTCCTTGCAGAGGACAGGACTGTCCTACCATCTATTGCCTCCCAGTACGAGAAACCTGAAAAAGATCTTCTCGTAGGTGCTCACAGGTGTCGATTCAACCTGACCAAGAAATCTTCCGCTCCATTGTAGATAACCTGTATATTTGCCGCCCGGGTCCGGGAAGGATTCTCTAACAGCTGTTACCACACAGGCTGTCTGCACTTTCCTGTTTCTTTTGCCCAAACTTTTTAAACTGGCGGTAGGCTAGATACCTAAATAATCTGAAGCAATATGTCAATTAGTTGTCTATGGTTTTGAAATAAGTTGTATAGTTAAAAAAACAATTGTCATTTGTCAACCATTCCCTAACTTTGTAATTTTATTGTACGCTCTGCCTCTGGATTTCATGTTACTGGTATTATTTATTCTTGGCTCTGTGAAATATATTGTAGTTTATCAATATGAACACTGAATATTTTACACAGCGGGATTGATGTTCCCTTAGCAATAAATATGATTGTTCAACCTCAAACCGTCCTTTTTGGTAGCAATAATGGCTAACTTACTCATTGTAGAGACCTCATCTCCAACAGGTCCATCCATTTGAATAGATTCAAATTTGGTCGCTTCCAGCACATTTTAATTCAGGCAGTTTGCCAGGAATCTGGGATGCTTGGTGATGCATGTCCATTCCTCTGTTATAGCCATCGCTCTCTCCCAACTTCTGCATCACACTCTTGCTGTGTCTATTTGGATACAGCTACAACTAAGTTAGAGAAATAATTAAATAGTCATTGTAAATTTATATTTGTGATACAATGAATGAATATAAAAGGAAAATACTTTATATACTGTATGCAAACATCTTTCCATAATATTTAATGTACTGAGGGTACAATGACAAAGCTACATTCACTAGCTAAGTACTATTTGTTGTAGTAGTTAGGTCTGTCAACATACCATCCTCAACTTACAGAATGTGTAAATATATTGGGTAACTGATATTAACGGTTATTTTTTACCAGTTAACATAGTTCAATAAAGCTTGGGAAGGGTATTCTAAAACTCACCATTCGTCGAAATCTTTTGTGGATTCTATATCTGAAGCGGACCCTTGAGTTAGAGCTCCCGGTGTCATTTCAAAGTGTGACTTAGATGATTCAACTACCGCCCGTATTGGCTCAAATAAATAGTCATGGACATAATTTGCCCCAATGTTATGCTATGGGGCCTCGTAATCTTCATCAGAAGACGACGTGGCTTTATGTAAATACGGTGTTATCTTAAAATCAAAAAATCGTTTTTCGCTTCGCTCGCTCGCTGGCTGTCAAATTCTCTTGGAGGCCGCGCAGCAGGTATGACGTCACGCAACCTGCCCCCCTAGCGGCCAACTGAGGCAAAATGGCATCGAGAAGATGGCTTCGTATTTTCTTCCTAGTGGAACCTTATCGGTGGATTTTTAGTACTTATGCATGCCGGTGCAATGAATTATTGGTCCCCGTTGGTTAATGAGTTATTAATCTAAATTTTGACAATCCACACGCTGGAGCTTATCATTCTATGAGAAATATATCTACGTGAAGGCGGTGGAAGAGCAAACGAGACCACTTTCACCTTAATTGATGTGGTGGTGCTTATTACATATCGTCAGTTAGGGAATACATTGTAATTTAATAATCTATATAGCATTACTAAGTCACTAGAAAAAAACAGCATAGATAGAGATTCAAATAACTGAAAAGCTGAGCCGCGAATCGGGGGAATTTGCTTGATCTGAGGAACTCTTATCTCCCAAATCTTGTATATCGCATATAAAAAATAATGCCAATGATAACTATCTTGTTTTCATTACTTCACAAATCTTATCGCCTGAATATGACTGCAATGATGTCTAGTTCGGTCGTTTGAGGTGTACAATGTTGTCACACCATAGGAATCAAGATATTGACGTTTGTTCAGGCAACAGATCCAATAGAGTGCTGCCGCGCTGACTTTCCGGCGCTTTCACTTCGTCCCCAACGACGTGATAGCTTAAAGTGATGCTGTAGCATAATCGACATGCTTTGCAAGAATGCCGTCAAATTCATGGGTTAACAGTAAGTTTAACCACCATCTATCTAGTACCATATCTATGTATTGTATTGAGTTTGATTGCGGTGGTAAATAAGGGTTGGAGGAGCGTGCTGGGAGATCGAAGAAGGTTAAAATTGGCAATAGTACATGATCATACTACTGGTGTCCGTACAAGTGGCAATGGTAAATGATCATACTGGACTAGTGTCTGTAAAAGTCGCAATGGTACATGGTCATACTGGACTGGTGTCTGTGAAAGTGGCAATGGTACATGGTCATACTGGACTGGTGTCTGTGAAAGTGGCAATGGTACATGGTCATACTGGACTGGTGTCTGTAACAGTGGCAATGGTACATGATTATACTGGACTGGTGTCTGTAACAGTGGCAATGGTACATGATCCGACATGCTCGCTAATCATACAAAGGAACCGTAGGATAACGATGCACTAAAACAAAGACATTTCGCAAATGAGGAAAAAATCCCAGAATGATATAAGCATTTCTCTTAGAACACCACTCCTAGTTAGCATTGTCCACATCTAATCATCAGAGTCGCCACAGCCAGCCCGCGCTAAATACGACTTAACATAAAGACTACAAGAAAATGGTGACGTGACAACGCTCCTTGCCCTACCATACCCACCTTAATCATTCTAAACTTGCTATCTTCATGAATTGTTATTTGTTTTCCGACACTTGACCGTAGCCTAGTATATTGTCGTCAGATGGAAAGCAAATTAAATCTCAATTTTGCGATGACAAAACAAAATAAAGGAACTGCTGTGGGTACTAATGGGTACTTGATTGCTAATGTTGTTTATTATTTTCTTCCAAACCAATCAGGTTTACCAGCCTCAGCCAGATACAGTGAGATGCAGCACTTTATGCCGGATTGCATGTCCAGCTTAATATTGCAAATATTCCTAAAGTCAGCGGGCCGTCATGCAACGCTTGCTATGATGATGTACATTACTTATTACTTTTAGCGGATCGCTGCGAACCTAAATTGAAATTGACAAAAGAGTTATATAACCAGGCAATATTGACTACGCGTTGTCTCTGCTTTAGTTTTGAGATGATGGTAATGGGGCCAGTCGAAGTTAGGAACACGTGCGACATTACGTGCGACATTACGTGCGACATTACGTGCGACATTACGTGCGACATTATGTGCGACATTATGTGCGACATTACGTGCGACATTATGTGCGACATTATGTGCGACATTATGTGCGACATTATGTGCGACATTACGTGCGACATTATGTGCGATCGATTGCTGATCAAATGCAATAATTTGGCCGTCATTAAGAGTCTATCAACTTGGTATGGCAGTCGCACTGAACGTGGGTTAACTGTGTTGCCTTAATTATTGGCAAAGTTATCCATGTGCAAGCCAAGGATTCAGCGGCACGTTTTGCAATATTTATTGTACAGTTTATTTTAAATGTCTGTATTGTTTTATTAAAAACACAATTATGAAATATTTCGAGTTCATATCCCATCCCCTTAGTCAAGGAGGAGATGATTGGGCACGAGGATTTGCCAAACATTATTTCACCTACCGAAATTACCAGGCGTGGGCCGACTGTGAATTGCCATTCGAACGGATAATCCCCGAAAATAAGTTCGAATTAGCGATAAAGCAACAGATTCATGGAGCGTTTAAAGTTACCAAATATATTATTTTACACACGAGTCCCAGTGATGCGGAAGAGATGGTGGGTAATGAGGAATATCAGACGCTGAAGGTCATTATTACCATGAGCTATGGCATGTGAAACATCTGACAGGGCCCTAAATATTATGTCATGCAGTCTTGGAATATATCCTAGCAGAATGATATTGCGCGTAGTAATTACTGTGCAATTTATAAATGAATTACATGCGGCTGTCCATAAGGGGTATTTATACCATAACATTGTACTAAATCGGCCAACATTAGATCGCTGATGTCTCTGCTGAGTGAAATCGCTTCAGGATCGGCCAGGACGCAATTAGCCACTCTTACTTTCAGTCGCTATCATGTAACAACACTTAATATAAACTGTGAGGATACATCGATGCTCGCAGTATGGCTTTATTGCTAGCGACTCACAGTATTGTTGTTAGATACCAACAAGTTGTTATTTGACGGAGCTTTTGGTCTGGAACGATAATGAGGTATATTTCATGTTATTTGTGTTTAACGAGTAAGGTTTGTGTAAGTGAGGAGATAAATCACAGTGCTAATCCTCTGATCTCAGGTTTGCAAGATTTCCTCAACTCCATCAGATCTGATAATCTGAGAATGTTTACGATTGCGCGCTGCAGCAACTAGGTAATACATACAGATGGTTCAACCTTAATTAGAGTAATGGACGTAAGCATGATGTACGACCCATGTAAGAGGAAATACGTTCTCATTATGAGCTCATTGCTTCATTTGGCAAACTGATCTGCTGAGTCCCCATTAATGTCTCACCCGCTCCACCGTAATACCAGCATCACATATCAGACGACTAACTGGTGTAGACAGTTTGCGGCCAGATTGACATGTAAGCCGTTTTGCGCTCCAATCAAACCTGACAAAGGGTGAAATTATGCATTGAGTTTTCTGCATCCGTATCCGAGTTCAGTGGAATGTAAGGATGCATATGTAATGTCTTCGATAGACCAATCAGTCGAACCGAGAGGTATAAAACATTTCCGAGCAGAATTACTCCCACACTTGACATTAATAATCACAAGCGCGCAATACGCGAAACCCTGCTGTATCAGTGCAAAACACAACCATCAAGAGTACTTCAGTTATGTAGAGGTGCTCGTGATGTACAATGGTCCACCAAGGAGGTTTGCATATCTTCCACGTAACAGATCCAGCTTCCACAAGACGCCTCTATATACGCGTGCCACATTTGTGCAGCCTGAATAATAACGTCAATAAGCTACTCCTCTGCACCCTGATGTCATTATTGGATTATGGTAAGCCAACACAAATACGTACGTTAACGACATGACGGACGTCACGTGACCAATGACAACACATAGCGCATGCCTATTACTACATTACATGCCTACACATATACCTGGAGCTCTCACCATTAGCCCGCCACCCGGACAACACATTACCAATGGCTTACGAACCTTATATAGATGATATCGACCGTGGTACTAAACTGTTGTTTGGAGATTGTTGAGCTCACACAATAGAAGAGAACTATCATTTAGTGCCTGATTGCTCTGTATGGGGCATCATTCCAGCTTTATGCTAGATGCATGCAGTCTCGTTTTTATGTGCAGATTTGATAATAATAGCATTTATTTCGCACACATGGTACAGATATTTTATGATGATCAAGTTCAAGTGCAATCATTTAACAAAGCGTGGGGTGCCTTCATAATGTGCAAATAAAATTAAGTCGAACATTGATATCTTCGTGCCAAAAATTGTTAAGCGGAAACATCATAAAACTTCGGAATGCTGAGCATATTGCCATTGAGCACCCCGTACACCCCAACCACTTAGCAGACCCTGCCGATGGTTTTCATTCATCCAAGTTGCTAGCCCATCCAGCGCTATCATGCTTCCGTTCCATTAAAAGTCCTAACGATTCGTAAATAGTTTCAGTTTGTAAGTATTTTATCACTGCAGTAACCGTAATGCTGACTGTAGCAAAGTAGGGTGCGACCAATGTGAATCTCTATTGATCCTAATAACTCAGCGGTATATTACGCTGATATCAGCTAGGAGAGGTTTATGACACACACACACACACTGCTAGGCGTAACTACGGAAGTGAATCAAATAGCTGAACTGGCGGCAAAATATCGGCAACATGTATGTTAATATAATGGTTACGATAGACAAGCGATGTAACTGCATCAATAGTAAAAGGCATTTAAAAAAAAATGTTGGTTTGCAATTGTTGCTCCTGGGCCTGTTGCTGCAAGTGTAATAGGGTTTTTAAGACGTGTGGGACATTGACGAAGTGACGTAACAATCTCGAGTAAAAACCGGAACTCTTCTGTGCTTGTTGCGTTCGTTTTTGGATTTCATGTACTGGGATGTTTTTACCCTGGGCGTTGTCACTCATTGGATCGCTATCTGTCTGCATGGTCAGCTTGATGATGACGTCGAGAAAAGAGCATGATTATAAGAGAAAGTCGTCTCATTGATGGGTAAGTAATGTGAATAAAACATGCGTTAGGGCTATTGTTGGTAGGCATGACAAATGCAGCGTTGTACTGGCATGACACATCGTGACCTGCATGTATGGATACGCCCTGGCTATTGGTACTTTGAACCGGCAAACGCCAATGTACTTACAATTCCGTGTTTAATGAAAACACACGCTCCTGTTGTGAGCCGTATTCGAAAAAATGAGCTGGTAACATGCTATATGCCTTAATATTATGAATGCTAGCAGAAAATCGTTGTTCTAAATATGCAACATCCAGATTTTGCCATCATTGGTATATTATTGACCATAGGGAGAGTATATGGATTGGACCGTTATGCACAGCTACTTTGAGATATATATAAATATATATATATATATATATATATATATATATATATATATAGATATATATATATATATATATATATATATATATATATATATATATATATATATATATATATATATATATATATATATATATATATATATATATATATATATATATATATATATATATATATATATGGGATTTCGTCGCTGCCAGCTGGACCGGCGCACATAATAGCGCTGCGCGTTGCTCGTGGCAGCAAGGTGGGTCATTGTGACTGCTGTAATTAAACGGTATTGATGTCAATCTGAAGAAATCCATGCCATGGGGACCATTTTATTCCACAGGCAACTAGAGTTGTGCCTCATTAACCGTTCTGGTGCTTTCACTTCCTATAGAAAGGTGTAACAGCCAACGATGTAGTTGTCGCATTGCGAAATAGCTTATCAAGTGTGTTTATCATACCGAACATACATACATACCTACCTACCTACATACATACATACATACATACATACATACATACATACATACATACATACATACATACATACATACATACATACATACATACATACATACATACATACATACATACATACATACATACATACATACATACATACATACATACATACATACATACATACATACATACATACATACATACATACATACATACATACATACATACATACATACATACATACATACATACATACATACATACATACATACATACATACACATACATACATACATACATACATACATACATACATACATACATACATACATACACATACATACATACATACATACATACATACATACATACATACATACATACATACATACATACATACATACATACATACATACATACATACATACATACATACATACATACATACATACATACATACATACATACATACATACATACATACATACATACATACATACATACATACATGCATACATACATACATACATACATACATACATACATACATACATACATACATACATACATACATACATACATACATACATACATACATACATACATACATACATACATACATACATACATACATACATACATATATACAAACATACATACATACATGCACACATGCATACATACATAACGAGAGAGCATTTTATCGCGCATGTTTCCAGGAATGATACTGCGCTTAACTTAAATTGCCATGAGATTGGATTTAAATGTATCAAGCGTATTAAACCGATAGACGGCGACAGGAAGTGCGTTCCACAAACTTGGTGTGGCATTGCTAAAAGCTCTGGTCCCGTATGAAGACATATTCGGAGATTTGGGGACTCAGTACTCATGTTTGTCCTCTGTGCCCATACAGCATACAATGTGATTAAGAAACAAACCTAGGGTCCAAACACACACACACACACACACACACACACACACACACACACACACACACACACACACACACACACACACACACACACACACACACACACACACACACACACACACACACACACACACACACACACACACACACACACACACACACATATATATATATATATATATATATATATATATATATATATATATATATATATATATATATATATATATATATATATATATATATATATATATATATTGGTTGGTGTGTGTATGTGTGTGAAGCACGATTACAATCACTTACAACTACAATAATGCATTTAAATTTGCTGACGGATATGAACAATTCTCATGGATGGCGCTTGATAATAAGAGTATTTGCCGTATTAATATTCCGTAAATAATACTCTTCACGTTGCTAATGCTCCTGGAATGAACGTAGTGCCTAGATCCAACCTTTAGCACACGTATAATACGAGGGAGTTGACCTCCTTTAGTATGGAGTAACTCTTCGCAAATCGAAGTTAACGAAAAAAAACTGTTAAGCATTAGAAATAAAACACAAGTAGTTTGTGCAAAGTAATACAATAAGCTCTTCGGCTTTTGCAGGGGTTGGAATGGTCCACAAATGGCGGTCGCGCTGCAAAAACACAGATCTCGCAAAGCGAGGTACTTTACTTCGATAGTACTAAACGTACATGTTTCCTTCACCATTCTAATCATTTTAACTGTGGTGAATGAATACAAAATCATACTATTAAGAATCAAATATAAATGAGCAAATAATTCACAGTCTTCGTTGATAATGTTAACGTTTTGTATTAATGTCAGCTTTAGGGGCATTGATTTTCACCACAGCTGCCAATACGTCTTTAACTGAAACATTATCATCAGATTCGTATTTACCTCAACATTATACGACACAATTTTACACAATTCTGTGTATTTGTTACAAAACAATTAGCGTTTACCACTCTCACCTGTCACATTATCAACAGCAGCTAACACAGTTCTCGACTTACTAATTTTGTTAACATCTGACCAGAATTCTATTGGTGTGCCTCTACTTAGGTCGGCATTCAATAGGCTTATTGTAATCGGCTTGGCAGTTTTAATCGGCTCTCTCGTTATGATGCATCCACACTGCGTCTATGGTGGAGATAGCAGAAGTTGCGATTTTGATGCCCTTTGCTGCTTGATTCTGTATAGTGGGGTGTTTTTTAGGACGAAGTTATGTTGCTGGTGGTCGAAAATATCGTTTCACTTGACCACATCAAGCAAGGATAAACACAATGAAACACATTTTTCACTTTATTTCAGATACCAAACATCAGATATTGTATGCATAACCCCCAAGGTCGTTAGTGTAATCCGGAAAGGGATCGGATATTTTAATCAATGATACTCATTAATTGCCTCCTTACAGTCACATTCCATTGGTTCTTACCAAATAACAAGTGTTGCAGTACTAAGTATTCACCGGTGACATGGCAATTAATCATAAATCAATGACCATCATCGTGGCTCAGCATACAAAATGCCATGCATAATCACTCCTAATTGGGCACTTTCCATAGCCGTAGTCCTTATTTGATCCAACGGAGGTAATGATACACATTTCGGTCTTTATCTGAAAAAGTTAGGCCAACCAGTTATCAACCTTCGCATTGACGGAGCAAACTTCAGCATGCACTATCAGCTCTGCACAATCTTGTGCCCACTTTGAATGATACACGGGGGAAAGGGAAAAGGCATTGGACACTACTTTTATTCTTCACCATATATGTTGAAGTTGGGATATGCATATTCAATAATGCTGGGCATTCCAGGGCAATCTTTACTAAATTTTGCCATGTGCAAGTCCAAAGGGTTTGATGGATGTTTATCAAAGCTATCGAATCATGAAGTAGAATGCAAATGATTGAAGTAGAAATTACAGCATTGGCAAGCAGTGGATATGTGCCTCGGTAGCGCAGTAGGCAGCGCGTCAGTCTCATAAGACATGCAATAGAGTTATCTGAAGGCCGTGAGTTCGATCCTCACCCGGGGCAGTAGCTTTTGATCAAACATCCTCAATGAGTCCTTTCAATCTCACTTGACCACATCAAGCAAGGATAAACACAATGAAACACATTTTCACTTTACTTTTTCAGATACCAAACATCAGATATTGTATGCATAACCCCTCTGTTGAAATTTGTGCAAACTTCGTATATCACAAGTGGGAAGGAAAAATGTACTTTCTGATGTCTGAAGGTCGTTAGTGTAATCCGGAAAGGGATCGGATATTTTAATCAATGATACTCATTAATTGCCTCCTTACAGTCACATTCCATTGGTTCTTACCAAATAACAAGTGTTGCAGTACTAAGTATTCACCGGTGACATGGCAATTACTCATAAATCAATGACCATCATCGTGGCTCAGCATACAAAATGCCATGCATAATCACTCCTAATTGGGCACTTTCCATAGCCGTAGTCCTTATTTGATCCAACGGAGGTAGGTAATGATACACATTTCGGTCTTTATCTGAAAAAGTTAGGCCAACCAGTTATCAACCTTCGCATTGACGGAGCAAACTTCAGCATGCACTATCAGCTCTGCACAATCTTGTGCCCACTTTGAATGATACACGGGGGAAAAGGGAAAAGGCATTGGACACTACTTTTATTCTTCACCATATATGTTGAAGTTGGGATATGCATATTCAATAATGCTGGGCATTCCAGGGCAATCTTTACTAAATTTTGCCATGTGCAAGTCCAAAGGGTTTGATGGATGTTTATCAAAGCTATCGAATCATGAAGTAGAATGCAAATGATTGAAGTAGAAATTACAGCATTGGCAAGCAGTGGATATGTGCCTCGGTAGCGCAGTAGGCAGCGCGTCAGTCTCATAAGACATGCAATAGAGTTATCTGAAGGCCGTGAGTTCGATCCTCACCCGGGGCAGTAGCTTTTGATCAAACATCCTCAATGAGTCCTTTCAATCTCACTTGACCACATCAAGCAAGGATAAACACAATGAAACACATTTTTCACTTTATTTCAGATACCAAACATCAGATATTGTATGCATAACCCCTCTGTTGAAATTTGTGCAAACTTCGTATATCACAAGTGGGAAGGAAAAATGTACTTTCTGATGTCTGAAGGTCGTTAGTGTAATCCGGAAAGGGATCGGATATTTTAATCAATGATACTCATTAATTGCCTCCTTACAGTCACATTCCATGGTTCTTACCAAATAACAAGTGTTGCAGTACTAAGTATTCACCGGTGACATGGCAATTAATCATAAATCAATGACCATCATCGTGGCTCAGCATACAAAATGCCATGCATAATCACTCCTAATTAATTGGGCACTTCCATAGCCGTAGTCCTTATTTGATCCAACGGAGGTAATGATACACATTTCGGTCTTTATCTGAAAAAGTTAGGCCAACCAGTTATCAACCTTCGCATTGACGGAGCAAACTTCAGCATGCACTATCAGCTCTGCACAATCTTGTGCCCACTTTGAATGATACACGGGGGAAAGGGAAAAGGCATTGGACACTACTTTTATTCTTCACCATATATGTTGAAGTTGGGATATGCATATTCAATAATGCTGGGCATTCCAGGGCAATCTTTACTAAATTTTGCCATGTGCAAGTCCAAAGGGTTTGATGGATGTTTATCAAAGCTATCGAATCATGAAGTAGAATGCAAATGATTGAAGTAGAAATTACAGCATTGGCAAGCAGTGGATATGTGCCTCGGTAGCGCAGTAGGCAGCGCGTCAGTCTCATAAGACATGCAATAGAGTTATCTGAAGGCCGTGAGTTCGATCCTCACCCGGGGCAGTAGCTTTTGATCAAACACATCCTCAATGAGTCCTTTCAATCTCACTGACCACATCAAGCAAGGATAAACACAATGAAACACATTTTTTCACTTTATTTCAGATACCAAACATCAGATATTGTATGCATAACCCCTCTGTTGAAATTTGTGCAAACTTCGTATATCACAAGTGGGAAGGAAAAATGTACTTTCTGATGTCTGAAGGTCGTTAGTGTAATCCGGAAAGGGATCGGATATTTTAATCAATGATACTCATTAATTGCCTCCTTACAGTCACATTCCATTGGTTCTTACCAAATAACAAGTGTTGCAGTACTAAGTATTCACCGGTGACATGGCAATTAATCATAAATCAATGACCATCATCGTGGCTCAGCATACAAAATGCCATGCATAATCACTCCTAATTGGGCACTTTCCATAGCCGTAGTCCTTATTTGATCCAACGGAGGTAATGATACACATTTCGGTCTTTATCTGAAAAAGTTAGGCCAACCAGTTATCAACCTTCGCATTGACGGAGCAAACTTCAGCATGCACTATCAGCTCTGCACAATCTTGTGCCCACTTTGAATGATACACGGGGGAAAGGGAAAAGGCATTGGACACTACTTTTATTCTTCACCATATATGTTGAAGTTGGGATATGCATATTCAATAATGCTGGGCATTCCAGGGCAATCTTTACTAAATTTTGCCATGTGCAAGTCCAAAGGGTTTGATGGATGTTTATCAAAGCTATCGAATCATGAAGTAGAATGCAAATGATTGAAGTAGAAATTACAGCATTGGCAAGCAGTGGATATGTGCCTCGGTAGCGCAGTAGGCAGCGCGTCAGTCTCATAAGACATGCAATAGAGTTATCTGAAGGCCGTGAGTTCGATCCTCACCCGGGGCAGTAGCTTTTGATCAAACATCCTCAATGAGTCCTTTCAATCTCACTTGACCACATCAAGCAAGGATAAACACAATGAAACACATTTTTCACTTTATTTTTCAGATACCAAACATCAGATAGATTGTATGCATAACCCCTCTGTTGAAATTTGTGCAAACTTCGTATATCACAAGTGGGAAGGAAAAATGTACTTTCTGATGTCTGAAGGTCGTTAGTGTAATCCGGAAAGGGATCGGATATTTTAATCAATGATACTCATTAATTGCCTCCTTACAGTCACATTCCATTGGTTCTTACCAAATAACAAGTGTTGCAGTACTAAGTATTCACCGGTGACATGGCAATTACTCATAAATCAATGACCATCATCGTGGCAGCATACAAAAATGCCATGCATAATCACTCCTAATTGGGCACTTTCCATAGCCGTAGTCCTTATTTGATCCAACGGAGGTAATGATACACATTTCGGTCTTTATCTGAAAAAGTTAGGCCAACCAGTTATCAACCTTCGCATTGACGGAGCAAACTTCAGCATGCACTATCAGCTCTGCACAATCTTGTGCCCACTTTGAATGATACACGGGGGAAAGGGAAAAGGCATTGGACACTACTTTTATTCTTCACCATATATGTTGAAGTTGGGATATGCATATTCAATAATGCTGGGCATTCCAGGGCAATCTTTACTAAATTTTGCCATGTGCAAGTCCAAAGGGTTTGATGGATGTTTATCAAAGCTATCGAATCATGAAGTAGAATGCAAATGATTGAAGTAGAAATTACAGCATTGGCAAGCAGTGGATATGTGCCTCGGTAGCGCAGTAGGCAGCGCGTCAGTCTCATAAGACATGCAATAGAGTTATCTGAAGGCCGTGAGTTCGATCCTCACCCGGGGGGCAGTAGCTTTTGATCAAACATCCTCAATGAGTCCTTTCAATCTCACTTGACCACATCAAGCAAGGATAAACACAATGAAACACATTTTTTTTTCACTTTATTTCAGATACCAAACATCAGATATTGTATGCATAACCCCTCTGTTGAAATTTGTGCAAACTTCGTATATCACAAGTGGGAAGGAAAAATGTACTTTCTGATGTCTGAAGTCGTTAGTGTAATCCGGAAAGGGATCGGATATTTTAATCAATGATACTCATTAATTGCCTCCTTACAGTCACATTCCATTGGTTCTTACCAAATAACAAGTGTTGCAGTACTAAGTATTCACCACCGGTGACATGGCAATTAATCATAAATCAATGACCATCATCGTGGCTCAGCATACAAAATGCCATGCATAATCACTCCTAATTGGGCACTTTCCATAGCCGTAGTCCTTATTTGATCCAACGGAGGTAATGATACACATTTCGGTCTTTATCTGAAAAAGTTAGGCCAACCAGTTATCAACCTTCGCATTGACGGAGCAAACTTCAGCATGCACTATCAGCTCTGCACAATCTTGTGCCCACTTTGAATGATACACGGGGGAAAGGGAAAAGGCATTGGACACTACTTTTATTCTTCACCATATATGTTGAAGTTGGGATATGCATATTCAATAATGCTGGGCATTCCAGGGCAATCTTTACTAAATTTTGCCATGTGCAAGTCCAAAGGGTTTGATGGATGTTTATCAAAGCTATCGAATCATGAAGTAGAATGCAAATGATTGAAGTAGAAATTACAGCATTGGCAAGCAGTGGATATGTGCCTCGGTAGCGCAGTAGGCAGCGCGTCAGTCTCATAAGACATGCAATAGAGTTATCTGAAGGCCGTGAGTTCGATCCTCACCCACCCGGGGCAGTAGCTTTTGATCAAACATCCTCAATGAGTCCTTTCAATCTCACTTGACCACATCAAGCAAGGATAAACACAATGAAACACATTTTTCACTTTATTTCAGATACCAAACATCAGATATTGTATGCATAACCCCTCTGTTGAAATTTGTGCAAACTTCGTATATCACAAGTGGGAAGGAAAAATGTACTTTCTGATGTCTGAAGGTCGTTAGTGTAATCCGGAAAGGGATCGGATATTTTAATCAATGATACTCATTAATTGCCTCCTTACAGTCACATTCCATTGGTTCTTACCAAATAACAAGTGTTGCAGTACTAAGTATTCACCGGTGACATGGCAATTACTCATAAATCAATGACCATCATCGTGGCTCAGCATACAAAATGCCATGCATAATCACTCCTAATTGGGCACTTTCCATAGCCGTAGTCCTTATTTGATCCAACGGAGGTAATGATACACATTTCGGTCTTTATCTGAAAAAAGTTAGGCCAACCAGTTATCAAACCTTCGCATTGACGGAGCAAACTTCAGCATGCACTATCAGCTCTGCACAATTGTGCCCACTTTGAATGATACACGGGGGAAAGGGAAAAAAAGGCATTGGACACTACTTTTATTCTTCACCATATATGTTGAAGTTGGGATATGCATATTCAATAATGCTGGGCATTCCAGGGCAATCTTTACTAAATTTTGCCATGTGCAAGTCCAAAGGGTTTGATGGATGTTTATCAAAGCTATCGAATCATGAAGTAGAATGCAAATGATTGAAGTAGAAATTACAGCATTGGCAAGCAGTGGATATGTGCCTCGGTAGCGCAGTAGGCAGCGCGTCAGCGCGTCAGTCTCATAAGACATGCAATAGAGTTATCTGAAGGCCGTGAGTTCGATCCTCACCCGGGGCAGTAGCTTTTGATCAAAAACATCCTCAATGAGTCCTTTCAATCTCACTTGACCACATCAAGCAAGGATAAACACAATGAAACACATTTTTCACTTTATTTCAGATACCAAACATCAGATATTGTATGCATAACCCCTCTGTTGAAATTTGTGCAAACTTCGTATATCACAAGTGGGAAGGAAAAATGTACTTTCTGATGTCTGAAGTCGTTAGTGTAATCCGGAAAGGATCGGATATTTTAATCAATGATACTCATTAATTGCCTCCTTACAGTCACATTCCATTGGTTCTTACCAAATAACAAGTGTTGCAGTACTAAGTATTCACCGGTGACATGGCAATTACTCATAAATCAATGACCATCATCGTGGCTCAGCATACAAAATGCCATGCATAATCACTCCTAATTGGGGGCACTTTCCATAGCCGTAGTCCTTATTTGATCCAACGGAGGTAATGATACACATTTCGGTCTTTATCTGAAAAAGTTAGGCCAACCAGTTATCAACCTTCGCATTGACGGAGCAAACTTCAGCATGCACTATCAGCTCTGCACAATCTTGTGCCCACTTTGAATGATACACGGGGGAAAGGGAAAAGGCATTGGACACTACTTTTATTCTTCACCATATATGTTGAAGTTGGGATATGCATATTCAATAATGCTGGGCATTCCAGGGCAATCTTTACTAAATTTTGCCATGTGCAAGTCCAAAGGTTTTTGATGGATGTTTATCAAAGCTATCGAATCATGAAGTAGAATGCAAATGATTGAAGTAGAAATTACAGCATTGGCAAGCAGTGGATATGTGCCTCGGTAGCGCAGTAGGCAGCGCGTCAGTCTCATAAGACATGCAATAGAGTTATCTGAAGGCCGTGAGTTCGATCCTCACCCGGGGCAGTAGCTTTTGATCAAACATCCTCAATGAGTCCTTTCAATCTCACTTGACCACATCAAGCAAGGATAAACACAATGAAACACATTTTTCACTTTATTTCAGATACCAAACATCAGATATTGTATGCATAACCCCTCTGTTGAAATTTGTGCAAACTTCGTATATCACAAGTGGGAAGGAAAAATGTACTTTCTGATGTCTGAAGGTCGTTAGTGTAATCCGGAAAGGGATCGGATATTTTAATCAATGATACTCATTAATTGCCTCCTTACAGTCACATTCCATTGGTTCTTACCAAATAACAAGTGTTGCAGTACTAAGTATTCACCGGTGACATGGCAATTACTCATAAATCAATGACCATCATCGTGGCTCAGCATACAAAATGCCATGCATAATCACTCCTAATTGGGCACTTTCCATAGCCGTAGTCCTTATTTGATCCAACGGAGGTAATGATACACATTTCGGTCTTTATCTGAAAAAGTTAGGCCAACCAGTTATCAACCTTCGCATTGACGGAGCAAACTTCAGCATGCACTATCAGCTCTGCACAATCTTGTGCCCACTTTGAATGATACACGGGGGAAAGGGAAAAGGCATTGGACACTACTTTTATTCTTCACCATATATGTTGAAGTTGGGATATGCATATTCAATAATGCTGGGCATTCCAGGGCAATCTTTACTAAATTTTGCCATGTGCAAGTCCAAAGGGTTTGATGGATGTTTATCAAAGCTATCGAATCATGAAGTAGAATGCAAATGATTGAAGTAGAAATTACAAATTATTGGCAAGCAGTGGATATGTGCCTCGGTAGCGCAGTAGGCAGCGCGTCAGTCGTCAGTCTCATAAGACATGCAATAGAGTTATCTGAAGGCCGTGAGTTCGATCCTCACCCGGGGCAGTAGCTTTTGATCAAACATCCTCAATGAGTCCTTTCAATCTCACTTGACCACATCAAGCAAGGATAAACACAATGAAACACATTTTTCACTTTATTTCAGATACCAAACATCAGATATTGTATGCATAACCCCCTGTTGAAATTTGTGCAAACTTCGTATATCACAAGTGGGAAGGAAAAATGTACTTTCTGATGTCTGAAGGTCGTTAGTGTAATCCGGAAAGGGATCGGATATTTTAATCAATGATACTCATTAATTGCCTCCTTACAGTCACATTCCATTGGTTCTTACCAAATAACAAGTGTTGCAGTACTAAAGTATTCACCGGTGACATGGCAATTACTCATAAATCAATGACCATCATCGTGGCTCAGCATACAAAATGCCATGCATAATCACTCCTAATTGGGCACTTTCCATAGCCGTAGTCCTTATTTGATCCAACGGAGGTAATGATACACATTTCGGTCTTTATCTGAAAAAGTTAGGCCAACCAGTTATCAACCTTCGCATTGACGGAGCAAAACTTCAGCATGCACTATCAGCTCTGCACAATCTTGTGCCCACTTTGAATGATACACGGGGGAAAGGGAAAAGGCATTGGACACTACTTTTATTCTTCACCATATATGTTGAAGTTGGGATATGCATATTCAATAATGCTGGGCATTCCAGGGCAATCTTTACTAAATTTTGCCATGTGCAAGTCCAAAGGGTTTGATGGATGTTTATCAAAGCTATCGAATCATGAAGTAGAATGCAAATGATTAAAATAGAAATTACAGCATTGGCAAGCAGTGGATATGTGCCTCGGTAGCGCAGTAGGCAGTAGGCAGCGCGTCAGTCTCATAAGACATGCAATAGAGTTATCTGAAGGCCGTGAGTTCGATCCTCACCCGGGGCAGTAGCTTTTGATCAAACATCCTCAATGAGTCCTTTCAATCTCACTTGACCACATCAAGCAAGGATAAACACAATGAAACACATTTTTCACTTTATTTCAGATACCAAACATCAGATATTGTATGCATAACCCCTCTGTTGAAAAATTGTGCAAAAACTTCGTATATCACAAGTGGGAAGGAAAAATGTACTTTCTGATGTCTGAAGGTCGTTAGTGTAATCCGGAAAGGGATCGGATATTTTAATCAATGATACTCATTAATTGCCTCCTTACAGTCACATTCCATTGGTTCTTACCAAATAACAAGTGTTGCAGTACTAAGTATTCACCGGTGACATGGCAATTACTCATAAATCAATGACCATCATCGTGGCTCAGCATACAAAATGCCATGCATAATCACTCCTAATTGGGCACTTTCCATAGCCGTAGTCCTTATTTGATCCAACGGAGGTAATGATACACATTTCGGTCTTTATCTGAAAAAGTTAGGCCAACCAGTTATCAACCTTCGCATTGACGGAGCAAACTTCAGCATGCACTATCAGCTCTGCACAATCTTGTGCCCACTTTGAATGATACACGGGGGAAAGGGAAAAGGCATTGGACACTACTTTTATTCTTCACCATATATGTTGAAGTTGGGATATGCATATTCAATAATGCTGGGCATTCCAGGGCAATCTTTACTAAATTTTGCCATGTGCAAGTCCAAAGGGTTTGATGGATGTTTATCAAAGCTATCGAATCATGAAGTAGAATGCAAATGATTGAAGTAGAAATTACAGCATTGGCAAGCAGTGGATATGTGCCTCGGTAGCGCAGTAGGCAGCGCGTCAGTCTCATAAGACATGCAATAGAGTTATCTGAAGGCCGTGAGTTCGATCCTCACCCGGGGCAGTAGCTTTTGATCAAACATCCTCAATGAGTCCTTTCAATCTCACTTGACCACATCAAGCAAGGATAAACACAATGAAACACATTTTTTCACTTTATTTCAGATACCAAACATCAGATATTGTATGCATAACCCCTCTGTTGAAATTTGTGCAAACTTCGTATATCACAAGTGGGAAGGAAAAATGTACTTTCTGATGTCTGAAGGTCGTTAGTGTAATCCGGAAAGGGATCGGATATTTTAATCAATGATACTCATTAATTGCCTCCTTACAGTCACATTCCATTGGTTCTTACCAAATAACAAGTGTTGCAGTACTAAGTATTCACCGGTGACATGGCAATTAATCATAAATCAATGACCATCATCGTGGCTCAGCATACAAAATGCCATGCATAATCACTCCTAATTGGGCACTTTCCATAGCCGTAGTCCCTATTTGATCCAACGGAGGTAATGATACACATTTCGGTCTTTATCTGAAAAAGTTAGGCCAACCAGTTATCAACCTTCGCATTGACGGAGCAAACTTCAGCATGCACTATCAGCTCTGCACAATCTTGTGCCCACTTTGAATGATACACGGGGGAAAGGGAAAGCATTGGACACTACTTTTATTCTTCACCATATATGTTGAAGTTGGGATATGCATATTCAATAATGCTGGGCATTCCAGGGCAATCTTTACTAAATTTTGCCATGTGCAAGTCCAAAGGGTTTGATGGATGTTTATCAAAGCTATCGAATCATGAAGTAGAATGCAAATGATTGAAGTAGAAATTACAGGCATTGGCAAGCAGTGGATATGTGCCTCGGTAGCGCAGTAGGCAGCGCGTCAGTCTCATAAGACATGCAATAGAGTTATCTGAAGGCCGTGAGTTCGATCCTCACCCGGGGCAGTAGCTTTTGATCAAACATCCTCAATGAGTCCTTTCAATCTCACTTGACCACATCAAGCAAGGATAAACACAATGAAACACATTTTTTTCACTTATTTCAGATACCAAACATCAGATATTGTATGCATAACCCCTCTGTTGAAATTTGTGCAAACTTCGTATATCACAAGTGGGAAGGAAAAAAAATGTACTTTCTGATGTCTGAAGGTCGTTAGTGTAATCCGGAAAGGGATCGGATATTTTAATCAATGATACTCATTAATTGCCTCCTTACAGTCACATTCCATTGGTTCTTACCAAATAACAAGTGTTGCAGTACTAAGTATTCACCGGTGACATGGCAATTACTCATAAATCAATGACCATCATCGTGGCTCAGCATACAAAATGCCATGCATATCACTCCTCCTAATTGGGCACTTTCCATAGCCGTAGTCCTTATTTGATCCAACGGAGGTAATGATACACATTTCGGTCTTTATCTGAAAAAGTTAGGCCAACCAGTTATCAACCTTCGCATTGACGGAGCAAACTTCAGCATGCACTATCAGCTCTGCACAATCTTGTGCCCACTTTGAATGATACACGGGGGGAAAGGGAAAAGGCATTGGACACTACTTTTATTCTTCACCATATATGTTGAAGTTGGGATATGCATATTCAATAATGCTGGGCATTCCAGGGCAATCTTTACTAAATTTTGCCATGTGCAAGTCCAAAGGGTTTGATGGATGTTTATCAAAGCTATCGAATCATGAAGTAGAATGCAAATGATTGAAGTAGAAATTACAGCATTGGCAAGCAGTGGGATATGTGCCTCGGTAGCGCAGTAGGCAGCGCGTCAGTCTCATAAGACATGCAATAGAGTTATCTGAAGGCCGTGAGTTCGATCCTCACCCGGGGCAGTAGCTTTTTTTGATCAAACATCCTCAATGAGTCCTTTCAATCTCACTTGACCACATCAAGCAAGGATAAACACAATGAAACACATTTTTCACTTTATTTCAGATACCAAACATCAGATATTGTATGCATAACCCCTCTGTTGAAATTTGTGCAAACTTCGTATATCACAAGTGGGAAGGAAAAAAAATGTACTTTCTGATGTCTGAAGGTCGTTAGTGTAATCCGGAAAGGGATCGGATATTTTAATCAATGATACTCATTAATTGCCTCCTTACAGTCACATTCCATTGGTTCTTACCAAATAACAAGTGTTGCAGTACTAAGTATTCACCGGTGACATGGCAATTACTCATAAATCAATGACCATCATCGTGGCTCAGCATACAAAATGCCATGCATAATCACTCCTAATTGGGCACTTTCCATAGCCGTAGTCCTTATTTGATCCAACGGAGGTAATGATACACATTTCGGTCTTTATCTGAAAAAGTTAGGCCAACCAGTTATCAACCTTCGCATTGACGACGGAGCAAACTTCAGCATGCACTATCAGCTCTGCACAATCTTGTGCCCACTTTGAATGATACACGGGGGAAAAGGGAAAAGGCATTGGACACTACTTTTATTCTTCACCATATATGTTGAAGTTGGGATATGCATATTCAATAATGCTGGGGGCATTCCAGGGCAATCTTTACTAAATTTTGCCATGTGCAAGTCCAAAGGGTTTGATGGATGTTTATCAAAGCTATCGAATCATGAAGTAGAATGCAAATGATTGAAGTAGAAATTACAGCATTGGCAAGCAGTGGATATGTGCCTCGGTAGCGCAGTAGTAGCAGCGCGTCAGTCTCATAAGACATGCAATAGAGTTATCTGAAGGCCGTGAGTTCGATCCTCACCCGGGGCAGTAGCTTTTGATCAAACATCCTCAATGAGTCCTTTCAATCTCACTTGACCACATCAAGCAAGGATAAACACAATGAAACACATTTTTCACTTTATTTCAGATACCAAACATCAGATATTGTATGCATAACCCCCCTGTTGAAAAATTGTGCAAACTTCGTATATCACAAGTGGGAAGGAAAAAAAAAATGTACTTTCTGATGTCTGAAGGTCGTTAGTGTAATCCGGAAAGGGATCGGATATTTTAATCAATGATACTCATTAATTGCCTCCTTACAGTCACATTCCATTGGTTCTTACCAAATAACAAGTGTTGCAGTACTAAGTATTCACCGGTGACATGGCAATTAATCATAAATCAATGACCATCATCGTGGCTCAGCATACAAAATGCCATGCATAATCACTCCTAATTGGGCACTTTCCATAGCCGTAGTCCTTATTTGATCCAACAACGGAGGTAATGATACACATTCGGTCGGTCTTTCTGAAAAAAGTTAGGCCAACCAGTTATCAACCTTCGCATTGACGGAGCAAACTTCAGCATGCACTATCAGCTCTGCACAATCTTGTGCCCACTTTGAATGATACACGGGGGAAAGGGAAAAGGCATTGGACACTACTTTTATTCTTCACCATATATGTTGAAGTTGGGATATGCATATTCAATAATGCTGGGCATTCCAGGGCAATCTTTACTAAATTTTGCCATGTGCAAGTCCAAAGGGTTTGATGGATGTTTATCAAAGCTATCGAATCATGAAGTAGAATGCAAATGATTGAATAGAAATTACAGCATTGGCAAGCAGTGGATATGTGCCTCGGTAGCGCAGTAGGCAGCGCGCGTCAGTCTCATAAGACATGCAATAGAGTTATCTGAAGGCCGTGAGTTCGATCCTCACCCGGGGCAGTAGCTTTTGATCAAACATCCTCAATGAGTCCTTTCAATCTCACTTGACCACATCAAGCAAGGATAAACACAATGAAACACATTTTTCACACTTTATTTCAGATACCAAACATCAGATATTGTATGCATAACCCCTCTGTTGAAATTTGTGCAAACTTCGTATATCACAAGTGGGAAGGAAAAATGTACTTTCTGATGTCTGAAGGTCGTTAGTGTAATCCGGAAAGGGATCGGATATTTTAATCAATGATACTCATTAATTGCCTCCTTACAGTCACATTCCATTGGTTCTTACCAAATAACAAGTGTTGCAGTACTAAGTATTCACCGGTGACATGGCAATTACTCATAAATCAATGACCATCATCGTGGCTCAGCATACAAAATGCCATGCATAATCACTCCTAATTGGGCACTTTCCATAGCCGTAGTCCTTATTTGATCCAACGGAGGTAATGATACACATTTCGGTCTTTATCTGAAAAAGTTAGGCCAACCAGTTATCAACCTTCGCATTGACGGAGCAAACTTCAGCATGCACTATCAGCTCTGCACAATCTTGTGCCCACTTTGAATGATACACGGGGGAAAGGGAAAAGGCATTGGACACTACTTTTATTCTTCACCATATATGTTGAAGTTGGGATATGCATATTCAATAATGCTGGGCATTCCAGGGCAATCTTTACTAAATTTTGCCATGTGCAAGTCCAAAGGGTTTGATGGATGTTTATCAAAGCTATCGAATCATGAAGTAGAATGCAAATGATTGAAGTAGAAATTACAGCATTGGCAAGCAGTGGATATGTGCCTCGGTAGCGCAGTAGGCAGCGCGTCAGTCTCATAAGACATGCAATAGAGTTATCTGAAGGCCGTGAGTTCGATCCTCACCCGGGGCAGTAGCTTTTGATCAAAACATCCTCAATGAGTCCTTTCAATCTCACTTGACCACATCAAGCAAGGATAAACACAATGAAACACATTTTTCACTTTATTTCAGATACCAAACATCAGATATTGTATGCATAACCCCTCTGTTGAAATTTGTGCAAACTTCGTATATCACAAGTGGGAAGGAAAAATGTACTTTCTGATGTCTGAAGGTCGTTAGTGTAATCCGGAAAGGGATCGGATATTTTAATCAATGATACTCATTAATTGCCTCCTTACAGTCACATTCCATTGGTTCTTAAATAACAAGTGTTGCAGTACTAAGTATTCACCGGTGACATGGCAATTACTCATAAATCAATGACCATCATCGTGGCTCAGCATACAAAATGCCATGCATAATCACTCCTAATTGGGCACTTTCCATAGCCGTAGTCCTTATTTGATCCAACGGAGGTAATGATACACATTTCGGTCTTTATCTGAAAAAGTTAGGCCAACCAGTTATCAACCTTCGCATTGACGGAGCAAACTTCAGCATGCACTATCAGCTCTGCACAATCTTGTGCCCACTTTGAATGATACACGGGGGAAAGGGAAAAGGCATTGGACACTACTTTTATTCTTCACCATATATGTTGAAGTTGGGATATGCATATTCAATAATGCTGGGCATTCCAGGGCAATCTTTACTAAATTTTGCCATGTGCAAGTCCAAAGGGTTTGATGGATGTTTATCAAAGCTATCGAATCATGAAGTAGAATGCAAATGATTGAAGTAGAAATTACAGCATTGGCAAGCAGTGGATATGTGCCTCGGTAGCGCAGTAGGCAGCGCGTCAGTCTCATAAGACATGCAATAGAGTTATCTGAAGGCCGTGAGTTCGATCCTCACCCGGGGCAGTAGCTTTTGATCAAACATCCTCAATGAGTCCTTTCAATCTCACTTGACCACATCAAGCAAGGATAAACACAATGAAACACATTTTTCACTTTATTTCAGATACCAAACATCAGATATTGTATGCATAACCCCTGTTGAAATTTGTGCAAACTTCGTATATCACAAGTGGGAAGGAAAAATGTACTTTCTGATGTCTGAAGGTCGTTAGTGTAATCCGGAAAGGGATCGGATATTTTAATCAATGATACTCATTAATTGCCTCCTTACAGTCACATTCCATTGGTTCTTACCAAATAACAAGTGTTGCAGTACTAAGTATTCACCGGTGACATGGCAATTAATCATAAATCAATGACCATCATCGTGGCTCAGCATACAAAATGCCATGCATAATCACTCCTAATTGGGCACTTCCATAGCCGTAGTCCTTATTTGATCCAACGGAGGTAATGATACACATTTCGGTCTTTATCTGAAAAAGTTAGGCCAACCAGTTATCAACCTTCGCATTGACGGAGCAAACTTCAGCATGCACTATCAGCTCTGCACAATCTTGTGCCCACTTTGAATGATACACGGGGGAAAGGGAAAAGGCATTGGACACTACTTTTATTCTTCACCATATATGTTGAAGTTGGGATATGCATATTCAATAATGCTGGGCATTCCAGGGCAATCTTTACTAAATTTTGCCATGTGCAAGTCCAAAGGGTTTGATGGATGTTTATCAAAGCTATCGAATCATGAAGTAGAATGCAAATGATTGAAGTAGAAATTACAGCATTGGCAAGCAGTGGATATGTGCCTCGGTAGCGCAGTAGGCAGCGCGTCAGTCTCATAAGACATGCAATAGAGTTATCTGAAGGCCGTGAGTTCGATCCTCACCCGGGGCAGTAGCTTTTGATCAAACATCCTCAATGAGTCCTTTCAATCTCACTTGACCACATCAAGCAAGGATAAACACAATGAAACACATTTTTCACTTTATTTCAGATACCAAACATCAGATATTGTATGCATAACCCCTCTGTTGAAATTTGTGCAAACTTCGTATATCACAAGTGGGAAGGAAAAATGTACTTTCTGATGTCTGAAGGTCGTTAGTGTAATCCGGAAAGGGATCGGATATTTTTAATCAATGATACTCATTAATTGCCTCCTTACAGTCACATTCCATTGGTTCTTACCAAATAACAAGTGTTGCAGTACTAAGTATTCACCGGTGACATGGCAATTAATCATAAATCAATGACCATCATCGTGGCTCAGCATACAAAATGCCATGCATAATCACTCCTAATTGGGCACTTTCTAAGCCGTAGTCCCTATTTGATCCAACGGAGGTAATGATACACATTTCGGTCTTTATCTGAAAAAGTTAGGCCAACCAGTTATCAACCTTCGCATTGACGGAGCAAACTTCAGCATGCACTATCAGCTCTGCACAATCTTGTGCCCACTTTGAATGATACACGGGGGAAAGGGAAAAGGCATTGGACACTACTTTTATTCTTCACCATATATGTTGAAGTTGGGATATGCATATTCAATAATGCTGGGCATTCCAGGGCAATCTTTACTAAATTTTGCCATGTGCAAGTCCAAAGGGTTTGATGGATGTTTATCAAAGCTATCGAATCATGAAGTAGAATGCAAATGATTGAAGTAGAAATTACAGCATTGGCAAGCAGGATCGGTTGCATAGCTTCGTTTTCATTACTGGTATCAATATGTTTATTGGTGTATTAGATCCTCGTTGCCGACTACAGACAGTGCAGTGGGAATTATATTGGTCATGTTGGTTAATGGGGTCATCCCGGTCGGACTGTGATATTGACACATTCCGTCAACAAAGGTCCTGCGGGGCTATTGACGGGGGTACTCACAGCATATTTCAGTATTTAATCCGTGCTGTCACCATCGCACTTATGGATACTGTACCCATACATACTTGATATTGTGCGACTGGAGCGGCTGCTCATTGTGTGAGGAGGTTATTGATTTGTTTATTGGTAGAAAGGGTGGGGAAGATATACTTGCATTCAACTGTTGACTATGCATAGTGCAGTTACCAGTAGTGCCCCCGCCACCGATACTTGCAATGTTTGGTTTGAACTGGTCAGGGTGGGGTTGGGGGTTAGTTCATGGTTGGGAAGTTGTCGTTGGGTGGCTGTAGGTAAGGGGTTGGTAGGTTATTATAAGGATGAGAGGGTAGGTTCGGGTGGGTTAGTTTAATCAAATTCAGCTGTTGTTTATATGCATTTCAGAAATCAGTACTTATTGTGCCAGTGATCACCTTACAAGGTCCTTACTGCAATTAATTGTGTAGTGTGGGTGATTAGGGCCAGTATATATTGTTTTGTGTTTGTTGGTGGTGGGGGGGGGGGGGGGGGGGGGGGGGGGGGTTCAGATAGGGTAGACCAGGTAGGGTGGTTAATCAAGGTGTTTCACTTTTATTCATAATAGTCTCATGACTGACACCAGACAGATGGTAGATGTCCGGTGGGAGATGTAAGAGTGGGAGATGTCTGGTAATAGATGTCTGGTGGGAGATGTCTTTTGGGAGATGTCTGGTGGTAGATGTAATAGTGGAAGATGTCTGTGGGAGATGTCTGTGGAGAGGTAATGTAGATGTAATAGTGGAAGATGTCTGTCTGGTGGGAGATGTCTGGTGGTAGATGTCTGGTGGTAGATGTCTGGTGGGAGATGTCTGGTGGGAGGTGTGATGTGGATGTCTGGGTTGGAGATGTCTGGTGGGAGATGTCTGGTGGGATGTCTGAGTGGGAGATGTCTGGTGGTAGAGATGTCTGGTGGTAGATGTCTGGTGGGAGATGTAAGAGTGGGAGATGTCTGGTAATAGATGTCTGGTGGGAGATGTCTGGTGGGAGATGTCTGGTAGTAGATGTCTGGTGGAGATGTCTGGTAGATGTCTGGTGGAGATGTCTGGTGGTAGATGTAATATGGTAGATGTCTGGTGGGAGATGTCTGGTGGGAGATGTAAGAGTGGGAGATGTCTGGTAATAGATGTCTGGTGGGAGATGTCTGGTGGCAGTTGGGTGGGAGATGTCTGGTGGGAGATGTCTGGTGGGAGATGTCTGGGTTGGAGATGTCTGGTGGGAGATGTCTGGTGGGAGATGTCGGGTGGTGGGAGATGTCTGGTGGTAGATGAGTGGTGTCTGGTAATAGATGTCTGGTGGGAGATGTCTGGTGGTAGATGTCTGGTGGGAGATGTAAGAGTGGGAGATGTCTGGTGGTAGATGTCTGGTGGGAGATGTAAGAGTGGGAGATGTCTGGTGGTAGATGTCTGGTGGGAGATGTAAGAGTGGTGGGAGATGTCTGGGTATATAGATGTCTGGTGGGAGATGTCTGGTGGGAGATGTAATGGGTTGGGTGGATGTCTGGGTGGAGATGTCTGGTGGGAGATGTCTGGTGGGATGTCTGGTGGTAGATGTCTGGTGGGAGATGTAATAATGGAAGATGTCGGGTGGGAGATGTGTGGTGGTGGGAGATATGTCTGGTGGGAGATGTCTGGTGGTAGATGTCTGGTGGGAGATGTCTGGTGGGAGATGTCTGGTGGGAGATGTAAGAGTGGTAGATGTCTGGTGGGAGATGTTAGAGTGGTAGATGTCTGGTGGGAGATGTCTGGGGGTGATCTAGTATTCAGAGAGCTTATTTGAGTGACCCTAGGCAGATACAAAATCTGTGTACTTATTATGATATTATGATTTCAGAGATCATATGAGATCGCATAAGGTACCAACACAGTGAAACTGAGTAAGGATGAGATATATATTTGGTACTATTACATACAATTTCAATGTCCTAATAAATATATGGATAGCTATTTGGACATGTATAACTGCCATTTTTCAGCAAAAGTCTAATTATTATATGAAATTTTGTTACTGATTTACATTGTCATATGGATATTTTACAAGTTTCCCACACTTTTCTTGAGGTGGACACATTGTGATATCAGTGTACTATTACTGGTTCAGTGTCAGCTTGTCACCAAGACACATTTGACTGAGGTAGAGGGCACTGGAAAGGTAACATCATCATCCAGGCAGCATACCTCATTCATGAGGTGAACACAAGCAAGAGGACAAGAGAACACATCATACAGTATGTATAATACAGGTTAGTATTTTATCGTCACTCAGCACAAAAGGATTAGTTACCTGGTTTCTCATAGAGCATAGATCATATCCTTTCTCGATCATAATAGTATATCATGATTATTGTTGCATTGTAAGTACTAATTTGTGTATTGTCTTGTTTTTGAACCTACTTTGCAGGTATTGTGTATATTTTGATGTTAGAACTTCAAAACCAAACAAAGAATTTGAACAAACTCGGTTGTTTGTTGTGCTAAAAGGTACCACCTTCCTAAACAGAACACTGCCATCAGCACCCACCCCAATAACTGTCAATGCTGCCCAGTCCTTCACCCCAGGTGATAAATATACACACCATATTTGTTTATTTACCTAAGTATAGTGCATTGGTATTCCTAATGTAATTAGGTATTGTTTCAATTGTGTATGTTAATAACCTATACTGTAGTCCATATTTGTGAGGTCTGTTTACTTTGAAGTGAGGTTCTTCCCAGAGTAAGTTCCATATATGTATAAATAAGTTAATCATTAAATATTTTTAGACAATGCCCATTCTGGTGCTTAGCATGAACATCACATAGGGTCTCCACTGCATACTACAGGTGTCCAATGGAAAACTATTTCTTACATGCATATAATGCCTCTTACTGGTACTGTGTTTACATGTTATCACCATTTCTTTGTTTGTAGGTCCATATTCGTATATACCAAAGTGATTGCCATGTTCAAAGTCCATGTCCCGAATCCCACACTTCCATGGTGTAACTGGCTAACACACCTGCCTCTAAGGTAGATGATCCAGGTTCGACTCCTGGTGGAAGTAGGTTTGGTGGTCTTGAACATGGCTCCTTTGAATATGATATGATTCAGACACAGATATGCTGCTAGTGTTGTTTTCAAGAAAGATGGGTTAGAGGATGTCCCTGTATTGTAGTCATAAAGTTACGCTACAGCTACCCGAGATCAATAAGGCTACTCTTTGTCAGTGGTTAGTTCACCAATGTATTTTACTTTATTTTATTTGATAACAAGTATTGACCATAAAGTTTGAAACCACTGTACCCACTGTAAATGTGATTTTATATATCATCTAATATACTCATAATGAAGTTTATATATGATTTGTATGTTTATTATCTACATAAACATAAGACTTCTATGTATGTAGGTACAGCAAGAGGGCCAAGAAGCAAGCAAAACGGATTGTGCTATCCCAAAGTATAGCCTACCCCACCACAGCCATAGCATCAGTCTCTAGCCTCCCTCCACCACTTCCATCTCAACCCATACCTCTCAGTTTTTGATGCCAAAGACCAGCATCCGTTCCCTTCACCCCCAAACACTGCAGGTTTATCCAAGATAAGGACCAAACGGAAACACATCCCAATACTTCTTGCTCCGCAACTGTTGCAGAGCTTGCCAGACCCTGTCTACCATACAACTCCTGAAACGATACCTGTGCCATATACGACACACCGATACAGGATGCAAAAATTGGAAGGAGCGTGGAATGGTGTATTTCGTCACAAATACTTCAGGAAATCCTCTACGGTAACCTGCCATAAGTGCAAGTCACCAGAGCGCCAACAATATTTCGGTAACTGGTATTGCCGGGCAACTGCCACAGTTTCAGTTGAAGAGTGGAAAAGAGATCTGGCATCAACCAAACACTATGGCCATAAACAGGGTGTCATTACCAAACTGCCTAAGTGAATATCACCTCACGTAATGAGGTCAGCGTCGCTCGTCTTAAACTGAACATTGCTCATAAGTTACAACATTGAACACAATATTCAATTAATAATCATTTGTGTCAATATACTCACTGGTATATGTTGAGGCACTTGTATACCAAACCACAACTGCCTAAGTGAATATCGCCTGGCTCACTGATTGATTACATTGTTATTTGCTGAATTTCTATGATGTCACCTGTTGGCTCTCGTCTTGGCAGTAGTGTCATCCGTTGGCTCTCTTCTTGGTAGTAATGTCATCTGTTGGCTATGATGTCACCTGCTGGCTCTCTTCTTGGCTGCAATGTCACCTGTTGGCTCTCTTCTTGGTAGTAATGTCATCTCATAAACTATGATGTCACCTGTTGGCTCTCTTTCTGGCTGCATAATGTCACCTGTTGACTCTCTTCTTGGCTGCAATGCCACTTGTTTGACTTTCTTCTTGGCTATAATATCACCTGTTGACTCTCTATCTTGACAGTTATGTCATCTGTTGGCTATCATGTCATTGTTGGCTCTCTTCTTGGCAGTAATGACACATGTTGACCCACATCTTGAATGTAATACATCTTTTTGGCTATGGCATTGTCACCTACTTGCTCTCTTCTTGACTATAATGTCACCTGTTGGCTGTTGCCTCTTTACATATATATGAGTACCCATAAGCCAAGTGCATCTCAGTTATCCAGAGTTATGGTAAAGATCATTGTTTCACTTTATTTCAGATACCAAACATCAGATATTGTATGCATAACCCCTCTGTTGAAATTTGTGCAAACTTCGTATATCACAAGTGGGAAGGAAAAATGTACTTTCTGATGTCTGAAGGTCGTTAGTGTAATCCGGAAAGGGATCGGATATTTTAATCAATGATACTCATTAATTGCCTCCTTACAGTCACATTCCATTGGTTCTTACCAAATAAGTGTTGCAGTACTAAGTATTCACCGGTGACATGGCAATTACTCATAAATCAATGACCATCATCGTGGCTCAGCATACAAAATGCCATGCATAATCACTCCTAATTGGGCACTTTCCATAGCCGTAGTCCTTATTTGATCCAACGGAGGTAATGATACACATTTCGGTCTTTATCTGAAAAAGTTAGGCCAACCAGTTATCAACCTTCGCATTGACGGAGCAAACTTCAGCATGCACTATCAGCTCTGCACAATCTTGTGCCCACTTTGAATGATACACGGGGGAAAGGGAAAAGGCATTGGACACTACTTTTATTCTTCACCATATATGTTGAAGTTGGGATATGCATATTCAATAATGCTGGGCATTCCAGGGCAATCTTTACTAAATTTTGCCATGTGCAAGTCCAAAGGGTTTGATGGATGTTTTATCAAAGCTATCGAATCATGAAGTAGAATGCAAATGATTGAAGTAGAAATTACAGCATTGGCAAGCAGTGGATATGTGCCTCGGTAGCGCAGTAGGCAGCGCGTCAGTCTCATAAGACATGCAATAGAGTTATCTGAAGGCCGTGAGTTCGATCCTCACCCGGGGCAGTAGCTTTTGATCAAACATCCTCAATGAGTCCTTTCAATCTCACTTGACCACATCAAGCAAGGATAAACACAATGAAACACATTTTTCACTTTATTTCAGATACCAAACATCAGATATTGTATGCATAACCCCTCTGTTGAAATTTGTGCAAACTTCGTATATCACAAGTGGGAAGGAAAAATGTACTTTCTGATGTCTGAAGGTCGTTAGTGTAATCCGGAAAGGGATCGGATATTTTAATCAATGATACTCATTAATTGCCTCCTTACAGTCACATTCCATTGGTTCTTACCAAATAACAAGTGTTGCAGTACTAAGTATTCACCGGTGACATGGCAATTACTCATAAATCAATGACCATCATCGTGGCTCAGCATACAAAATGCCATGCATAATCACTCCTAATTGGGCACTTTCCATAGCCGTAGTCCTTATTTGATCCAACGGAGGTAATGATACACATTTCGGTCTTTATCTGAAAAAGTTAGGCCAACCAGTTATCAACCTTCGCATTGACGGAGCAAACTTCAGCATGCACTATCAGCTCTGCACAATCTTGTGCCCACTTTGAATGATACACGGGGGAAAGGGAAAAGGCATTGGACACTACTTTTATTCTTCACCATATATGTTGAAGTTGGGATATGCATATTCAATAATGCTGGGCATTCCAGGGCAATCTTTACTAAATTTTGCCATGTGCAAGTCCAAAGGGTTTGATGGATGTTTATCAAAGCTATCGAATCATGAAGTAGAATGCAAATGATTGAAGTAGAAATTACAGCATTGGCAAGCAGTGGATATGTGCCTCGGTAGCGCAGTAGGCAGCGCGTCAGTCTCATAAGACATGCAATAGAGTTATCTGAAGGCCGTGAGTTCGATCCTCACCCGGGGCAGTAGCTTTTGATCAAACATCCTCAATGAGTCCTTTCAATCTCACTTGACCACATCAAGCAAGGATAAACACAATGAAACACATTTTTCACTTTATTTCAGATACCAAACATCAGATATTGTATGCATAACCCCTCTGTTGAAATTTGTGCAAACTTCGTATATCACAAGTGGGAAGGAAAAATGCACTTTCTGATGTCTGAAGGTCGTTAGTGTAATCCGGAAAGGGATCGGATATTTTAATCAATGATACTCATTAATTGCCTCCTTACAGTCAAATTCCATTGGTTCTTACCAAATAACAAGTGTTGCAGTACTAAGTATTCACCGGTGACATGGCAATTAATCATAAATCAATGACCATCATCGTGGCTCAGCATACAAAATGCCATGCATAATCACTCCTAATTGGGCACTTTCCATAGCCGTAGTCCCTATTTGATCCAACGGAGGTAATGATACACATTTCGGTCTTTATCTGAAAAAGTTAGGCCAACCAGTTATCAACCTTCGCATTGACGGAGCAAACTTCAGCATGCACTATCAGCTCTGCACAATCTTGTGCCCACTTTGAATGATACACGGGGGAAAGGGAAAAGGCATTGGACTACTTTTATTCTTCACCATATATGTTGAAGTTGGGATATGCATATTCAATAATGCTGGGCATTCCAGGGCAATCTTTACTAAATTTTGCCATGTGCAAGTCCAAAGGGTTTGATGGATGTTTATCAAAGCTATCGAATCATGAAGTAGAATGCAAATGATTGAAGTAGAAATTACAGCATTGGCAAGCAGTGGATATGTGCCTCGGTAGCGCTTCCCTGTGCGTGTGAGACGAGGTTCAATCTTGGTAGTGTTAGCCAATCAGCGGTCAGAAACCTCCTGAATCTTGGTAGTGTCGGCCAACGGGAACGTCGAACGCTACCAGAATTCACTCGACGCTCTGGCCTCTGATTGGCTGACACTACCAAGATTGAAACGTGGTAGCTGAGAGCCGTCAAAGAGATTTGTTGACAAAATTCGGCACGAATTTTGTCGCAGTTTCAACATTTACCAGTGAGTATATTGACGCAAATATTAATAATTGAATAATTTGTTCAATGCTGTAACGTATGAGCAACGTTCAGTGTAAGAGGAACGACGCTGACCCCATTACTTGGCTGTATAATGTCAACCCCTTGTGTTATCGCTCATACGGACCGTGTCGGCGCATCTGTCAATGTGTTACTTCAAGTGTATTGACACCTGCTCGGTTGCTTAGCTTCGTTTTCATTACTGGTATCAATATGTTTATTGGTGTATTAAATCCTCATTGCCGACTACAGACAGTGCAGTGGGAATTATATTGGTCATGTTGGTTAATGGGGTCATCCCGGTCGGACTGTGATATTGACACATTCCGTCAACAAAGGTCCTGCGGGGCTATTGACGGGGGTACTCACAGCATATTTCAGTATTTAATCCGTGCTGTCACCATCGCACTTATGGATACTGTACCCATACATACTTGATATTGTGCGACTGGAGCGGCTGCTCATTGTGTGAGGAGGTTATTGATTTGTTTATTGATAGAAAGGGTGGGGAAGATATACTTGCATTCAACTGTTGACTATGCATAGTGCAGTTACCAGTAGTGCCCCCGCCACCGATACTTGCAATGTTTGGTTTGAACTGGTCAGGGGTTGGGGGTTAGTTCATGGTTGGGAAGTTGTCGTTGGGTGGCTGTAGGTAAGGGGTTGGTAGGTTATTATAAGGATGAGAGGGTAGGATCGGGTGGGTTAGTTTAATCAAATTCAGCTGTTGTTTATGTGCATTTCAGAAATCAGTACTTATTGTGCCAGTGATCACTTTACAAGGTCCTTACTGCAATTAATTGTGTAGCGTGGGTGATTAGGGCCAGTATATATTGTTTTGTGTTGTTGGTGGTGGTGGGTGGGGGGGGGGGGGGGGGGGGGGGGTGATGGGTTCAGATAGGGTAGACCAGGTAGGTTGGTTAATCAAGGTGTTTCACTTTTATTCATAATAGTCTCATGACTGACACCAGACAGATGGTAGATGTCCGGTGGGAGATATAAGAGTGGGAGATGTCTGGTAATAGATGTCTGGTGGGAGATGTCTTTTGGGAGATGTCTGGTGGTAGATGTAAGAGTGGGAGATGTCTGGTGGTAGATGTAATAGTGGGAGTAATGTAATGTAATAGTGGAAGATGTCATGTGGGAGTTGTCTGGTGGTAGATGTCTGGTGGTAGATGTCTGGTGGTAGATGTCTGGTGGGAGATGTAAGAGTGGGAGATGTCTGGTAATAGATGTCTGGTGGGAGATGTCTGGTGGTAAATGTCTTGTGGTAGATGTAATAGTGGTAGATGTCTGGTGGTAGAGGTCTGGTGGGAGATGTAAGAGTGGGAGATATCTGGTAATAGATGTCTGGTGGGAGATCTAATAATGGAAGATGTCGGGTGGGAGTTGTCTGGTGGTAGATGTATGGGTTGGAGATGTCTGGGTTGGAGATGTCTGGGTTGGAGATGTCTGGTGGGAGATGTCTGGTGGTAGATGTCTGGTGGGAGATGTAAGAGTGGGAGATGTCTGGTGGTAGATGTCTGGTAATAGATGTCTGGTGGGAGATGTCTGGTGGTAGATATCTGGTGGTAGATGTATGGGTTGGAGATGTCTGGGTTGGAGATGTCTGGTGGGAGATGTCGGGTGGGAGTTGTCTGGTGGTAGATGTAAGAGTGGGAGATGTCTGGTAATAGATGTCTGGTGGGAGATGTCTGGTGGTAAATGTCTTGTGGTAGATGTAATAGTGGTAGATGTCTGGTGGTAGAGGTCTGGTGGGAGATGTAAGAGTGGGAGATGTCTGGTGGTAGATGTAATAGTGGGAGATGCCTGGTGGGAGATGTCTGGTGGTAGATGTCTGGTGGTAGATGTATGGGTTGGAGATGTCTGGGTTGGAGATGTCTGGGTTGGAGATGTCTGGTGGGAGATGTCTGGTGGTAGATGTCTGGTGGGAGATGTCATAATGGAAGATGTCGGGTGGGAGTTGTCTGGTGGGAGATATCTGGTGGGAGATGTCTGGTGGTAGATGTAAGAGTGGGAGATGTCTGGTGGGAGATGTCTGATGGGAGATGTAAGAGTGGTAGATGTCTGGTGGGAGATGTTAGAGTGGTAGATGTCTGGTGGGAAGATGTCTGGGTGATCTAGTATTCAGAGAGCTTATTTGAGTGACCCTAGGCAGATACAAAATCTGTGTACTTATTATGATATTATGATTTCAGAGATCATATGAGATCGCATAAGGTACCAACACAGTGAAACTGAGTAAGGATGAGATATATATTTGGTACTATTATATACAATTTCAATGTCGTAATAAATATATGGATAGCTATTTGGACATGTATAACTGCCATTTTTCAACAAAAGTCTAATTATTATATGAAATTTTGTTACTGATTTACATTGTCATATGGATATTTTACCAAGTTTCCCACACTTTTCTTGAGGTGGACACATTGTGATATCAGTGTACTGGTTCAGTGTCAGCTTGTCACCAAGACACATTTGACTGAGGTAGAGGGCACTGGAAAGGTAACATCATCATCCAGGCAGCCATACCTCATTCATGAGGTGAACACAAGCAAGAGGACAAGAGAACACATCATACAGTATGTATAATACAGGTTAGTATTTTATCGTCACTCAGCACAAAAGGATTAGTTACCTGGTTTCTCATAGAGCATAGATCATATCCTTTCTCGATCATAATAGTATATCATGATTATTGTTGCATTGTAAGTACTAATTTGTGTATTGTCTTGTTTTTGAACCTACTTTGCAGGTATTGTGTATATTTTGATGTTAGAACTTCAAAACCAAACAAAGAATTTGAACAAACTCGGTTGTTTGTTGTGCTAAAAGGTACCACCTTCCTAAACAGAACACTGCCATCAGCACCCACCCCAATAACTGTCAATGCTGCCCAGTCCTTCACCCCAGGTGATAAATATACACACCATATTTGTTTATTTACCTAAGTATAGTGCATTGGTATTCCTAATGTAATTAGGTATTGTTTCAATTGTGTATGTTAATAACCTATACTGTAGTCCATATTTGTGAGGTCTGTTTACTTTGAAGTGAGGTTCTTCCCAGAGTAAGTTCCATATATGTATAAATAAGTTAATCATTAAATATTTTTAGACAATGCCCATTCTGGTGCTTAGCATGAACATCACATAGGGTTTCCACTGCATACTACAGGTGTCCAATGGAAAACTATTTCTTACATGCATATAATGCCTCTTACTGGTACTGTGTTACATGTTATCACCATTCCTTAGTTTGTAGGTCCATATTCGTAGATACCATAGTGATTGCCATGTTCAAAGTCCATGTCCCGAATCCCACACTTCCATGGTGTAACTGGCTAACACACCTGCCTCTAAGGTAGATGATCCAGGTTCGACTCCTGGTGGAAGTAGGTTTGGTGGTCTTGAACATGGCTCCTTTGAATATGATACGATTCAGACACAGATATGCAGCTAGTGTTGTTTTCAAGAAAGATTGTTTAGAAGATGTCCCTGTTATTGTGGTCATAAAGTTAACATTGTTGTAAGTTGCCATTGTACATAAGTAAATATCTCAATAACATTTGTATGTGATATATCCTGCTGGAGGTGATATTTCCTGTCGGTGGAATACCTGTTTGTAATATTTGCTGTTGGTAAAACACCTGAATAAAATGTACTCTTTTGGCAGTAAGCTTTTATTCAATATCACCAGTTGTTGGTTACCATTGAAGTATATCTTTTACTTGAACCATGTTTATCTATCTACATATGTTGTTACACCTACCTGTGTTACACAAATGATTGATATAAAACTACCCATGGCTAGACTACATTGTCAGCAAATCAGTTTCCCTGTTCCCTACTACACTTACATATAAATATATATATATATATATATATATATATATATTATATATATATATATATATATATATATATATATATATACTATATATATATATATATATATATATATATATGCATATATATATATATCATATATGTATGTAATATATATTATATATATATATATGTAAATATATATCCATATATATATATGTATGGATATAATATATATTATATGTATATATATATATATATATATATATATATATATATATATATATATATCTATATATATATATATCTCTCTCTCATATATATATCTATATATATATATATATATATATATATATATATATTATATGATTTGATTTATAAAAATGATCACATTGTCTGATTTATGATGTATAATTAATGGTTTGCTTTGGAATTGTTATCATTTACTGAAATAGGAACCCTCATTGTTAATTTGATTAAAGTCTCTAGTTTAACACAATATATGACAATGACACACTGATGAGGTGTAAATGAGTACCCGTAGGCCAAGTGCATCCCTATTATCCGGAGTTATTGAAAAGATCTTGGCAATACAAAGCTCAAATACAGGCTTAACAAGTGCAAATGGCACTCTTGTTTCCCCATCTCTCAACATGTCAATCTTGGCATTCTTGGTAGTGCAACAGAGACTCATGGGTACCCGCCTTAGCGCAGTAGGCAGCGCGTCAGTCTCATAAGACATGCAATAGAGTTATCTGAAGGCCGTGAGTTCGATCCTCACCCGGGGCAGTAGCTTTTGATCAAACATCCTCAATGAGTCCTTTCAATCTCACTTGACCACATCAAGCAAGGATAAACACAATGAAACACATTTTTCACTTTATTTCAGATACCAAACATCAGATATTGTATGCATAACCCCTCTGTTGAAATTTGTGCAAACTTCGTATATCACAAGTGGGAAGGAAAAATGTACTTTCTGATGTCTGAAGGTCGTTAGTGTAATCCGGAAAGGGATCGGATATTTTAATCAATGATACTCATTAATTGCCTCCTTACAGTCAAATTCCATTGGTTCTTACCAAATAACAAGTGTTGCAGTACTAAGTATTCACCGGTGACATGGCAATTAATCATAAATCAATGACCATCATCGTGGCTCAGCATACAAAATGCCATGCATAATCACTCCTAATTGGGCACATTCCATAGCCGTAGTCCTTATTTGATCCAACGGAGGTAATGATACACATTTCGGTCTTTATCTGAAAAAGTTAGGCCAACCAGTTATCAACCTTCGCATTGACGGAGCAAACTTCAGCATGCACTATCAGCTCTGCACAATCTTGTGCCCACTTTGAATGATACACGGGGGAAAGGGAAAAGGCATTGGACACTACTTTTATTCTTCACCATATATGTTGAAGTTGGGATATGCATATTCAATAATGCTGGGCATTCCAGGGCAATCTTTACTAAATTTTGCCATGTGCAAGTCCAAAGGGTTTGATGGATGTTTATCAAAGCTATCGAATCATGAAGTAGAATGCAAATGATTGAAGTAGAAATTACAGCATTGGCAAGCAGTGGATATGTGCCTCGGTAGCGCAGTAGGCAGCGCGTCAGTCTCATAAGACATGCAATAGAGTTATCTGAAGGCCGTGAGTTCGATCCTCACCCGGGGCAGTAGCTTTTGATCAAACATCCTCAATGAGTCCTTTCAATCTCACTTGACCACATCAAGCAAGGATAAACACAATGAAACACATTTTTCACTTTATTTCAGATACCAAACATCAGATATTGTATGCATAACCCCTCTGTTGAAATTTGTGCAAACTTCGTATATCACAAGTGGGAAGGAAAAATGTACTTTCTGATGTCTGAAGGTCGTTAGTGTAATCCGGAAAGGGATCGGATATTTTAATCAATGATACTCATTAATTGCCTCCTTACAGTCACATTCCATTGGTTCTTACCAAATAACAAGTGTTGCAGTACTAAGTATTCACCGGTGACATGGCAATTACTCATAAATCAATGACCATCATCGTGGCTCAGCATACAAAATGCCATGCATAATCACTCCTAATTGGGCACTTTCCATAGCCGTAGTCCTTATTTGATCCAACGGAGGTAATGATACACATTTCGGTCTTTATCTGAAAAAGTTAGGCCAACCAGTTATCAACCTTCGCATTGACGGAGCAAACTTCAGCATGCACTATCAGCTCTGCACAATCTTGTGCCCACTTTGAATGATACACGGGGGAAAGGGAAAAGGCATTGGACACTACTTTTATTCTTCACCATATATGTTGAAGTTGGGATATGCATATTCAATAATGCTGGGCATTCCAGGGCAATCTTTACTAAATTTTGCCATGTGCAAGTCCAAAGGGTTTGATGGATGTTTATCAAAGCTATCGAATCATGAAGTAGAATGCAAATGATTGAAGTAGAAATTACAGCATTGGCAAGCAGTGGATATGTGCCTCGGTAGCGCAGTAGGCAGCGCGTCAGTCTCATAAGACATGCAATAGAGTTATCTGAAGGCCGTGAGTTCGATCCTCACCCGGGGCAGTAGCTTTTGATCAAACATCCTCAATGAGTCCTTTCAATCTCACTTGACCACATCAAGCAAGGATAAACACAATGAAACACATTTTTCACTTTATTTCAGATACCAAACATCAGATATTGTATGCATAACCCCTCTGTTGAAATTTGTGCAAAACTTCGTATATCACAAGTGGGAAGGAAAAATGTACTTTCTGATGTCTGAAGGTCGTTAGTGTAATCCGGAAAGGGATCGGATATTTTAATCAATGATACTCATTAATTGCCTCCTTACAGTCACATTCCATTGGTCTTACCCAAATAACAAGTGTTGCAGTACTAAGTATTCACCGGTGACATGGCAATTAATCATAAATCAATGACCATCATCGTGGCTCAGCATACAAAATGCCATGCATAATCACTCCTAATTGGGCACATTCCATAGCCGTAGTCCTTATTTGATCCAACGGAGGTAATGATACACATTTCGGTCTTTATCTGAAAAAGTTAGGCCAACCAGTTATCAACCTTCGCATTGACGGAGCAAACTTCAGCATGCACTATCAGCTCTGCACAATCTTGTGCCCACTTTGAATGATACACGGGGGAAAGGGAAAAGGCATTGGACACTACTTTTATTCTTCACCATATATGTTGAAGTTGGGATATGCATATTCAATAATGCTGGGCATTCCAGGGCAATCTTTACTAAATTTTGCCATGTGCAAGTCCAAAGGGTTTGATGGATGTTTATCAAAGCTATCGAATCATGAAGTAGAATGCAAATGATTGAAGTAGAAATTACAGCATTGGCAAGCAGTGGATATGTGCCTCGGTAGCGCAGTAGGCAGCGCGTCAGTCTCATAAGACATGCAATAGAGTTATCTGAAGGCCGTGAGTTCGATCCTCACCCGGGGCAGTAGCTTTTGATCAAACATCCTCAATGAGTCCTTTCAATCTCACTTGACCACATCAAGCAAGGATAAACACAATGAAACACATTTTTCACTTTATTTCAGATACCAAACATCAGATATTGTATGCATAACCCCTCTGTGAAATTTTGTGCAAACTTCGTATATCACAAGTGGGAAGGAAAAATGTACTTTCTGATGTCTGAAGGTCGTTAGTGTAATCCGGAAAGGGATCGGATATTTTAATCAATGATACTCATTAATTGCCTCCTTACAGTCACATTCCATTGGTTCTTACCAAATAACAAGTGTTGCAGTACTAAGTATTCACCGGTGACATGGCAATTACTCATAAATCAATGACCATCATCGTGGCTCAGCATACAAAATGCCATGCATAATCACTCCTAATTGGGCACATTTCCATAGCCGTAGTCCCTATTTGATCCAACGGAGGTAATGATACACATTTCGGTCTTTATCTGAAAAAGTTAGGCCAACCAGTTATCAACCTTCGCATTGACGGAGCA
>CM067342.1:59595304-59925304 GCA_034190875.2 Urechis unicinctus
CTAAGTATTCACCGGTGGAAAAAGTTAGGCCAACCAGTTATCAACCTTCGCATTGACGGAGCAAACTTCAGCATGCACTATCAGCTCTGCACAATCTTGTGCCCACTTTGAATGATACACGGGGGAAAGGGAAAAGGCATTGGACACTACTTTTATTCTTCACCATATATGTTGAAGTTGGGATATGCATATTTAATAATGCTGGGCATTCCAGGGCAATCTTTACTAAATTTTGCCATGTGCAAGTCCAAAGGGTTTGATGGATGTTTATCAAAGCTATCGAATCATGAAGTAGAATGCAAATGATTGAAGTAGAAATTACAGCATTGGCAAGCAGTGGATATGTGCCTCGGTTGCGCAGTAGGCAGCGCGTCAGTCTCATAAGACATGCAATAGAGTTATCTGAAGGCCGTGAGTTCGATCCTCACCCGGGGCAGTAGCTTTTGATCAAACATCCTCAACTGAAACTCCTGCTGTACACTGAGACCTCTATATTTTCAAGTGAGCATTTCTGCTTGGGTTTACCTGCAAAATAATTCTATATATTATATTTATTAGTGCAAATGATCTTTTATTATGAGTTGTTGTAAAATTAACTATGTCTACTAGGTATGCCAAAGAAGGGTCTGTCCCACAGTGAGTGACGGGCACGTCTGCGAGGCTTTGCCAATGGCACTTTCTCATTTGGCCGTGGGCAGAGGCCTGGCAGAAATTCACACTGGGCTAGGGAACTGGCCCGTATAGAGCACTGTCCTCTCCATGGTTGGTGTGCATCGCAAGATCCTTTTGGCCGGTCTATCTGCCGCAATTGTGGATACCATGAGGTATTGTGACTTGTATTCCTTGTAATTTATATATGATAATCTACTGTACCAGTATGCATAAATAGACTTGCAGTTTTTTAAATGATAATATGTGCTCTTTGGTAACAGGCAAAACCTGCACCTTCCAGTACTTCGTCGACATCAACAGTGCAGGTTGAACCAAGCTTGCCTGTAAGTTCTTGATAGGAGTTGATACAATTTACACAACTAATGGCCTATATTGGTTTAATAATACTAATTTAAAAATAATTAAAAAGGGTGACTTAAATATATGTCTCATATATTATTTTTTTCCTCAATGACATTTTGACAACTTTGGTTGCAGGTGATTCCTGAATCCACCAGCGCCTCGTCTGGTTCCACAGTCGGGGTCGAACAAAGCTTGCCTGTCAGTTCTAGATAAGAGTTCATGATTTTATACAATCTACACAGCCAGTGTCCATGGCAATTTGTCATATACTAATTTAAAAGGGTGACTTAAATATATATCACATATATTATTGTTTTCATCAATGACATTTTGACAACTTTGGTTGCAGGTGATTCCTTAATCCACCAGCGCCTCGTCTGGTTCCACAGTCGGGGTCGAACAAAGCTTGCCTGTCAGTTCTAGATAAGAGTTCATGATTTTATACAATCTACACAGCCAGTGTCCATGGCAATTTGTCATATACTAATTTAAAAGGGTGACTTAAATATATATCACATGTATTATTGTTTTCCTCAATACATTTTGACAAACTTGGTTGCAGGTGATTCCTGAATCCACCAGCGCCTCGCCTGGTTCCACAGTCGGAGTCGAACCAAGCTCGTCTGTAAGTTCTAGATAAGAGTTCATGATTTTACACAAGTAATTCATATGGTTTCATGCTGTTATACATTTTACACAACATGTCTATGGTAACTTGTCTTATAATAATTAAAAAGGTTGACATATCCTGTATCTTGTATATGAACGGTTTTATTCAATGTCATTTTGGCATTACTCTGCAGCCACAATTCTGTAAGGAGTGGTAAGTTTCCTGTATGTTTGGTGAATGATACTTTGCTTTTCTTTTTTGTCGATAATGCTTCAATTGCAATGTGGGTGTGTGAGTGTTTATGTGTGTGATAAAAGCTGTGCATATTTGTTTGCCTGTAATACTGATCCTAACTGCAATATCGGTGTGCCTGTTTATTTGTATCATAATGGTAGGGAATAATGGTGTCCAGGTAATAATAATATCGGGGTCCCAACATTTTAAATCGCATCGTGACTTTACATTGAACATTTCCGCCTCAGTAATTAATTGCCTCAACTGCTTCCTATGCATATTTGTGACCCACCGCTGTATCATTGCAATTTCCTCATACATAAGTGCACATGTGATGATGAACAATCATGCTTGTACTTTATCCCTTGTGCGGAAAACTTAATTATTAAAGTGTCAGTTTCCCCATTTCACTTCACGAATCGTATATACCCCTAATAATCTGCTTTTTTGGGTGGTGTTTGACTTTCTTGATTATTTTTGAATATGTTAATGCGTAAACAATTACTAACTATGAGGTGGGCTGCTCCAGCTTAACTTAAAACCATGCTTCCATTAAATTTATAGTGACACCTACTTTCATCATTTTATCTCAGGTATTTGTTAGTAAAAATTCTCTGCATCATGATTCCAAGGACACAAGAGAGTTCATATGTTTCTTTCCCATTCATACAGGTGGAAAAGCTGTCACTTCGAAGCAAGCTGGATGAATTGATAGAGAAATTCAGCCCTAAAGTAAGTGTGAAATTGTAGAAAGTATTTATTGCGAATATACAGTCGTCCAGCAATGTGTGGCATTTATATGGCTGTCCTATTGTATAATTTTGGATTAGATTATCTTTCATGTCACCTTGTGTCAATCATGATGTTTGAATATATCTGTAGAAGCCTGAAGTTACTGACATAGCTGTGTCTACTGGACATCACAGTCAATATGTGGTAAATATTTCGCAAAGGCTTAGTCTAATAACCTGTGACATTTGCATTTCAGTATAATTCTTTCAAAAACTGGTATAATATACTCATTTGTTATTTTAATTTATTCCACAGACCTTTGATCTAACTGATTTTGATGACCCGATGTCAGAGGGTGATGTTCCTGATTTAGTGAGTTAATACATTTTAACATTTTCCCAAACAAAGTTCTGAACTCGATAATACAGTGGGAACCACTGTGTCTATGTCTTCGTCGCCACCTCGTGCTGTGCTTTACAGAGGCCTCGAGTAACTGTCGCTACCTCAGCCGCGGAGTTGGTCCTCTCAACCACCCGCACTCCTCTGCAAGCCTCCAGTGCTGTGAGTGTGACATATGTCAATTGCTAGTAACGGTAACTGTATCATTGGAGATATGCAAGTTACCACCACTGTGTCTATGTCTTCGTCGCCACCTCGTGCTGTGCTTTACAGAGGCCCCGAGTAACTGTCGCTACCTCAGCCGCGGAGTCGGTCCTCCCAACCACCCTCACTCCTCTGCAAGCCTCCAGTGCTTTGAGTGATGGTTCTGCCCTTTATCCCACGATAAATTTATCTGCTTCTCATGTTATGAAATTAAATCTCATAATACCATTTTTATTTCTCATGAAGTTGGTGCTCTTCATGTTGTAGATATGCTGTCTTAACACAGATATGTTTTGCCTTCCAATAATATTAGTTGTATTTCGTTCTGATACATAAGTGATGATGGAATTTAAAAATTGTATAAATGATGTCATCCCACTCAACCTGTTTTGCCAATTTTTGTTTTACCAGACAAGTTCTGGACCTGGGCTGCCCGTTCCTGGCTTGGCCCGTCAAGCCATCGACAAGACCAGTTTCTTCCCCAGCTACTGGTCCAGGGTCATGGCTGCAAGAGACAAGGAATGGATTGCTGATGCCATGTTTGACATCCATGGGAACTTGAGGCTTGATTCCTTGCGTCCATGGCTGTATCCACCACAGTCCACAGTCTGTCAAGTGAAGCCTTCCGTTGATGCATATTTTCTGCAGCAGGTGTTCGTCTGGTTCCCGCGTCGGATGTGGCGCATTCCACTTGTATGCCGTCGGTGTGACAGCAGCCTCACCTCAAAGGGTCTTTATAACCGTTTGCGTGAGGTTGTCGATGTCGACTTCCGGTACTACCTGATGACTGAGTACTTGGAGTGCAGTAAGTGCCGGCCCACTGTTACCTACATGGGATGGTCCCCTGATGTAATGAGGCAGCTGGATGACGGCCACCGTTTGCTGTTCCCGGCTGTTCTTACTCACAAGGCGGCCAGTGATGGAAAAGTCGCAGCCCTGATGCGTGGTCGCACCCTGGGGAATAGCTCGGCCCATCTCCATGATGTCCTGGCGGAAATGCACACAGAGGCCTGGATGAGGAGCTGTGTGCATTACCTGAGCGACTGCCAGCAACACAAGTTGCGGGCAGAGCAGGGCATCGACAGGTTCTTTGGTGCACCTGTTGTGTACTCGCCACCTCCCACCCTCCGTTCCATGTTTGGGGCACGGTGTGTTGGTGGCGTGTTACTCGAATGATTGTCTTGGTCGCCTAGAATTAGTGAAGGCCCAGATTACCTCTGTGTATAGGCGAATTCTCAAAATGGACTCAACTATGAAGGTCAGTTTTAAAACATTATATTCATGGCAAAATGTAATGCAAAGTTTGCAATCAGTAAAGCATATTCTGTGTCAATGAGGATACTCATGCTTACTGAATATACCATCCAATCTTATGTGTTTTTATATTCACTGGGTTACAATTACATTAGTTAAAACAACCCTCTTTTTGTGGTGTCTATAGATTGCCAAGAAGTTGGCTGGATCTGTCGAGGGCACTGCTTCTTGGGCAACGAACGTAGCCAATGAGTGCGGGCTGCTACTGAACAGCGTATTCACAGTAGGGGAAGGTTTTTGATGCCATGGCCCAAGGCATTGTTAAGCGCTACGTCGTTGCCGGAGAAGATCCACCAGAGCTTCTCTACGTGGACCGGGACTGCTGTGCCAAGACAGGAGATCTCAAACCCCTGAGGGTATGTCATTAATGACTTATTGTGATACATATACTTGATTCCCATAACAGCAGGATGTGTGATGTGGTATATATTATGCAATATTGGTTTGTTACAGCTGTTTCGCCCATGGAGGACCATTATCCGTCTGGATATTTGGCACCTCATGAGGCGTTTCTCCACAGGCACCACCACCGACAACCATCCCTTGTATGGACCATTTCTTTCTAGGCTGTTGGCCTGTCTCTTCGAATGGTCGGAGGAGGATCTTGCCAAGTTGCGTGCTGCCAAACGCTCAGAGCTAGTGTTGGCAGGAATCCTTCATCCCACCCCTCCAGAAGTTGACAGGTTGATCACCAAGAGGGAGATGGCGCTACACTGTCGTCGGCAGACACGTGGTGTGGACCGGACACAGGGGCTCATTCAGTCTCTCCTTGATAGCATGTGGGAGCTTACCGATGCATGTGGTGTTCGTCTGATTGACCCAGTTCGGATGCAGAGGATCTGGGAAACAGCTAAGAAACACTTGCCGTGCATCCAGGATCCCCCACATGTCCAGCTGTACACAGTGACGGGAAGTCTGACGAAGGCAGGGCACACACTTGTCACATACAGGTGTGAACGAGGCTCGGTCTCTTTGGAATCCTTCCATCTCCATCAGAACAGGTTTGTACCAGGTCCGTATCACTTTCTTGCACTTCATTCAGTGTCAGTTAGTGAGTACCTTTCTGACATTGCACAGTACTGATAAACCATGACTCTGTGTAACACAGGCACCAGAGCCAGTGGCGTACACATGCAATTGTACCTACTGGAAGGACTGACAAGGTGGAATGCTAACAGGGCCAGGGAAGCTCTCCACCCACAGTCTGTCTCGGCGTTCCAGTCGTACGACGTATCCCTGCAATGGCCGTTAAACAGGCTGAGTCAGTCTGTTCTTGGGCATCCACAGGTTGCTGAATTCCAGCCTCCCGCCAAGTACACAGGTATAGCATAAATACTTTTGGTGGTTGGGTTTTGACCAGCACTGCATCAAAGAAGAATTTTGTCTATGATAAGCATACTTAATTGATGTCATGTATTGTGTTTTAGGTGAACTCATTGGGATGGAGTACTCGCTTAACTCATGGTTATGGTACAAGTTTCACACATTTTTCACTCTATTTCAGACACCAAACTTCAGTTATTACATTGATATATAAAATGATTAACGTTCTATGACCAATGTGCTTAAGTTCTGGTATTTATGTCTCTCATATCTTATACTTGTGTTCTCGTCATTTTCCTGTTTCTCAACATGCTTATTCGGACTTTTAATCAGGATGATGACTACAGATTTATTGGTCAATTTTATTTGTCAAAATATCTCATGTCATGTTTTACTTATCTCTGTCGCTATGATGACGTAAGCACGCTGGTCACCAAAACGCGCTCGATATCAACCCGATATTGGAATACACATAACTATTGTAACAGACATTTAGGATAAGTATGAGGCTTTCCATGTACGATTGCATTGTTCGCCACGTCTCATTCGCCAATATCAGCCGATTCAATAGCGTGCTCATACACAGTGAGTTGACAGCGTAAATAGTTACATACACGAAGCGCTAAGGAATAAAATTTACGGGTGTGCAGCCTTCGCTGTTTTCGTGAAATGGCTATCAATAGGCAACAGTGGCATGTAAATTGATTCCATATACATTCACCTTTAAGACTTTAGAATGAAATATGTCTCCTATTGTTCCCGCTTGTTCGTTACGCTGGATAGCATTGCACACTAGAGGGCCTCATTGATGTCAAATAATTGTGTGCAGGTTTGATTTTCACTTGGTCGTGCTTGAAGCTATTCGGGTTTCCTCGCTAAACAAAAGCCACGTAGAACAATAATGCTATGCATAACTCTGCCAATATATTCTAGCTTAGGAGAGCTACCACGACGAAAAAAAAGGAATTAATGCTATTTCTTAGGAATTTGAACCCATTGAATGCATTAAATGAGCTAACAGCGACATGGAGACGCAATGCTGTATTCCGCCATGAGTGTTATTGTTACTAATTATTGTGAAATGTCGTATTTCAATCTTAGATGAATGAATCACTTAATGGTGCGTTACAACCAATAAATGTTGTGCAATCACAGGGTTCTACATAGAATTGTGTTCTCTGACTACTTAATTGCATTACAGAATGTGTGACTAATAGCGCGTTACATAGTCCTGTTGATACTTGTTACTGTTGGACAATGTTATACAATATATATATATATATATATATATATATATATATATATATATATATATATATATATATATATATATATATATATATATATATATATATATATTTTCTTCACATAACAAGCAATACCAAGGCAACAAACGCAATACAACCGTGACCATATTGTGTCAATCATTGTGCATATCCTGCAATCGTGGAGATCATTCGCACAAATGTTATTATGTATTATACATGCTCAATAAATTGTAGATCAATAAATATTTCGGCTAGGGCAGTTATTTAATATAATTGCCAACTTGTCAACAGCTCAATGGGTTTCGATAAACCACTCATCCAATTATTCAGCTTATAGTAGTGATACATTTGAAAGTGTGCTTTTTTCATTGCTCTCGTTTTTTTCTAGCTCTTTTCAAGTGTGAACTTAAATAATAATCATTTATTAATCCAACTTGAACGTGATGTATCATTGGTGAAATAAAATGGCCGGGTTGTGATGTTTGTATCGGGTCTTTTTCCAGTGTTGATCTCCGACAAATAAGGGAAAACATTTACTATGTGATAGGTCTGTAAGGACCAAGGTAAATTACAAATTAGCCTCTTTCGTAAGGCTGTTGAAGGTCTACATTTTATTAAGGGCGTTAACGTTCTAACACACCAATTAATCTCTTACCAGCCGGCTCAGACCAGACCATACATAAACTATAATAAGTCCGCCTGTTCAATACTAGCAAACAACCTAATTAGATAAATGACTGTCAATTTACTCAGATACAACTTCAATTAAATTTTGTTGTGCTTCGGGTAGAAGAAAATTTATTATTCAGTGTTCATTGAGCTGGAACTTAAACAAAACAACGATAAACATTTAAACGAATGTACTATGAGTGCTGTCTAGTCTATGGCAGCGTTTACAGTAGCCTGTAATAACAATAATAACTTTGGCTGCCGTTGTACATAAACACCTTCCTTACTACAGCTCAATCAGATGCCACAGTATTCAATTATATCAAAAACAATAATTGGCTAAATCATTCGTCTTGGGTTTCAATTTCAAATATTTCGCTCGCACAGCGCGTCCGCTCTCTTACAGCCTAACCACGATGTAACATTGACAGATACGGAAACATTTCAGACGCCTAGAGGGGTTGATAGTCAATTAAACAGCTCATTCCTGAAAACAGTACACAAATGAAAGTCGATCCCTCAAGCGATAATTGCACCAGCAATAATCAATTTCTAGATAAATATAAACATTTTCGCCCGCTTCTCGTTGCGTTTTGTGCTTTGTCTTATTACAATCGTGCCGAACTTGTCGCTGCATGCCATTAACTTTAGTCTTTGACGTATTCACTTCAAATATAATCGCAATAAAACGTCGTTTGTCTGAGGTGTTTTTGACGCGCGATTATCATACTGTAGGGGCATCTGCACTACCCCTTAAGTGCCAGCGCCAACTTGGCAAACATCTGTTGCCCAGACCGGGCTGCGAAACCCAAGCCGCTTGGACGAAGGTCCAGCACGGTTGTAATGAGCTGCGGGGTCGGGGGGCATCCCATTTCAGTGATGGGTCGGAATCATTGATTTCTGAGCCTGTGTCTCGGTCTAACATATGCCATGTACTAGATACATCGGTTCGATTACTTCCGCATTACTAAGTGCATGGTGAGCAGGCAGCAAATTTATGTACACTGTTATTGATAATAGGTAGGGTACATGAAGCTTTATTTTGCCCCACACGAAGCATCTCGAATCCCTATTGAAAAGTGACTAATGGACCTATGGATACCGTTACCGTACGTAACAATTAACTCTTATTTAGATCCATTCATTTGCTGCTAGACTCGCTACTGGTGCGACCAAAAGCTGGGGCGATTGCAACACGATGTCGAGATACCGTATGTATCAAGATGTTACTGACCAGAAATCGGGTTCTAATACGGTAAACACTGAGAAAAGTTCAATTAATCAAATCATTAGTCAACATGGGACAAAACTCTCCTCTTTCGAAGTTTGGACTGTTCCGGAATGGCATATTTAGTGCATTGTATTGTTTTGCCATAATACATAAGTCTTTACGCTGCTAAATGTGTGGATGTGACATTTATCGAGGCTGACTTCCATGCAGGTCCCACAAAGAGGGTGCGTCTTAATCCCATGTCCGGATTCATCGGCGACCTATTTCCAGTTTGTGCAATCTAGATCTGTTTTCACTTTGCCATCGAGATGTTTGTGTAAACCTTGAATTGTGTAATCAAAGGATTTGGTTGCCAATGTAAGGTACTGTTGTTCCTACGCGGATCCCCATCTTAACGTTATAAATAAGCTGTTCATCAAGCAACAGTTGCGTCTTACACGAGCGCATCTGTCAAGGATGATCACAATGTTCGGCTCAGTTCAAAGACGCTCCGATGGAGACACGCCCTTTGAACAATGATGGAGGACATACAGCTACCCAACAGACTCTATCCCCCACCAGAAGATTCATTAGTCACGGCCGCCTGATGATGGACGATACTGAGAAGTCCCAGCATCGATTGATGCATTCTGGAAAAGTGACATATGAGCATTCCAAATTAAAAGTAGGCAAAAAGTCGGGAATCTTTGATTCCACATTTCCCTGCTTCTATAGTCTAGATTGAAAGCTGCAATTAGGCGTCCTTGTGTGCTGCATGTGTAAAACATTTGATCAATCTTGACGTACTTGCCAGATTTTTAAAATATATCAAAGACGTAATCAACCTGGAATGAACTCTTCAGTCTTTTTAGTTACAGGCAAAAAATTATATTCAGTGTTATTATAAATACTGTTAGTTGAATCGACAAGTACAGTAATGAAGTATTGCAGGGTAGTTGTAGAGATATTTCTTGATTAAGAAAATCGTTGCGTCCGCCAAAAATGCCTGTAATACCATAAAGCGATTCGAACTGTTGAGCTTGAGAAGGATGTTGTGCTTGAGAAGGATGTTGTGCTTGAAGTCGCTTAGTGATGAATTATCAAGACAACTCAGTAGTAGGCCAGAAGGAGTCCAAATGCTTTATTTGTTGAATATTATGAAGGTACATCGAAAGGTCCGAACGAATACCGTTTGGCCTTTAACGAGAGGAGACGTATTCTGCACTGTGGATGTAGCCTGACTGTCTCCGCCGATCGACCTGAGGGGCCGGCTGGTGTGTAGGGGCGGCTTTAATTTGTTGGCCAATCAGGGCAAAGGGACCGCTTAATTATGGTTGCAGTGCAGCCGCCTAAATGTTAGAATATTACTTTACAACAGAACTGTAGCTCGCAACCAAACGTGTCAGTTTGCTGTTCTTGCCCAGGTAACTTGGCAAGAGCGCGCGCTTGATTTAACGTTTCGTATAGAACTGATGTTATAATTGGTGGCCTGACTTCTATGACAATGACGCCATTGTTACAAATGAAGGGCACGCTGCGCTGCTGTGACTATCCCTTGCAAATGCTCACAGACACAACATGTCTTGATATTAAGAGAGCAAGCGTTTTTACTGCTGTGTTGCAGACAACTTACGCACTTTGATTTCATACCATTTTCCTTTATGAAAGCATATGCTTGCCCAGCAGCTACTAACTCGTCTGGGCGCTTCATCCAGCAGCAGCTTGCTCGCTGGGTGCTTCACCCAGCATCAGCTTACTCGTCTGGGTGCTTCATCCAGCATCAGTTTACTCGTCTGGGTGCTTCATCCAGCAGCAGCTTATTCGTCTGGGTGCTTCATCCAGCATCAGCTTACTCGTCTGAGTGCTTCATCCAGCATCAGCTTACTCGTCTGGGTGCTTCATCCAGCAGCAGCTTATTCGTCTGGGTGCTTCATCCAGCAGCAGCTTACTCGTCTGGGTGCTTCATCTACCAGCATCTTACTCGTCTGTGTGCTTCATCCAGCATCAGCTTACTTGTCTGGGTGCTTCATCCAGCATCAGCTTACTTGTCTTGGTGCTTCATCCAGCATCAGCTTACTTGTCTGGGTGCTTCATCCAGCAGCAGCTTACTCGTCTGGGTGCTTCATCCAGCATCAGCTTACTTGTCTGGGTGTTTCATCCAGAAGCAGCTTATTCGTCTGGGTGCTTCATCCAGCAGCAACTCACTCGTCGGAGTGCCTCATCCAGCATCAGCTTACTTGTCTGGGTGCTTCATCCAGCAGCAGCTTACTCGTCTTGGTGCTTCATCCAGCAGCAGCTTACTCGTCTGGGTGCTTCATCCAGCAGCAGCCTACTCGTCTTGGTGCTTCATTCAGCAGCAGCTTACTCTGGCTACTTCACATGCTGCTCAATTCGTCTCATAAGTAGTCTAGTACTATGTGTAAACACGAACTCATGACCATATTTTTAAATAATTATCAGTATTGTCCAGCTTACAAATGTATCAACGAAAATTCTATAAGCGAACAAACAATTCAAGGGTTACATAGAACTGTTTCAGGATCCCTGGAGATTCAGCAGTCCCATATTAATTCTTGACTGTGCCATTAACCCACCACGCAGCTTTGCCAATGACCGCTTCTTTCATTCACATTTATTTCAACGTACACCCTGAATCAAATATTGGTAAAATCATACGATCATTAAAATTTTGCTCAATACAGTGCGATTACACCATGCGCTAGTTGTATGTCTGTGCCTAGTATTTATGACAAGACAATAAGTTTCATAGCCTACATGCTAAAATTGTAGTGTAAAGTCGAGCATTGGATGGAAAAATGAGATGATAGACTAGCATTATCTACATCGAAGATTTGGTAGTGATTGCGACGCTCACTAACAACCAAATGTAGCTGCAACTACAAACCAGACTATCCACTTATCAAATTTGGTTCGAACCAATGCCTGATGACAACGTACGCCTGGAATCTTGTTGTTCTTGCGAAGGTATTGGGGGGAGGGGTGGTTAATATATGGTCACTCCTACATAATCGATATCATCCAATGGGGTTAACCGCCTGACTGACATAATTGTGTGCTGCATGAATATCTCTGCTATGCAACATGTATCCGGTATAGCTATGAATTGTCTTTTGATCCAAATAATTCCTATCTGGCATACGTAACTAATTCGGTTTGCAATAAGCATCCTGATATTATTACAATAAGACAGTAATAAATTTTACAACGGAACTGGAGTCACATTAATTGGTATAATCTAATAAGGAATTTAACATCTAAGGCTTAACCCCATTATGCTGACATATAGTTGCTGTGCAAAACGTACCTTTCATGTTAGCGATGAATGGTGAGATTAATCCGGTGACAAGAAGAAATCTTCTCCGTTGAGAGCAAACATATGATGCGTGGATATTGAGCATTATAACGGACGATTCAAGTGTGCTTCTGCCTCGGCTTGAATAGCAAATCAAAGCAGCCCCTATATTACTGGTGATGGGCTCAAATTGAAGGGTGGCTGGATATATGTGAGCACAAAGATCCCTAACGAAATCATTTCATGCGAGATAATTGGCTAACAACTTTCACATGAGACATAAAAACATCTAAGAGCCCTAACAATTAACAATGACGCGTCAATGAGAAAGTAGACGTCAAGGTGTATAATTGCTATTTGGCGTATTGAGGCACTGCTACAGTGGTCTGACGTATTCAGGTCACAGTGACAACCCACATGATTCTATGTACAATCGTTTACTGTGCAGGCACTGCAAGATTAATTAGATGTATCAATCATTTGCATATTTCTTCTTACAGTTGATGAATAACATATTTAAGAGGCTGGCCATTGTTTATAGAATGTGCATGGTTGACTTCTCATTACAAGGCAAGTAATACATCGTGACATGGTGAAACAGTTACCCAAATGCCAGGCGGATACTCCATAGATGGAATTACACATCTGCCAGCTTCGCTTGAGTTTTCCTTTCTGGCGTCATAAGTAACTTTTGAAATATTCTGCATATCCATACTCTCCAGCCCATCTCTGCGAAGAAAACGAGCTCAGCTATTTGTTTCTAGATGACGAATGCAAACATTGCTGCATTGTTGTATGTGGTAGCATCGTTGTTCAATTTGTATAACTTGTGATGCTATCTTATCGGAATATCTCAGATACAAAGAATTAAACATCTCACAATGGTCGTGGTTGATAACTAACTCGCTTTCAAAATGTATTTACTGCTGGGCGGACGTCAAGCCATCTACTGGTGCAAAGAGTCTATAATGCATATCTAAGATGCGCCAGTTATTCTAATTTGCAAAACACTTGGGGACATTGACACTAAATATATATAAACTTTTCGTTTTATACATAAATATTGTTGATCTGTATATGACAGCAAGCATTCATCTTTCAATGTTTGTCTTATGGTAGTAATGGGCTGATCGTGTAGGTTGCATTCACACCTACGGGTGTATGACAGTAAACAATCTTTGATGTTGGGAGCTCTGTTGCGTATTACAGCTATAATCGGCTTGTTATTAATGTGTCATATTTGTTCGGATTGCACTCATCCCGTCACCATATATATGGGGAGTTTAAATTGTTGAATGAAGATGCTTAATTGGATCTTGTCCAGGTGTCTCGAATGAGGTATAGCTTACACAAAAGCATCCCCATCAAACCGGTATTAATGATATCATCCAAATATTTGTAGCATATATTCTCTCTGTCTGACTAGAAGCCTGGTTATTTGAGGCGCATATTGATGTCCAACCACAATAACCGAGGTCGTGAGGAGCCGCGTGAACAGCGCCTACCTGTCCTTTGTGTGGTGCCTTTACGTCCTTAGTATAACCTGCATAGCTTACAAGGAAGCTATAGCATTAACAAATCGGTACGTGATAGGGTTGACTAGTGATCATCTAGTAACACATAACTATATGAGAGAAGTATACTGGTTAGTTGTCTTTCTGATTCTATGGTAACGTCACATGTGGAGCGTGATGCCGATCATGAGGTTTGTTTGGCTAAGCCTGGTTTATTTATGAAACTTGAATTTATTTACCTCATACTCTGATGAGCGGAGTCGTTTAAGTCAAACATTGATATCATATTGAAGATAACGTACATCTGCAGATAATATTGCAAACAAACAGCAAATCAGCGTTCCAATATCGTTGTGAAATCTGTCACAAATTGGCGGTGTTGGCTTCTGTGATATCGCGGTAGGACGTGGTAATGCTTTACGGCCGCTACCGAACATATCATTAGGTATCTAATCTTTGTCGCCCGTATATCCCGTCCAACTGAACATAAACACTCATTATTGGGGTGACCAAGCCTTGGAGGCCATACATACTATATTCTGTTGGTAATCTGTTCTATTTACAACAGAGCCAGGTGAGTTCCGCGAAACAATCCTAGCTCCTATCTATTATGGCGTTTAGTTGCAAATCCTAGATAGCCTCGACGTATACTTTAGATATCAAGGTAAGGCTCCGTACAACCGAGTGGTAAATTGTGACGATACCATTGAGTCGGGTAGGGTAAGCGTAAGGGGTAAGGAGCATAGCTAAAATGTGGGGTGGAGTGAAGTGTTCAACATGTAGTAACTGTTCTGTTACCTGGCTTACACAAGTAGTGCAAAAACGACGATAGGCTAGCATTAAAATGATATTGGTGCAACCACCTAAACTGGGTGCTATCATACACATTTGGTTATTAACAGTATCGTTTTGATACTGCACAACGTGCGATCTTAAATGTAAACCTATCGAAGGGTGGCTCTTTGGTAGATAATTTCGCAAGGATAACTCCAATACATATGCACAAGGCAATCTGTTTGATCAAATCCTCCCAGTGGTCGTGTACATATATAATGAACGTAATTCTGCCATCGGAACTGGACAGATGTCCAAAAGTAAAGATACAGCCACGGTGCCATCACGAATTGCGCCCAATTACCATAAATCGCCTGCGTAAATGTAAACAAGCTAAATTACTATCAGTTTTAGTGCCTAAAGATTAGAATTGCTGCATAAATGATATTGATTTAATATTCATGCTGTACCTCAGATAAAATATCTGGGGCATTATAAATTGGATATTGTTTGAATAGTCATCGATCATACTGATATTTTAACTCATACGGATATTTTTTATTGGTCAGCGTGTTATAATCTGATGCGTAATATGTAACCACTTTAAAGAGCACTAAGGTTCGTAGTATTTCAGCATTGTATTTTTCACGGAGTGTCTTATGCTGTAGGCGTAAAAAGCCAGACGGTTAGGGGTATGCATGTAAACAGCAACTTCCCCAAGCATGATACAAACCTTGTCGCCGAATGAAATGCAGTACTATAAGCTCATCATTAAATTTAACCTGTGCTGCTTACTTTGCATCACCACAAAACCTGCTCCACCGCAGGTCGAAACATTACAGTAAGGCCTGGCTTGTTACGACGCATTTATTCGTGTAAATGTTATTGACATAAATTGATCAATTGGTGGTATATCTCTTCATTTCCGGATCGACGTTGGAAATACTGAACATCATAACGACATTGTACCCGTAAGACGACTGATGGCAGTGGATTATCTACGCGAAGCGACCTTAACTGCTTAATACAACGCGATATATTCCTGGGATTCGTAACATGCATGAGCTGCCCAGACACATGCTGGGGGTGAAATCGTTCTTGACGCTGGTTTGTATGAATTGTTCATATAACATTACTGCAAGATGGTCTTTGGCAGTGGCTGATTTAGACTAACTCGCTGTAACCATATAATGACGACCCAGAGCTCTGATAACAGGCCTATGGTGTTCGATGCACCCGCTATTGTGGGTACGGTGTATAGCGACTGGTGCAAGACAGAACTTCCTACAGTATGATTGTGTATGTAATATCCCATAGAAGAAATTAATTTTCATTGTGCATACTACATCTTGCATCGATATTGCAGCTGTGGCCACTTTGATAAAAGAGGATTCTTAAATTTAGTTTAAATTGGTGTTTTTAATTTTAGAATGGCTCTTGTATTATTTTTGTATTCTTATATATATTTCGTGATTATAAAAGTTCCGTTTGTTTTCATAAAAAATTGTTTACATATTTGATGTATGTTTTAGTCCCGTTTTAAATCACGCTTTCCTGTTTTTATAGATCAATGTTGGAGAAGCCGCAGATGAATGATTGGCATAATGTTCCTGTGGGATACTATGCAATTTAGCGCCTATCTTTTTGGGCGTAATTACAACAGCTTACTTTATGCCAAATAAAGGTCTCTAAGGATTTAAAATTGTTGCTTATATTCGATGCGCCATTCTGCTCTGTCGTGCGTGTTGTTTTGTTAAATAAGGGGGTAAAGGAATTGGAATAAATAACAAGAAGCGATTTTCCCCGTCATTAAAAAGCAAAAGATCCAGCTAATTCGATATGGCGTTTGTTACGCCAAACCATTAAAGTTCCCATGGAGAGAATGCATGTAATAATCATCCTCATTGATGCACTGGAAGTGCTCGGATGCATACTCGATAATGTCTTAGTTTGCTCAAAGACATTATAAAGTCTGGTTGAGTAGTATAAATCAACGTAGGCATTACATAGGTGAGCATTGTTTCTGTCATTTAAACGGATATTTATAGAGTCGAACTCAGGCTAAATAATACAACTAGACAAGTTAAAAAAAACATTTAGTATTATGTAAATATTCAACAGGCAGATAACATCGACACAAAAACAGTTGACTCAACCAGTTTTCTGATAGCTTTGCAAATATCATCTGGATTATCCGACATTGTGATTGGATGAGAGAGCAGGATATGCTACGTGACACTATCATCGCTGCAAGGATGTAAAGGGAGACATCGAGGTCGCGTCGTAAGAGATTTTAAGAGCTTGCGTTGAGGCTTTCCCCCAAATAGGTAATCACGGCAGAGTGGCAGGTAATCGATATCCATGTTTTCTAACGTGTGCCAATTAATTGTGGAGCAGTAGTCTCATTTCGTACAAATATTCAACCACAACCGATGAATCCCATCCTAAACAAATATCAGCTTTATTAGATCATACTTATTGCTTTCTTTTGCTATCTTTTTAAATGCTTTCTGAGACACAAAATGATATCAGCGAAGCGTTATAATTAACGCTGCTTGCCTAGTCCGATGTATTTGTGATCACTATGGTGTAGGCCATAGTTAAATGTGTTATGATTATTCTCTCCAATTGACGTGTATTCAATAGTACTGCGCAGTCGAGAAGTAGGTCCAGTATAATGCTTTTTCATGTGAGTAACGCTGGCGATATTTCCCAGCTAGAATACAGGATTCGCCGGTATTGATGTAGAATCACAGGGCGCCCTCTTAGTTTCTAGTCACTATTGAACTATTTGCTAAATTTGACTGGCACAGCAAGTTCACTGCTAATTACAAATGAACGTGGGGGTGGTTGCAGTCAGTCACACTTCTCTGCAATCTTTGCAAATGAAAAATACTTATGTGCAACTGCATCGCATTAACCAACGCGTGACTGTAATGAGCAAATGCAAGGAGTGGCATCTTTTACCCTTGTAAGCATTATAGTATTGTTCGATTAGGTACGATGATGGAATGTAAGTGAGGTTTAGGGTACACATAAGCCAACCGGGACAAGTAATCACCATGTCGTTGCCATTTGGATGAAATATATGTCGAGCTTAGTAACTGCATACGTGACCAACTAAATGGGCCCTGCGTGCGAGTTAATCTACTTTCAGTATTGTTCCATTAACTAGGATGCTCAATTAAGGCAAAAAAACACCCCTACCAGAACAACAAATCACCTTATCGTTACCATTAGGTAAATCTCGTTTGGATTCAAGATATGGAGCTTAATTGTAGTACACGGGACCAATGGACCTTACAAGATCATAATAACCACACCGGTTGATGTAGACATTATAAGGCAATGTGGGGCCATAGTACCGCGCAAACACCGAAATAAGCAGCACGACTAGAAATGTTCCAGAGAATATACTGCTCTCGTAATATGGTTCAGATATAATTTCCAATCTGATTTCAGCGGAGCAACATAGGAATGTTAGTTTGTGGCGTTTCATCATCATGTTCAACTGATGCACGAAGCCGCAATGGCGAGCATTATAATCTCGCGTCGGGGGGAAGCTGATGTATGCCGAGTGTTGATGTGCATTACACCGTGGTGCTTACTGCACTGTTTTCTCGCCAGAACCCAACCGACTTAGGAACAGAGTATCGAATATCAACCTGCGCTGATGTGATTGATCCACACCATACATGTGAATAACTATGTTACCTGTCAGTTTAACCCCAAGCCAATTGGTGGCAATTTCGCAAGTGACAGTACAGCAAGATCAATATACGAGATAAATGTCATATTTATATTCGCATGAGTGAGCAATAATTCTGCGAAACAATAAACGAATTTTCGTCCACTTCTCGATAAGTTTGGCTATTTGGTAGGCGGCCTAGCATTTGTCTTTGGCGTATTCGTAGAAATCTTTATCGCCAAAAACCTTGTTGTTGTTGTGCAGCGTTCTTCCGCGCAAATTTCGCGCTTCAGGGGAACTCTCAATATCTGCAATGCTATCATGAAATTGATTCATAGTCTTCATGGTTGGGTGCCTGCTTTCCTTAAATTCAACCTTATGAAATGTGAACCCTGCCGGCATTGTTTTCCCCCGTAACATGAATATTCATGATAAGCATACTGTAAAGCCAGATATGCAACCAATTTGGCGTTTTCGTGTTATTATATCCGAATTCATGGCGTAGCATTGTAGACCTTTGATACGTAATAAGCCAGATAACGAGGATTTAGCAGCGTTTGCGACCCTTTCATACCGGATGACTGCCATTATGATCAGGGGTATATCTGGTTGATAGTATAAGACCGTGGACTGATAGCTCTATGGCGCTGCAGTATGCTTGTTGGGGTCATTGTCCCACAATTCTGTTCTAACTTCAGCGCAAAACGTAGATTAAGGCACATATGTCATAATTGCAATCAATTTAATGGAGATTAACATTGGATTGGATTGGCTGTAAGGATAAGCCGAAATCTGGATGGACCTCTGAGTTCACGAGTTATCTTTAGTCCCATGCTTTACATAGCCTGCAAAGGAAAATTCTTTGTTGTATTATTATTATTAATGATTCAAGTCACGAAATATTTTTCCATATGACTGTTCGGTCCCTGGTTGCATGAAATGGTAAGCAATAAGAGTATGTCGGAAGATGGACATACTTAGAATGTAGTATACTCAAAACAAATTTTAATGAGGATAATGCGAATTCGTTATGGTCGACCAAATAACTTAATGCTAAAGGTTCGACTGTACGTACAATCTCGGAGGTTCGCTTGATATGCAATGAGCCTGGTACCTGAAATAAACTATACTGTTGTTATTATCATTATTTTCGTACCATTATAATTATTTTTATTACTTTTATTATTATTGACACCGATGCGTACTTCCCTTGCACAGTTAACGAAAACCCCATGGATCCGAAGAATACACTTCGGCATGGACAGACACTGTAAAATAGTTCATTACTTCATTACATATAGTATTGTGTCTAAGCCATGCTTGCATGCGCAGAAAGGGACACAAGCCATGATATATTATGTTCCAATGCCATTCGGCGCACACAGGAAAAGTCTCACCTCACCTGATGTTTTTGTTGCATGCAGTTTAAGTCTGACATCCGGTGATAGAAAGATGACTGTGGTTCAGATCGTAGGGCCTGCCACTATGAAGCATCAGCATCATGGAGTTATTGTCCATTGATGATTTCGATGCACACAGCTGCTACAACAACAACAAAGAATCTAAGAGGGACCGCCATGTGGTTTATACCGTTAACTTAAATAAACTGCTTAATAACTGCTTAGAAAATCCACTAAATGGAGATCAGCTTCGACGATTACATTCTGACGTTGGGGCAGGTGTTTTTTTATAATCCAGATATCTGTTCCCCGGGGACACAACTTTATCCTGCTGCTCAACCCTCAAGGCGTCAAATGAGTTACTAGCATCTGATTAAGGAGTACTCATATTCTCCAATTGTCATTGTAGATGCTGATTTATGGAATGGCACCGTAGCAGCGGGGTCGGATTTATAATCACCTGTTCCTCTCAGTACTCTTAGACAATACGCAAGCTGGCTTTCATAATCTCATGCTCAAAAACGATCTGGGATTAGTAGCCATCATAACGTAATGCCTAATTTGTGGCGATGCACGGAAAGAAATTGCGCAGTAAGGGAATTTACGAATCGAGAAACAAGGAAAATATCATAGTCGACACATTCCCCAGTCGATCTGAAACAGATGAGAGATAGTCAGGAGTTACAGACACTGAGTGCTGTTATTGCGGAGGATTACGGCGAGCACAGCCACTGACTCATGACATGCATGCGCAACATAGACTCAAGCCAGATGAGGATAATTCGATAATTCAATATATTGGATATCTATTTGCAATTGCCCACTTTCGTCGAAGGAATAACCGCGTTTGGCGTTCATTACGATCTGACACTTCGGCCGGTGCTGACAGGTGGGACAGACTACGATGTCAGATTCTTCAAAGAGGATGTAAATGAAGTATCTATGAAGCAACGAATGCTCATTATTTTTCAGCAGGGAATATATACAAATGCACAATCTATACATCGTAATAGTTTAATTTTAGGTAGAGAAATTACAATGTTAAATTGCAGTAATGTAATTCAGTAGGTGATCGTGAGTGAGATGCGGGGTTAGCAGGTGGCTTTTGTGCTTCAATGTAAAGACAGTTTAAACACCCAAACAAACAGTGGTTAAAATAAATACTAATGATAATCTCCCCATCTATGCTCCCCAATATATCCGTACATGTGATTGTCGTGTGACATGAACGATGCAACTTATAGGAAACAAACGAGCGCACATTGGTCAGCTTGCAAAAGTTGAAGGGGGATGTTTGATGATTGGTCACCGCAGGAACTAAGTCAATCAGACTCAGGGCTCCAAATGAAGACGGTAATGACCCCAAGCATGATATACGACCGGTATGTCTATGACCCCAAGCATGATATACGACCGGCGTGATGTCTAATGAAGATGGTAATGACCCCAAGCATGATATACGACCGGCGTGATGTCTAATGAAGATGGTAATGACCCCAAGCATGATATACGACCGGCGTGATGTCTAATGAAGACGGTAATGATGATATACGACCGGCGTGATGTCTAATGAAGACGGTAATGACCCCAAGCATGATATACGACCGGCGTGATGTCTAATGATGAAGACGGTAATGACGATATACGACGGCGTGATGTCTAATGAAGACGGTAATGACCCCAAGCATGATATACGACCGGCGTGATGTCTAATGAAGACGGTAATGATGAGACGGTATGTCTAATGAAGACGGTAATGACCCAAGCATGATATACGACCGGCGTGATGTCTAATGAAGACGGTAATGACCCCAAGCATGATATACGACCGGCGTGATGTCTAATGAAGACGGTAATGACCCCAGCATGATATACGACCGGCGTGATGTCTAATGAAGACGGTAATGACCCCAAGCATGATATACGACCGGCGTGATGTCTAATGAAGACGGTAATGACCCCAAGCATGATATACGACCGGCGTGATGTCTAATGAAGACGGTAATGACTCCAAGCATGTGTACGACCGGCCTTTTACTTTTCCTTGTTGCTTTGAAATAGCATATATAATGGCCAGTAATTTAATCGTATCGCTGAACAAAGTATGCATCTCGGGCCTGCATTGGTGTGCCTACAATAATCACATTGTAACGGGGTTTTTTCTATACCCTCAAGCGTCTGTTGAATAGCACAGCTAATAGACCAGCCAGTGTTTATCGGATTGATATGGTTGAAAAAACGAATTTAATTACCAAACGAACCATTCAAACGTTTTATTGTACTGCAAACATGTTAACATTTCAAAATTAGGTATGACATAATGAAACTCAAATGCCATTCTGTTATAAAGTTGAATGACGGCATATCCATTATTGGGAGTCGACATTTGCCAGTTTTGATCGTGTTTTGTCTGTTTGCCTCCATACATAGTTTTCTTGAAATATCACGAAAATGTTTACTTTACTTTCCAGTGGGCCTCTGCCAAAAATAATGGAGCTTAATTATCTGTTGCTAGGTAACCACGGAGCAATAATGGCTAGATTGCAAAATACGGTGATATAATGAATGCGTTAGCTTCATGTTATGTACTAAGGTGTGAACAACAAACCAATGTTTTGTATCAAAGTCGCCGTCTTGTTGCACTATATTATAGTTATGACCTAATTATCAATGCAAACATGTCTTCAAATGGGCTTTGTCCATTAGTGAATCGCCGTCTAAATGCATTACGTGCTTGAAGGCAACTAATGTTGCAAATAATTTATAATGTATCTCTTACATGCGCGCAAAATTATTGCCATATACAAAATTTGTCATGAAAGCTATATATATATAGTACCGAAAATCGAATAGCTTTGGTGGTTATTACCATGTAATACGATGTCATCTGCAGCAGTTCGCTTACATGGCAGATCGTTACATATCTACGTAGGGTAAACCGAGGACCGAATCACAAAATACAAGTATTGTTGACCGAATCGTATTGAAAAAATGCTCGTGCATTAAGTGTAGCTGCCATAAATTCATGTTTAGGGTGTAAGGGATCACATATTGCCGCGGTAGTTAGGAGTAAGTCCCACCCAGCGCCCTTGAGTTGATAGCTATGTTCCGCAATTGCAAGACGCTTATCAGTTCCACTTCTTGCTGCCTGCCTCACGATAATATCATGGCGGATCAGTTCGTCATGCTGTTGTTGAAGATGAATTGCGATGGGAACGTAACCACTTATATCTAAGTCTTAACCCCGATGGGCGCTGTGTTACTCCGCTAAGTGTCACTGCTCTCATTTCTTTTTCATCTACAATGCCTCGCGTTAGTATTAACAATACGATATAATGTGAAGATTTCATCGTGCCAAAAACAAAGTAGAAATAGCAACTAGCTTACGCAGACGTAATACACATTGTCACAGTGTGGTCCTTGTTTTGCTGATTCAGCACTGACAACGATTCTTAGCGGAGGTTTAGATTATAGCTTAGAATCACGATACTTTTATGAATAATCAATTTACAAATGCACAGTGATGCTTATCAATCCCCCGGCCAAAGAGCAGCTAGAGATAAGCGTATTTACTTAGCTTTCATGATGTCTCAGGCCAGCAAGTTAGGATATTTTACAAATGTTGCCAGACAGATGTAGCAGCGAACCAAATAAAGATACCGACTTATGTATGGGACGCTAGCTCTTTATTATAATCACACCAACGTTGACCAATAACGTTCAACAGTTGCATGCCTCGTTATAACGTGTCAGACATGGAATGACCGATGGAAACAAATGATGTAGACTTTGGACCTAAGCAGGTTTATGTGAACATGCATTCTACCAGATATTGCCTGACATATATAGAACACCTGCTTCGGTCTCGATCTGGGCTGTTGTTCTGAATTAGGTCGTTTGATATTTGCTCATTAGAGCGCCTTCCTCTTCTCAAGAATGTCTGGTAGCTTAGGTTTATTCGTCCGTTCCAATACAGACTGGCTTCCGGCCTACAAATCCATTCCATCTGAGTCCCGGGCCACGTTGTGGCTAACGAAGTACCCTTCTGACTTCACATCTAAGCATGCTGTTGCGTTATGCATTTTATCTATTTAGTAAGGGAATGTCTATCCGTAAATAATCACTCTTTAATGGCATGTTTCTGCCTTGTGGGTTTGTAATCAGCTACATCCATGCTTGACGGTGGATAGTAAAGCGCTGATCGTTTAAATTGCACACACACCACTTAATATTTGGATGTGACCAAGCATCGTTTACCCTTATACAATATAACTAGCATTACTTAGTCACATTGCCCAGTTTTGCTGAGATCAGAAGAAGAAGACGTACTAGCATTGGTAACAATAGAACTAATGGCGGAGTGAAGCCTCTGGCCCGCGCAGATTTATAGGGCAAATAAATATGTTGATTGGATTCATTTTAAATTCTTCTTCATGCGTCTCAATTTAGGCATCGCTTAAAAGAAACAAGGCACACGATAAACTTCTGCTGATCCAACTGATAAAAATGATACCACCAGAATATATCTAGCATTTGCTCCAGCGCCTTACTTAACACTTGGTAGATGGAGGCGAACATTGGTGTTAGTCTTTAGAACGGTGTCTATCTTTGTCTGGCGCATTCACGTCCTCATCATAGATATGAGAGATCAGGAAAATGCTGCAACATTACCGAGTCCAACGGTAAGCTGCAGCATTACCGAGTCCAACGCTAGGCTGCATGGCTAGGCTGCAGCAACCGCAAGTAGGCTCTTACCGCCAACGCTATGCATGGTTGACAAGCAAGTATCTAGCACATTATTCCTTTATAATATACTTGATTCCAAATCGGCTTATTTGCCAGAATCTAACAATCGGTGTGTTTAGTACCCTTTATAAATAGCTTCATTCTCCTCTGGGGATCGTTTGTCTCTATTGAAGCGCCGTGTGCAGCAATCTATGCCGTTAATGAGCTTCCGATGACCAAATTGTCTTACATTACGGCATGTGAATTCATCAGCGTATACTCTGACGGCAAACCCGGAACTCTGGTCGTTTGAAACCAATCAATATATTACAAAGCCATGCTGCGTTTTCATTTGCGACACACCAAAAGCGACGAAGAACCCTCGTCCATTTGGGCGCTAAGTGTTGAATAAATTAAGAATATTAGGCTTTGCATACACAAGCAGGGGAAAGCCACGGTCGGCGGCAATGATTGCAATAATGATCAAAGGTAATATCAAGACCGTCCTGACTGGCTTGTATGAAAATGACTTTCGCAAAACCACACAATCTGGGCACTTTCATACCCACTACAATAGCTATCGTCGGATATTGGTTGGAGATCGAATAGAGGATCATTCAGATATAGCAGACAATGAGATAATTCTAACTTTAATAATTGCTAATGTTGTGAGAATAACTATAATACATTAATTGGAGTTTTTAGATACATTACCACACCATATGGTCGCTAAAGGACGCTATGAGTACAAGTGATCATGTACCTCCACAGAATTTCACCACAGATGCAATTCAATTTCCACACAGATCCTGTGTGAACAAACTTAATAACTTGCTGAGCTTGTTGCACTATTATACTGGTTGATAAGTTATATATTAAAATGACTTCTACAATGATACTGATATAATTTACATGCTGACAAATAGAGAACCCGAGTTAGTTTTGTATTATATATATATATATGTTTATTTCGTACTCAAGGTACCTACACAAACAATGATTGTGATACAGCAATTTAAAACAGAAAAGAAATAGAACTGTTACGATACTAAAATATCTTGTATCATCAAATCAATCATTTCATCGTCGAATTCATCAATCATAATATCATTGTTTTTAACACAACACAATGTATTAAGGGTACAGACCAATGCCTTCTGTTCATCTGCTAACGACTCTTTCTTGATAATTTGCGTGATATTGAACCCCACATCATTATGTACATTAATATTGTATATGTGTCTGAGATAAGCTATATTGCGTACTTAAGGTGAAAGGGCATAAGAACAAGCATGTTTGATCACATACTGAACTACTGCATTGTCACTGTGATTCATTTGGACGGTCATTTTCAACGTTTTTATGCATAACGAAACGCTAATGTGTAGTTGGCCACTTAATGGCCCCAGTACCCAAGTATGCGAAGCGATTGGAAGGTTGAGTATTCTCCTAACACCTTATTCCATTGAACACATATTTTTTTATAACCATCCGAATAAATGGTCCATAACTGTGAGCCATAAAACTGCAGCAATAGGAATTCTTCAGTTTGCGCTGTTGATGCGGTTGAAGGTGGAACTCCTTTCTGTCTTGAGAGGTGGTCGACGATGGCTTGAGTGTTTCTGGCCCGCCATTATTCGGAAGGGGAGTTGAAGGAGGAGGTTGCTCCGAAGCAATGTGCGTCACATGATGTGTCGGTTTCTGTGTTGCAACAGAGGCTGAATACAACGGTTTCTGGGCAAGTGATGCCATTTGGGCTTCAAGTTAGCAAAGTCTTTCATTTATCGCAACAGCGGTGCATTGCTCGGTAATGCTGCGAGGCAACTTGTTTAAGTTGATTGCCACAAACGAGACCGGCAGTTTTGCATAGCAAAAAATTTAGTCGATTGCCCTCAGACTCTTCATTATATCATCAATCTCTTTCATATGCGCTTTCTTTAGCCCTCTGCTCTGGCACTTTTCAATCGGTGGCAGCTGATCTGAGTAATTCTCCCAGAGTATCGCTTTCGCCTCCGCAATTGCCTCAGGACAGTAAAACCCGGCGATTACATCCTTGATACTGTCATTGGCAGCACTTTTCAAGTGGTGAAAGGCGTAGGTCAGCAGCTCATTTACTACGATTTTGTCTTGGCTATCTGCCATAGTAGATTCGGGTTCTTGCTTATTGTAGCGGAAACGAGCAGGTCAACAGTCTTTAAGTCCGAGTCCTACCATTGAGTCGATCAAGATTGACACTTAGCTCAACCTTTTGTACGACTTTTCCCGATAAAAAACCGCCACAAAGACAAATTCGTACAACGAATCACCGTTATATCCTCTTTATCACACGCGCGGTATGATCACAAATCCAAAGCACTAACTTTCATCCACATAAGTGGAAGGTAGCTTCACAATATCCGTAAATGTCAGAGCTGTCTGAGCGTGTGCTGTCACTCCTGTCATCCTATTGAAAACCACTTATCTAAGGACTCTCACTTATCTCCTGTACCAAGGAATCTCACTGATCCCCTAGCATTAGAATTAGGCGATCGTTAAAAGTTAGTTTCAAAGTTGCGTTCCTGGTTTATTTCTGCAATTCGGGTGATTGCATCTCCGTGACATGAGGCCGATTTGGTCGGCAATAGGGCGAAAATACTAATTTAGCACATGGCCATCTCGTAACGATATGAATGCTGTAGGTTGCCTTGTGTCAAGTTATATGTTGACTACCCGAAGAAATCTTTTTGATCCTCTCTTGAAAATTCAGCTGTAATCAACAGAAGCTACATGTTATTAGCCTGTGTCAGAATTTTTCACCACCCAGGTTGGCATATGTTGTGGCGCACATCCTGGCGTTGACAATCAAGTGCCTGTTGACACCGAACTAACAATAGACTAAGATGCTGTAACCATATAAAGACGTCACAAATCAACCCAGACCTCTGATAACAGGTCTGCGAGGATTGGTGCACCTGCACTTGCTGTGAGGACTACAGGTGATTGACATAATGTCATACAGTTTGCATCTTCAATTATCTCATGTGTCCAATAACGCAATTGTTTGCCACTTTGTATACTATTTCTATCGTCAATATTGCAAATGTTACATCATAATAATAGCAATCATAACTTATTTGTCAACAATTGCAATAACCTTAATTGTCTTATATTTCTATATCACGTGTTCACAATTTCCTAGCTTTATCATTAGCCTCAGTTAAAGTGGTATTATAATAACCTTGCCCGTTTTTGTTTGAATTGTTGCATAGGGAAAGTTTTGTCAACCATTTCTTGAATAATTGGCACAAATTATTTTACGATATGTGCCTTTTGAGCATAGTAGTTGTAAGTCAATTAATCCCAAATGACTCTGGCGAAGGAAAAAAAAATGTTTTTATATTGGCTGCAACATAACGCCTATTAGATTTGTGATATTCGTATATTTCAATATATGTGTCTGAGCTAACATAAAAAACCTGACGAATGACCGTATATGTTCTTGTAGAGAATACCCGAGAGCCATTTCGGGCATGCGCTAGAATTGCAAAACTACTATCGATTAATATGGCAGATAGTGCTGCCACTTGAGTCGGTTTTGTAACAAGGGGGAGAGAGAAATGGTGATAAATGGTTTCAAGAAATCCTGCAGAGGAGACATGGATGTCTTCTTCAAGCATATTAACATCTGTATCTCCCGCTAAGTAACATATCGTGCCCTTTTGACTTTTATTAGCGAATATGTTTGCTATAAATTTGATAACATCTACAATGTTTTCTGAGGTGATCTATACAATGCGTCAATGCGGGAAACATAAAAGGCAATTTGCAAAGCATAAGAACGCGTAACTTAACAAAAGCTGACCTAATGACAAATCGGAGCGTCGTTACTTTACCTACATACTTTGTTATCTGTACTGGCGCGTTTTGAAGGCCGAGCACCATTATCACATCCGTCTCGTAATATTAGCACAAATGGAGACAGATAGCAGAAAGATGAAAATCTTTTCTTGAAATGAGCCTCTTGGGGGTCGCCATTGGGAGTGAGGGGGCCCTCCAGGACCCTGTGGTCTAGCCCCGCCTGTATGTATACTGCTCCACCACTTACAGTGGACTTTGCGTTCTGAGTCGCTCGACCTTTCCCTCAAATATTAAGTCCGCAATTGTTGCTTTGTGTAAATATCTCCTCTGAACACTGATAGAATGCGCTATGAAACGATTATCAATAAGATAACATACCTGGTCAATGCAAACACCACTGTGCACAGTACACAAAGAACCAGTCACGTGGTCACATTATATGCCTGCCGTACTTTTGTTGATGCTGCATCCCTCATTTGTGAAAAAGGGTTGACTTTGGAAGCATTTTCGATTGCCATGAGATACTGTTTTACCAATCAGGACCTTTAAATCATGACTCGTAAGCAGCTATTTTTGTGTGCACCGAACTAGTCTGCTATCACTGTCCGGATAAGTAGAACCGGAGTAGGCGCCTATTTGATCTTTACTTTGTGGTGAGTAATGTTAGGAGCAAACGTTCTGTTTTGCTCTAACCCGGAAACACTACCAGCAGCCACGTGCTCGTCTGTCAATAAGGATCACAATGAGCTATACTCGCGGGTTAGTCTAAAAGCGCTCAGTTGTTGACACACCTGTACAAAACGATGGCGGACGTCTCCGTAAAACAGGTGACTACAAATGACGGTCGTTTGCAACTTGTTAAGGACAATACGCAAGGGAGATCTAGGGGAATGACTCGTTATTTGGTTTAGCTCTATCACTGTTGAAATTAACGTTGAATAAATAATGTAAGTAGTTGATTTTGTCGACAAGATGATGTTACGTCGAAAAGTATGACTATCATCCTTACAGATTTGTCGATGCACGCGTAAGCTGCCGTTGTTGTGAGACAATGGATAAATTTGTTAACTAACCTTTCACTCAAAATTGTTGTTGATCCTGTGATAAAAGGTATCATGAACCAGACTTTTAGATCACTGACTGATAAGAAAGGTATTTAATATTATCATTCATCTACGGAACTTTAAATCAAAAGTATTATAGAATGAAAACACAAAAGAGTGCGAGAAATATGTCCTTATTTTCATTTAACAATAAAAACAAATATATAAAGGCATCGACAATGCAGCAGAAAGCCAGGGAACCCCCATTAATATATTGTTACATAAATGTAAGAGTACTCATGAATATGCACATGGTATAAGTAGACATGTAGACATACTTACTAAAGGGAATAATTTCCGTGTATTTCCAATCTTTCCCCGCACATTATCATGCCGCAGGTTGCATGACACAGGACTGGTTGTTAGCAATGCGGTATACCTTGCATGGCTGCCCATTGAAGGTGGCGAAGCGTTTGGGTGATATGGTAATCGTTTGAGAAGGCGCTCTGGGGTCGATACATCCCATCTATTATACCATTGGGCTGGTGCATGGTAAGTAACGAAAGACAGAACAAACGAAAATATATTTTTGTAGGATAACAGAATAACAAACATAGTATCAGCAAATAATACCTCTCAGTCTTGCATGAGGCACCTGGGCCAGTGTGCCATACATCTCGCTCAAAATGAACCAATATGTGTCCGCAGGGATATCAAACGGATATTCAATCTTTTTCTGCAGATTTGTAGCTATAACGGCCAGTCTGAACAAACGGACGGTTAATTTACTCCTTGTTCAGATTGAGGGTACAATAGAGCTGGAGAATTCTGATTTTGCTGATAGTGCGTTCAGTGAACACTCAACCCGATGCCGAAGCTTTAGTCACCTCCATACTCTCATCAAATAACCTTATATGCTGCTAAAAATAATGGAATTAAAGCTATGTATAAACTTTGCCATAACGTGTGACACTCTTCTATTGGTGTTGTATTCATTTGTTATGTAGTATTGTGGAGTTTAGGAGCACTGCATATGTTGCTTGCGTTAGATAGTTGATCATTAATAGTTATGTCATCGTTAACACCGCTCTAGAAAGCATGTGCGATCCAGCTTACTCCTTTGTCACAAAGCAAACCATCCCTAGGAATCTACCCGTGTGTTGGTGCGCGCTTTAATTGGATAATATTTTTTAATATGCTGATTCCATGGTAAATCTAACGCTCCCGCTTATATAACACTAAGCATGGTCCAAATGAAACCATTAAACCCGTCGCCATTTAGTACGCGGGTAATGCTTTGAGCTGAAAAGATCTTTCTCCATACGCTGAATATCTTCTGCTTACAGACCACATAAGCGTCATACCGACTGCAGGGCGCTCATATAGCTTATATATGTCTCGTTAGTGTTAATGATCCGCTAACATCTTCTCGAATGGGATCATTTGCTTGGCGGTCCAGGGAACTATGGTCAAATGTTGGACCAATACTACATGATAGCGAGTTACCCTAACAATTCCAATAAAAATGCTGCGCATGAAGGGTTGATTGCAAATTATGAAATTAGGAACGAAAATTGATGCGGGTGAAAGTTAATAAGCCACAGAGAAGAGGTATTGACTGCCATACAAAGCTCACGAACACGCACTTTATATTCAGCCTTTTGAACACAATAATTTCCCTCCTATTGAACGATTTGTTACTAGCGGTGCTAAAAGAGAGTCCAACTCACAGATTCTGACCAATATCACTCTGCGTTCTGTGTATTTATTTCAGTAGCCCTGCATAGCAGACATGGAACACCCATAGAGGTATGATATATGTTAATCGTTTGCTCGACATAGGTTGTCAATAAGCTCGGTCATTTAATCTAAATCAATTTATGCCCATCAGAGTCAATTAAATTGGGCGATCCCATTGGGCAATGTATTCAATTGCTAGTAAGTTCTCCTGAAATCGGCAAGAAAAAATCGTAATTTTCGGTAGATTTGCAGAGAACTGCTACGTTTGTTTGGACTTTGGGAACTGAAGCCTTTTTTCTGTCGATAATACGGAAATATCGTGTCGACAATAATCTTTTATCTACGATAATGAGGAAGTTCGTTGCAAATGCCATCGCTTCTAACTATCAGTAAATCTCTACATACACGCTGCAGTATTTGAGAGTATTAAAGGACGATATGCGACTTGCTAAACATTCAAAATAGGTAAACAATAGAGCCTTGATACATCAGTCGTTCTTATTTGGCCATTAAAACGCAAGGAGGTATAAGTGAAGATGCTGACTAGACAAGGCTAAAGCACCTGACCTACAGACAGGTTAATTGGTGATCGGATGGCAGAGGACAACTATTTTTGGCTTCAGCAATTATTTATGAAAACATGAATGACGTGTTTATTAAACACTAGAGCAATACCGTCGGCGAGCTTGACAAATACTGATAATTACCGGCACATTTGCAGTTCAAGCGTCATAGTAACTAGCTAGTAACAAGCATACTGCTTCGCCCTGAAGCCACTGCCACTTACAACCGACATGTAATGTATCATCATAAAATATGCGATGACTGAAGCGTCCTGTTGACGGAAGCTGTCGAATGATCCGCATAGTTGCAATACTGCTAATTACAAAACCAACCTTTTCACTAATATGATGCCACGCTCTCACAATGATGTTATGAACAGAATCATACCATGGCTGATATATCAGTGGGGTGGTTGTACTCCAACTCAGTTTTATGCATCTTCATGGTTAAATTGGGTTCATAAGAATCACATCTCTACATATGTCAACTTAATATGAACGATTAAAAAACGATGGCTGATTGAAAATCTGATTGAGGCGTTCCGCTGCATAAGCGTGTTATTCAGCGCCAACGCCACGTAGAGACAGAAGTGTGTCAGTCACGTAGAGACAGAAGTGTGTCAGTCACGTAGCGACAGAAGTGTGTCAGTCACGTAGAGACAGAAGTGTGTCAGTCACGTAGAGACAGAAGTGTGTCAGTCACGTAGCGACAGAAGTGTGTCAGTCACGTAGAGACAGAAGTGTGTCAGTCACGTAGCGACAGAAGTGTGTCAGTCACGTAGAGACAGAAGTGTGTCAGTCACGTAGAGACAGAAGTGTGTCAGTCACGTAGCGACAGAAGTGTGTCAGTCACGTAGAGAAAAAAGTGTGTCAGTCACGTAGAGACAGAAGTGTGTCAGTCACGTAGAGACAGAAGTGTGTCAGTCACGTGACAAACAATTGGGTTAAGTATTGAATCCTGATAATGTACACTGTAAACGTGTCGCTCACTATACGAGCGCCAACAAAACCAACATTTCTTTTGAATGATAATGATTATGTTTGCTCCGTTATTCAGTAGAGATTGTCCATACATACAGTTATATATTCAAGCATACTGAAAGGTTAATCCAAGCAAACTCCTGCTATCCAGCTGTCATTAAAGTTGGCTGCACTAAATTCAAGCCGCATGCATAGGCTTGCAATGCTAGAAAACGAAATACTAATTACCCTTGCTAACAGCAGAGGTCGTCTTAGAAATTTGTAAAAGCAAAATGAGCTTTTGAGATTCTCCCGCAATAAAGGGTTACTTGTTAAGTAGAAATTAAAATCAATAGCAGCATTTAATGCATTAGCTGTTTTTGCTGGTAGTAAGGAATTGTGTGATTAAATTGAGGGCTAAAAATGATTCATTCAGTTTCGAACAGTACTACGACCAATGAAGACAGATTGTCGATCTTCTGTGCGAGCAAAGCACATCAATGTACCCGCCATGTAACTGGTGGCAGTCACAATACCTGTACCCGCCTCAGAGAGGTGTAGGGACCCACTATCCCATACCTCACGGTACCAATACATGGTTCGGGCGTTTTCCTGCAATAATAAAACCGTCTGGGACCCATTTAATAAGGTGAATTATGTTTGAATGCGTTTCTTTCTGCTTCTGTATTGCTATGAACCCTATGTAATCTTTATAAGTCAATCACACATGAAGTCGTTATATGCAAGGAATATCATAAGGTATATGTCCGTAAGTTTTACGGCTTAAAAACAACCTGTATTATTTGTCTGTGCCAGTAGACAACAACAGTTCGACGGCAACAAACGCATTGATGAAACAACAGGAAATAGAATATGGGCGTTTGGGGTTAAATTAAAATGTTCCTGTTTGTTATAAACTACGGTTGGCCACAAATGAAATATATCTTACCTGCCAGCTAGAGTTGTTCACAGGTGTGGGGGTTAATGACCTAGTGATATAACACCAGCCAGTTAACGGGTCACACACCTGTCTTATTGCTAGTTCCGGTACTTATATTTGTCGCTGCCATATCCAACCTATCGACATGCCGCTACTGATGCGTCATTATGTCAGAATGTCTAATGGCATGACGAAACATTCACATAGACGAACGGCTGGAGATGACTTACGACCGGACTAACAAATTACATTTTCCCTTGTCGCCTTGGTTTGTCGATTGGCTTGGTAGACTTTTTTGAGATATCACATACATCCATTGCTACAAAGAGAACAGAACTAAGACTCCATTGCCCGAGTTACTACTGTGCGACAAAAGCTCGATTCTTTTTGTTGTTATAAAGTGAATGAGAAATGTAATTGGTAGTTCCTGACGCAAAACATGGCAAATGCAACGTTGGACAGCCATATTGAATCGAGACCAGCATGCTTAGGCCCTGGCCCGAGACCAGCATGCTTAGGCCCTGGCCCGAGACCAGCATGCTTAGGCCCTGGCCCGAGACCAGCATGCTTAGGCCCTGGCCCGAGTCAGTTATCCAATATTGAGACTACGAAATACATATGCACGATTGCAAGTTATTGATTACATTGCTAGAGAAAAGGTCACGATTCGTATGCCTCTTGTTAACAGTTGATTTGAACGTTGTGAGGCAGCAGCAGGAAGAAGCATTAACTCTGAGAAATACTTGTCCAGTCGGGCAAGTCATCCCAATTTGTACTTGTCCTATTGCGAAACCTTCCAGCCTCGGTCATAGTATGAAATCATGATTAACGCGGAATTTACGGCCGATCAGCGGGCACAGCATCAATGAATAGAATCCCTCGCAGTGCCATCAATATTCTGCCACAACTCCACAATTATATGGCGCAGATCAATTGGCGCTAATCGCCGTGCAGTTATTTTATGTATATGAGAAACAAAGACACAACAGCTACATTAAGCCAAGACTAGCTTGTGATCACCTATTCATGTATATTTGTGACCATGATTGCAAAGACAATGGAAGCGGACAGTACGACTGGAATATTCTTGGTAAAGACAGATAATACCAGACCAATATCCTTGTCAATTGATAAACTGTGGTGTACAAGTGTTAAAGGAGCTGCGTCTGCCACCATGAGCACGTGGTCATTGTAACGATCATTCATATAATACTGGATACATATGTATGCAGCATGGGTGAACTAATCGATCGGCGAGCTTAAATAGCAGTTAATAAATAAACACAATGATTAGCCGATAGCCGGGAAGATACATAATTGACGGCAGTCAAAGCTGATAAAAGTGACCTGCACCTTGTAGCATTATCAGGGTGTGTCTTATCTTACAAACGAATACAACACCACCAGTTTACACATTGGCGACATAATGCATTATGTGATATTTGTTATTGCCATATATAATCGATTTATTGTGATTTACTTTAGACTGTCGATTCAATGTCCTAGGGATTTGCACTTAGCATCTGGTATTGAAGATATGCAGTCTTTTGAATGGCCGAGACGAACGGGCTCCCGAATCGATCAAAATATTCAATGTGGTTTTACGAGACTTGCAAAAGCAGCGCGCTGCTCACAGGTGGTGTGTTTATAAGTTTAGCCAGATTGGTGAGCCAGGGAGGCCTTTTGTCGTAGGTTTTAGCTTTTTTGGTAACACAGCGCATCAAATGGATAATGCTGCGACAAGCATTCAGGCACAACAACGCCGATGATTGGGCAAAAGGGCTACCTTAATTTTGCAGCCGGATAGTAAGATACTTGACCCAGTCAGCAAATGTCAAATTGGTGATAAGGATGATTGCAGCACCACCCAATGGTGCCAGCAAAGAGGAGTTAAGGTGACAAGCTTGCCCGATCTGATCCATGTCAGCCAAATGGAAGACAAATGGCTTGGGGCAGTCCATGCAATTAATCAGGCATGTTTTATGATTCGACATTTCGTCTACTAATCCAAACATAGACGGGAAATTATTTAAAGACAGTAGTGGCCTATTGCATGATATCAAATTCTGGTCATTGCTCTGCGACGATTGCCTCTTCATTATGAGCTTATCATTCACGTGATCTGCTACGTAGCTCAGTCCACATCAGCACCTCGCCCACCGCACCCACGTCACCCACCTGACCCACCTGACTCACGTGACCCACCTGGTCCACCTGACCCACCTAATCCACCTGACCCACTTGACCCACCTGACCCACCTGACCCACCTGACTTACCTGACCCACCTACCTGACCCACCTGACTCACCTGACCCACCCACCTGACCCTCCTGACCCACCTGACCCACCTGACTACCCACTCCCGTGTCGACCTCAAATCATCACATTTCAGAGAGCCGAATATAAATTGTGTCAAGATTAACGGGGAAGAAGTTTCGTAATCCCATCGAACGTGATACTTAGACCATCAAAATCCATTTCCACATATGGGTGAAAAAATTTCATATATATATCGATAACTCATGGATTCATTGTACTGTACGGCACATTTTACTCTGCTATCTTAAGCTCATCTGCAGTATATGCGTTCCGAAAGGCATGGCGTTTGTGGGCGGCAAAATGGTCTATGGCGAAAGGCAGGCGGTAGATTTCTGGATTGCTGTGTTGAATTTCAATTAGCCAAGAGCGGATATCATCACATCCTGCCGGACGTTAGTTGTCGGATGGAAATGAATGATCTATGGCTTCGAAATATATCGTCAACGCACACTCGTGGCGCTCGTATCAGACGTCTGCTGCCTCAACCACAACCGACGCTGGTTGACCTGCTAGGGTGGATATCGGTCATGTTACATGCTGTATATACTATTACGTCGTATAACCATCATAACGTATCTCGATGCAGTTTGTAACAAAAGAGAGGCTCCACTATACTTCGCTTTTTTCCCCGTGATGGAATAGTGAATCTATCCAAGACGAAGAGGAGAAATTTATAAAGATACATAGGTTGCACTGAAAAGCAAAACTATACACTAATCAGTGGATATAACTACCAAAAGACAAACAATGGTCAAACGTAACCAAAAAGCCGGCCAGGGAACATCCACGCCCTGTGATGCGCTAACAAGCCAGCAGGTGAAGAAACGGGTTTGGAAACCAGTAATCCATTTGATCAGGCCGTAAGGCAAATTGACAAGTCCACGCCAATAAACATTGACGTACTGGTAGCTTTATTTAAAGCCCAGGACGCTTCTATACAAGCGCTGTTCGAATCTAAACTGAAAGGAAAGGACGCCCAAATTAAACAAACTTCAAGAAACTAATGACTCACTCACCAATCGATTAGACCACTGGGAGCAATACGATCGAAGAAACTCAATCAGAATATCAGGAGTGGAGGAAAACTCGCATATTAACCCCATCAATCTGATAAAAGAAAAGCTCGAGATCCACATGGATATAGACAGAGACATAGATCGATACCACCGCGTTGGGAAAAAGCAAACTGGAAAACACCGAGATATTCTGATCAAATTTGTGACTTACAACAAAAAGGCAGAAGTCATGTCGAAGAGATTTCGGCTTAAAAATACAGGACATTATATCAATGAAGACCTTACCAGACAAAGAAGTGAGTTGGCATACAAGTGCAGATTGTTGAAGAAAAAAGACAAAATCCAAGATACTTGGACCCATGACGGAACCATATTTATTAAACTGCATAGCAGTGCGATAGAAAGGATTGTTTCAAATGCGGACTATATCAAGTTCTGCGAGAATTTATGCTGAGTCAGACTACTCCTCTTCACAATCGAGAGAAATGTGATCACTATCACCCATCGCGGGGAGTACAATCATAAGTTATCTCATTCGTATTTTTTTCACTAACACTATGAGCACCCTCATGTTACCCCTGTAAAACAAAGTTCAGGGCATGACGACATAACTACAAAGATTGTAAAAGAATCTATACAACAAATAGTGCTTCCCTGGACCTATATCTTCAACCAATCCCTGACGACGGGTATAGTTCCTGATAAATTAAAAACTGCAAAAGTAATCCCAATCCACAAGTCATCCGACCCATGTCAAATGGATAACTACCGCCCTATAAGCTTATTGCCTGCATTCTCTAAACTTATTGAAAAATTGATGTACCATAGAATACTATATGAACATCAATATGGCTTCAGAAAATATCACTGTACAGTTCATCCCATCTTACAGTTACTTAAAAAATACGATATTTCATCTAATAGTTCGCCAAAAGAGTATACACTCGCAGTATTTTGTGATCTTTCCATAGCCTTTGATATGATAGACCACGGTATACTCCTGGAAAAAATGTCTAGATAAGGGGGATAGCGCTTACATGGTTCAAAAGCTACTTAACCGATCGATTTCAATACACAGAAGTCGATGAACACAAATCCATAATGCAACCAATTAAGTGCGGAGTCCCTCAAGGGTAAATACTCGGCCCGCTTCTTTTCCTATTATACGTCAATGACTTATCTATGTCATGCCCAGCAGACCTTCTCTCGTTTGCGGACGATACTACACTACTGACTTCTTCTTGTGACCTAAATACTCTCTTTTGCACGGCTATTGATGCACTTGGAAAATTACATGACTGGTTTTGTGCCAATACGTTATTTCTCAATACCAAAAAACTAAATATATTGCATTCAGACCAACTTATAAATCTGCAAACATAAACATAAATGATCATGTTCTGAAAATCAATGGTCAATGCGTTGCAAGAGTAGGTCCAGGAAGAAGCTTACAAGTTTCTTGGTATATTTATTGACGAGCACCTATCATGGAAACCACATGCCATGTACATCAACACTAAACTCTCTCGCGCTCTATTCGCTATCAAACAAGTCAAATACATACTCCCCCCAATCAGCCTTGCGTACTCTTTACTTCACTATGATGCACCCATAAATAACATACGGCATCCTGGCATGGGGTAATGCACGGGACTCTGTACTAAACAAAACGGAACTTCTCCAAAAACGCGCCATACGTTACATAAATAAATCCTCCTATAACAGTCACACAGATCCCCTGTTCAGGCGTTATGGTATACTGAAACTGAAACACTTATACGAATATCACGTGGCCGTATTTATGTACGAACTTAATAACCACCAATTGCCTGTATCGTTTAACGACTGTTTGCATCGAAACTATGAAATAAAATGCAAATATGAAATGCGAAATTCCAAACTGTTACATGTACCACCCTCTAAAACACATTTTGCAGACAGACTACCCTTGCGTAGTTTTCCCCGATTATGGAACAAATGGTGTTCCAATGACGCCACTACGTCGTCCATCTCACAGTTTAAAAATAGCGTCCGAAACAGCATGTTGTCTACCTACCTGAATATTGTACAGTGCAACAATGTTAAGTGTGCGGATTGTAGTCTGTAATGTTCAACCCTCTGATTTGTTACACGAGTTACTCGCATATATATTGAACTTACTTAATATTGTATTATGTTTTGTGTCATGCACGTGACGTATACTGTCATACATTTATACTCACATATACATGTATAACTGAAATGTAAGCAAAATATATGCAAATTGTTTATTTTCATATTCTACAATATGTTTATATACCTGTTAATGTAGCTTATATTTGTGCTTATGTGCGCCTTAATGAAATGTGTGCAAAAAGTATTTAAATTGTTTATTTTCATATTCTACAATATGTTTATATACCTGTTTATGTTGCTTATATTTGTGCTTATGTGCGCCTCAATGAAATATCAGTCACCCCGGTCTGGTAGCTTGTGGATATTTGTTGCCGGCCCCCTGCTCCCGCCCCCGTTCAGTAGTTATGGTCACTAGCATCGTTGTCGTAAGACTGTTTTGTGCAGGGACTACTTAGGGACAATGGGAAGACAGCCCCTGGCTACGTTGTCCCTACTTGCAGCACTGGATTTGTTGTTTATTTGTTTTTTTTAATCAGTATCGATGAGTTGCCGTTGCTGCAAGTAAAAATAAATTCTATTCTATTCTATTCTATTCTATTCATATGTCCATGCAAGCAATAATTTCCCTTTGTGTCCACCATTCACATTGTCTAGAGTCATAAAACGGTTTTCAATGTTTTGATTTGTCAAAAGAATGTGTCAATGTAAGGTATCTGAATGTAAGCGTTAATAAGCGACGTTTTGACATCAGTGTCAGAATAACAACGAATGATGTCCTCCCTTAGGCGACATCCATTGTCAACGGACGCATGTCACTGCGAGAGATGAAGTGGATTTGCATTGACACAATTGGAATCGTTGTTGCTCTTGTGAGGCACTGCTATTCAAATCCCCCGGGAAAACCATGATGATGATACAGTCACAACGTCAAACTGAAGCATAAAGCATTAAGCTGCAAACCTCTCTTTGGGTGCTTTTTTTCGAAAAATACTCCTGTAGAAGGTAATTGTGCTAGGTTTCCACTTCACCACTGGCGTCAATACAATTGTCATTTTTGACAGTCACCATGTAATCCTAAAATAGTCCTTTCGATTGCATACACAGCTTGTGGTGGACAGTTGGTATCAAAATCATAATTTGATCTTCAATCTCAATACATATTGGTCTAGCATTCTGTCATAAAAGTGATTGCAGTGACTCTTTTTGGAGTTTATTCTGAGCGCCAATTGCAATGTCTATTACAGATACTCTTAGCTTTAGGCCCGTTGGCATTGACTTCCCTCATTTCCTGATCACACAAAACTAGAGAATTTCAACATGGCTAGCGATATGTACTAGAGATTCAGCAACTGCGTATGTGTCAATACTCTACAGCGGCACTTCCTCGGAATAACAGCTGCCATAATCCATGAGCGTTTGGTTGAAGCAATGCTCAGCTTCTGATGGAGGATGAATAGGACGTACAAGCTCGATGTCTGCCCTCTTGAATCGAATGCTAATTAAATGCATTTTCTTAAGCAGTACTTTATTAATTTTAAAATTGCCAATGGTCGAATGACAAAAACAACACGATTTCAGAGCCTGGCTACGTCCTCATTGATTCCAGGCCGACGTAAATGGTTTTCTTGATGCCAAGATGACCTCCTGTTATTGAATTATGTGCGAGTTCTATGACTTGTTGTAGCTGTGTGGGAAAGACCACCTGCTGAAAAGATTTGTCACGTTTTCCGGCAATCGTTTATTGACAAAGGTTTGTATCGTTTGTGTTTTGTGCCCAGGCTTTATACGCTCCTTACTGCCATTTGCTGACTTTAATTCATTGCACAATGAGAGTGCTCAGCTCACTGTTCTGGTCCTCGTGGGTTGGAATCATCTGCCCTTCTTGAGCAATGATGATAAAATGATAAATCAATGTACAGCCCCAGGCGAACATACCGCCTCTACTTCATCACATCAGTAGGGAATATACTCTTGGATCTTTGCAACAGCTGCCCTCATTACAATTACATTGCATATTTTAACTGGAACTACCATGCCTTTGAATCGATCTGCATTCACGAATTCCTTCCTCAAACTGATTCTACTGAAGCCATTGTCACAAGGAGTATCGGCTGGAAACCTGCCTACTTTCCCCTGGAGTAACCGGCCTTCTGCTTCCTCTTTACTACTTAAAGAAGCATCCGTGAACGGCACGCACTGTCCACTAGGTAACATTCGCCTTTCGTTTTGGATGAAGGCATTGATCTCTTCATGGTAAGCCATATGCCCTTTCTCCTTTCTAAACATGATCTCACAACTTCCATCAATAGGGTCATCTGATCTCCCGGATTGACATGCTTCTATGGCAACAGGTGATTTCTTTTCTCTGTACTGCTGGTATCAACCCAAATCCGTAGTATCATTTCCTGAAAGTCTTATTTTAGTTGCTTCCTCATCAGGTTCATCCTATTGCTTTATATAGACCCGATCAAACAGACATGCAAAGAACATTTACAATTATAGCAACGCGAACATTCAACATTGACATACCGACAAATGACGTAAATACGCGATCACGTCATACTGTGTCAACATTATTGTTTATTTGGCAAGTTGCATGTATCGTTTGGACATACTTGTCAGAACTTTTCAGATGTTTTACGCCACCTCTTTGTTTAAAAGTGCAATCACTTCAACACCATTAGATTCATAAAACTAATTTTAAGTTATCTTATTCTGGCACGACTGCTCAATAAGGCCAAAAAAGAGCCGTATCGTAAATATAACACAATAAAAGACACTTGCATTACAGTTGAAAATATCGGAGGTCACTAACAAGATCAGTTAACTGTGAGGTATGATGCTGACGACAGCGTGTCCTAAGGGACTTATGCACAATCACATGAAGTCAACACTTTATTATGTGCCATTAACCCGTCTACTTTCATTGGTGCGGAGCAGGACTTTATCAATGATATGAATTGTGTGTTAGGAGCGACCATGCGATTCACTATATCACCAAAACACTACCACGTGTTAACCAATCAATGATTATTACAATAGGCCATGGCTAAGTCCGGAGACGCTAGGTCGCTTACACATCCTGTATGAAATTATGAAGGGCGTCTCCCTATAACCACTGGCCGACAGCGAATGGCGGTCGTTTGTCACCTGCCAATAACGATAGAAGCTCTAGTATAACCGCTGATTGGTCTGCATCATCTAACCACGATGATCTGTTTGGTGACATCAACGTCACATAACCATGTCGCATCAGTTGCGATGTTTTACATCAGTGTCTTAATTTGAGATAAGGTGATGGTTTGGCACATCACGATTCGACAACTACAACGTTGTTTTCCAGGTGTCAAGTAAGCTTTGATACACAATATATACTGATAGCAAAATATGCTTCATTGTACCACTTGTGTATATGGTAGGACAAAGCTTTTGCGACAGTATCCAATTCTCTGTTTAATAAAACTGTGTCTGGAAATCCCCGATGTCATAAGAGATATACAGTTGCAGTATGCTTAGAAGTGGACAGGTACCGGCATATACGCACATGAGCGCAGCAAACAGGCTACCACAGGGTGTTTTTCATGTTTAGCCCTGTATGAAGAAAAATACGGGAAGATTGTTATCTCCGCATTGCGTTAAGTGAGATTTGATAAGGAAAAGACTTCAGAACCCTTCATGAACAAGACAGAAGGTGATATTCTCCGATTATGGCAAAACTGCACCGACCTGTGCTTTCTGTCTTACCTCGTCTGTCATAACTAAGCTGTGGTCGCCAGCCATTGCTTTCGCAATCACAAATCACGTTGATGTCACTTTGACACGACTAGGCTGCGTTAGCGCAGTGACTTATTGCCGGAATAAATACTTTAAGCGGGTATTTCATGGATATCCAATTGCCCGCTTGCATATAATGAGAGACTCAATTGCATACATCACCATTGTCCGTCTCAGCGTATCAGCCAACATTCGTCCTCATTTTCTGCTGCGTCCTCGGCTACAATATGGCAACGCGAACAAGAAGTGGGAACACACCTTATTAGGCAAAACGGAGACAAATGTTATATATGATGGGATGTATATGCGACATGTCGGGCTACAGTGATAACTCGGAATTCGATTGCATATTGAATGGTGAGGCCCGGTAACGTTTCGAGGAGAAGAAAATAATAAACAAGATACTGTTGTGTAAGCATGGATTGTCTAATGCTATCCATCAGCACCTGTCCCTTTACAACTGACAAAAGGACCATGCAAGTCGGTGGGGTACATAATGTTTGTCATTACGTGTCCATGAAATCAAATGTGTGCCTTCGAAGCGAATTGTTTGCGGAAAATTAACTTCCACTAAATCGGAACGTCCGTATAGATACGCCGGGATAATGTCAGGACAAATTGCAAATGGTTGCTTGCAGTCATCTGTGCGGCTTCACCATTCATGAGACGTTACTAACAGTGGTGCTGCTTATTTCACATCAACCAGTGCATTTGTCTATCGTCTGCAGTGGGGGCAAACCAAATTATTAACAAGGTGATGAAATTATTAATATGGATGTAACTGCAGAATAGCAGCGCTGATCAACGGCCAATTACTTCGCCTATTGCAATAGAAAATGCTTTATAGCAGGCTGCAATCACTTCGTACCCACCTCCTTAACGACAGATTTAATGGGTGGTGAATGCAAACTAAGATGCTATACAGACATAATTGCCTACATAACATATCGCCCACAATCAAAGTGAACCCGTTACACTTGTCCGAGTTTTCAATAATGTATTTACTTCGGCAGCTCAATTTGATATCTTTCAATAACCGAGCCTTGGTTTACCGATATCATCAGTCAAGGCGACCGCCAATGCGCTAGCAATGAGCTCTTCGGTGGTTTATAAAGGGACTTATTGGCACAGGAGCACTTGTTACAGATTGCGGCATTCATATGATTAAACTTCATATATGTATACGTGTCACTTCGTTGAATGCAAGGTTTTCATAACTACTTAAGATGAATATTCTGACTATTGCTTGTATTTGCGAGCCGTTCGAGCCAATTGAGTTTAAAAATAGGAACGCCTCAAGCTGACGTGAAAGCCTCGACTAGTCTGCATCACATACACGCCTCTCTCGGTGGCGATTGGCTGCAGCCTTGTCATTAATTATGATTTGGTTGATGTATGTATTACATGAGCAACCTCAAGCGTTTAATACGCTGGGTAATCCTAAAATTGTATTGCTATATATCTTTTTTCCTTAGCGATACCACGATATGTGCTTCTTTCCTCATACCATCAATGGAAAGTGAGAAAGTGTCCAAGCTCAAAACAGTGCCAACCGGTGCTCCCAGTGTAGTAAGTTTCCTTTCGAGTTTCCACTGCAACCCTCTAGTACTTGATTTAATGAGGCATTTGTTGTTTTGGGGCGCATCAGAGACTGTCTTCAACCGGGATTAAAAGCACCTACCCATACTGTCACAGCAGCAGAAGTGTTCCCCCATGTTACTCACATGACGACAAATCAGTTCCCATTTCCAGTTAATGACAAGCTATAAACGCCTTGTAAACGTAATGACTGCCGTATCTAACACATATCCATTCAGTCGCGAATAAATGCCGGAAGTGCTACTTCGCTGGCGTCACGCTGACAATGCACATGTAAAGGGTCATATACTGTCGCTGCTGAGATAGATCACGGTGAATGTCCTGTAAATATATCACCTACATCTATCTGCGCGTCGTTCTTCTGTGCTGCTATGGAGAGAGTAAGAGCCGTTTATCTAGTTAATCGAGTCTTATTAGAATGTTTAGCGGATTCATAGTACACATACTGGAAATATACCTCACATGCAAACAGCTTGCTGAGTCTCAATATATATCTGCACCATACTCTACCTTGGTGAATGACATAGTGCCTTATTGGTCTATCGGAAGACATCATCGAACAGAATACTGTATTAATAGTAGATATATACGAGTACATGGAAGAGAACGGACGACCTAATCCTAATCGCAGCCGCTATGATGGTTTCTGTCGCCGCCGAATTAGACCACCGAGCATTGGCATATGTATGTGTTGTTTATGTAGTTTAATAAGGAACTTGTGTTCAATACAACTACTTAATATTTTACTCTTTTTAGTGCTTTTTGCGCAGCCGATATGCGGTCCACATTTTGGGAATTGGCTGATGTGGTTTGTAAACGCTATACTTGCCTACAAACCCTAAATCATTGTGCAATTGTCCACAGTCAAAGTTGTAATCTAAGTTACTTATTGGCCTTACACATAACACTAATTACCTTATTTTAGGAGACAAAGACACCTCAGATGCTCCTGATGTCTATAATACATCTTACGTTTCTGGTAGAAAACAGGGTACCCTAAAACAGATTATGCAGCAAAGATGCGGAAGAATATGTACACAAACTATATGTGTTTATATATATATATATATATATATATATATATATATATATATATATATATATATATATATATATATATATATATATATATATATATATATATATATATAAATTTGTATATATATATATATTATATATATATACATATATATATACATAAATATGCATATGTATATATATATATAAATATATATATACATAAATATGCAAATATATATATATATATATATATATATATATACATAAATATGCATATGTATATATATACATATATATATAAATATATATATATGTATATATATATATATATATATATACACACATTTACACATATTTATACGTATATACATACAAATATTTATATATATATGTAAGTTCATGTATATATATTTATATAAAATATATTTGAATCTGCACGCAAAGGAACGCCTACGCGTAGACCATTCAGATTCATGGGGCCGATTTTACTTTAATAGATGCAGGTCCTGACAAAGACAATGTAGGGTCACAAATAACCCTTCCCATTCAGATACGCATGGCATATAAGCAACTTCCGCTCAGCTGTTTTCGTTTTGCGTTACCAGCGAGACATAAAAGGGGTCTATTTACCGCTGCTTTTTTCAGTTGTTACTCGGAATAGCTGTCAATTTACATCTATTTACCGCTGCTTTTTTCAGTTGTTACTCGGAATAGCTGTCAATTTACTTCAAATCGCAAGGAGCGCCGAACAAAAAATATCTCTGTCACTGTCTCTGTCTATCTCTATCTCTCAAAGATCCAGAACACATGCTTACGGTAATTTGATTACAGCTACAGTCTAGAACATGTCTGCTATATAACAGGGCTTCAGCTAGCTGAATAGTAAAACACCTAAGAATGAATACATAGATACTTTACTTATTTATAATCTTGTTTTCGCATACAGTCTATTCTCGGCATTTCACAAAGGACAATTCCAGGTAGACAACTGTCAGGAAGTAGCTAAATCGTCCGCGAACCCCTCCATACTCCAATGGGCGTGAAGTAAAAGAACAAAGAAGAAAGATTACAAAGCATTAAATTGTATAATCAGATATTCATACACATATTGTAACAAAAATAAGTCATGTCCACATATATATATATATCCACATATATATATATATATATATATATATATATATATATATATATATATATATACATATATATATATATATATATATATATATATATATATGCATATATATGTATATATATATGTATATATATATATATATATATATATATATATATATATATATATATATATATATATATATATATATATATATATATATATATCTGCGCGTGTGTTTCTGTGTGTGTCAGTGTAGCAGTTTTTATTCAGGACATAAATTTACGAAGATTGCAGGACTATGAGACCCAACAACCAGCACTACCCAAGTGGACCACCATGCCTACCTACCTGACATACAGATGGATATGGAAGATAATTACAGCAAAGTTGCTCAGCTAGAGTTGTTTCTGTAAGATATGCACATCAATTATGCAGATTCAGAAAGACAGAATAAGGTCATGAAAGAAAAATTACTTATCTAAATGCTTTACTATGTGCCGGTTTTCAATTGACCCCGACATGCTACGGTTTTATGCTGGGTTCAGGAACTATCAGGAATGGGTAGCATGTTTTGAATTAATACAGCCGATCGCTAAGAACATGATGTACTATGCTCCTAGTATAGATGTAACAATGGCAGGTAAACCTAGAGGCATGCAGCTCATTGGTGAGTTGTTTATGTTACAGTGTTGTCTCAGGGTTTTGTTAAAGAACTAAAGACTTTGGGGTCAGATTTAACTGTTCTCCGGCCTCAGTCAGTAGGTCATATATTTGGCCAACCTTCTGTACATTGCACTTGGTTGAATATACCCTTACGGCTTTGGCGAGAATCAATAAAGAAACAGATGCCAAAATTGTTCAAGAACTCATTCCTAAATACAAATGACTGTTGTGATTTACACAACCATCCTCTCTAGCTGCCAACTCACAACTTATTGGCTACAACATAGAGGGAACATTGATGTTGTTTGAGAACGATTGACAAATATGTCAGTGCCATTTAAATTCCCCTCAAGTTTGAAGCAAGGAGGTAATCAACGAAGAAATTGTCTATCTTATGTTTTGCCTCACACCACCTGTCCTGATTAAATGAGATGATACTGACCTTCGCACCATGCAACAAACTCACACCGAGCCAATCGTGCTATTGCCATTTGAAAATAATATATGTCGTTTTCTTTCAGGGATAATTAATTTGAATATGAGCATCCCAGGTAATAAACCTCCCTTACAGAAGAAACTGATGAGTATTTGATCTCCGGAAATCCGAATGGATTGCTTAGGAAGAGGTTGTACATCTTCCTTTCTGGACGGGCTGGTAGGGAAGGCTTAGCCCGATCTTCTAGGGAGACTTGTAATCCCTGGACTTGAACTTCGGGTGGAGCACACGGGCAATATGGCCACACTGACCGCTGAGACCTATAGTGCAGCTACACGGGGCTGGTAGGACTGCTGTCGGCTCCTCTGTAGACAGTGTGATATACAATAATCATTGCGAACATCATTTCCATTCAATTGAATCTTATTATTGTTATGTTTTTGGTTAAATCATAGAGATAACATGTAACTGCAGATATTATGGAACATTTCAACTCTAAATGTGATCAATGCACTACCAATTACACAGCGCGAATTTAGTATCACTATCTGGACGATGCAGTGGATATGTTCCTACCATATAGAAGAGCATGCCGTTAATAACATCGAAATGGTTGTATAATCAGTAAATGTTAGTGAGGTGCATTTAAGAGTGAAGTGAATCATAATGCCTTCAAGTGTATCATTTGCTGCCAATAACATATCTACATCGTATATCGTATTTTTCAGTCCTGTTAATTTAAAATAATTTGAAACCTCTTGCCGGCTTCCGTGTAGTTTTTATTTCGTGCACTTAGACGGTAACCTGATGTGTTTATGTGCCATGGCATCTTCCCTTTGTGATACAGCTGTTCCCGGCAAGCTTCTCTGCTGGATCAATAACAATGATCAAATAAGCATCTAAACTCTGTTATTTATCCTGACTGAACAGCTTAACCTGATGGGAAATCAAACATACGCCTTAGCCACACCAAGTAATACCAGACCCAGTCATCAACTGGCATTTCTATTTTTCATTACACAGAATTGCGGAGTAAAGTTTCTGTTATTTCGTCTTTCACTCTATCAACGCCCCCGACGAGCGCACAAACGACATGCGATCGCCGACCATGGCGGTTTATGTAATGATAAATTACCTGTTATGCAGTGGATGCATTCCTCGTCAAAACATTTCATGGCATTTCCCAAGTTTGTTTCTAGGAGGCATCCGAAGTCTGTTTTATAACTGGTTCGACAAATCCTAAAGATCAGAGGCATTCGAGGGACATATCACGATTAGCCGCCATCTTATTCGTGTTGTTTACATATACGGCGGCTTGCGTGCTAAGGGGAACATACCTCGTTCTTAATATCGCTACATTACTTATGAGGCAATAATAAGAACCCCCAATTATAGGAGATTTATTATGCTCAGATAAACCCGGAGCTTTTTAGTTTAGAGGGTGGTTTTGTTGGACAAGCTTAACCCATAATGGCAATGCTAACGCAGCGTTAGCCAGCGAAATTTTTGGGCTCAATAAGTTCTTTGTGCCAATTGAAATATTACTAGAGGATTTTGCTATGCGATTCTGGCGCAATTCTACAAGTTCCCTGATTTTGTCGCAGGAAGCTTAAAAAACCGATAAAGAGATATTATAACATACTGATCGTTAATCGTTTGATCGACATAACTCGCGAGAGGACATGCCGGATGAATCCTGGTAGCAGCAAAAAACAATGTTTGCTAGTACAAACTTCGAATGTTTTGTCGATATGCAGGCAAATATCGTTATTGTCAATGGCTGAACATGCTCTTGCGATTTTTATTTCACTCTCAAAGATGGTCATTTCTCGTTGCCAAGCGTTTGCCTTAGCGACGTTAATCCGGCGACACCGTGTTGACATTAGTCAGTGATATTAAAAAAGAAACTCACGTCATCAACAAATGGCATCAAGCAGTACATCAAATGGCAGAGACGATAAATGTCAATTATTTATGTAGCTCTGCACCCAAGTTGCCGTGGGTGGTACCGTTAAAGGCCTATCGGCGCGCTGCACAACGACACAGAGAGGTAAACAATTGTACTAAAAGTTCCCGCATCTCTTAAGCAACACATTAATGGCTTCCGCGTTGGCATGTAATCATACCTTGAAGTCGTGAAGAAGCGGTCATATCCAGGCATTATATCGCCGAGGTGGTGTGGATGATATCAAGACTCGATATATCCTATAGTTTTTGAGGCTGGAGCTTCTAAGAGCAGGTTTATCGAACAGACGAGAAATAACGGCCTACGGCCACTCAGATGTACCACTAAGTGCTTGTTTGAAGCAATGTTTTATATCAACATCAGGTAGTTTATCATAATTCATCTTACCAATAACGTCTTTACGAATGTTTGGGTCACCTGCCGTATTTCCAATAGTTACTGTACGCTGATAAGATGCATTACGCTTAGCCAAGATATCTCTGTTTTCTGCACAACCTGATTGAACAAGCCACCGCTGAAGCTTCCTGTTGACGGATGTGAAATGATCCGGTAATGACGATATTAATCTCTACGAAACAAATGCTCTCATTTATGTGATGCCAAGTTCATACAATGTGGATATGAGAAGAATCAAAACGTGACATATGTCTTAACAATGGTGCGTTTATACCAGACCTAATCTGGGTTTGTATGTCAGCAAAGGTACTGTTTGTTCACGTGAATTCTGTCTGTACATTCTCCCCGCCAGTTGTACTGTGATAATGATATGGCTAATTAGGTAGTTGGTTAAGGTTGTATACTGCGTCAGCTTATGCTATAATGCTTACAACTCCCACAGACTAAATTAGCAATGAGAGGCGATAAACGCAATTGAACCTATGTGGCGGCAACCAATCGCCAAATATTACTTCGATTTACCTTGATTCGTGGCGCCAATGAAGGCCAATGCGGGAGCATAATGCTGCATTCCAACGGGCAGTAATATATAATTATGTGAGACCGAGAAGCAACGTTGAGGGATGTGAGCCACAACAAAAAAAAGAATTGTAGCGTAATAATCAAGTGCTTGGTGGACAATCGGATGCTATTCCGACATCAAGTAAGTGTACTATGCAATCATGGATAGCGTTGCCTGTATTATACCTCTAATTGCGATAAAGACATCCACGTTGTTCCGAAGATTTTGCCTCAAAAGCTTTGCATTATAAGTACGTTCCGGATGTCAATAATACCAATGTCTAACTAGTACACTCCATGTATGTCCCCTGCATTATAATGCAGAGTTGATAAATCATTAAAGGTTGTTAGGCAATAACCGCATACTCATGTCCACTGTATAATTCGTTATTCTACTTGTACAACTTTAAGCAATCAGTATATATGTTATTATGTATTGTCTGGCTCACAGCATATGCAAAACCAGTGCAAAATCGCACTTGACATGGAATGCCATACATACATGAAGGAAAAGCGATGCATTAAATATGGCATATTAGTAGCTTTTCCGGTAGGCGTGTTATGAATACATCCATCCAAACTGACTCTTTTTCTCATTAGTTATTGACACGTGCCAAGTTACTGGCCGGGTCTATTTAATCACTTTGCTGATATTAACATTCTAACTTCTCTTAGGACTTAATTGACAATTATCATCATAGCCTCTACATTAAGTCCAGTAAAAGCTGACATATATATATAGAGATATATATATATATAAATATGTATGCATATATATAGAAATATATATATATATATATATAGATATATAAAGATATATATATATATATAGATAATATATATATATATAGATATATCTATATATATATATATATAGATATATATAGATATATATATATAGATATATCTAAATGCACCTTTTCTTTCAAAATGTTTACAATTATGTTGGTTTGACCATTTTAATATGATAGTCTAGTCCTAATAACGTACAAAGATAATCTTTTAGGAATGATTTCTTTCAATTGTATTTATTAAAACGACATTAAATTTTAACAAATAACCATTCGTTGACATTACCTGAAAACCTCAATATCTTGCTTACAACCATATATGCTTTGGCCCAAATTGTCAAAATATTGTTTAATCATGGGCGTAGAATATGTTAGTTCAATTTTTTTTTTAAAATCTGAATGTTTTTAAAATTTTTACTCATTAATCGTCTATTTACAACTTTGAATAAGTTTGCAAAACGCTGTCAATGTTTCATAATGATCATATATAAACAAATATCATAATTCGAATCCATAATGACGGAAAATGATTTCAAAATTTCGGTATTCTGCAAAAATACGCAAATATATATGGGCACCAAAGGTTGGATTTATGCGTATAAATTGCTATCTTGACCATTCGTGGACGACCTTTAGAGGACCAAAAGCATATACCAGGATTATAAAGCGGAAAAAAGATTTTATTTGCATTAAACTTTTAAATTAAATTATTCAAGGTACCCCGAAATAATAATTAAAAAAACATTACAGTTAAAATGTACTTCGAAAATTTGCCAACGAAAGGTTGGAGTCTACGAATATATAATCTCGTATCTCTATATATATATTATATATATATATATATATATATATATATATATATATATATATATATATATATATATATATATATGAAGTCGTCGGACAAGTGAAGCTGCCATCTAAACTTGCCCTACGGGATAAGTCGTTATTTATATTCTATATTTTTTAAACAATGCACATTAAAATCGATCGGCGATTCCTGGGAACGTGCGCTCAGTTTACCCAGAAGGAATACCCCAATCGTCTGTATGTAAGCTCAAGGTGTAAACTAACTGCGTTGCGAGACTCATCAACTCAGCGCGTTATCGGCGGTTCCGGTGTATTCCGCGTTAGTCATATTTTCATAATATGACCAGGCAAATAGGTTTTCAATCAGAGAGTAAAAATTAGAGCAGACTATGCCCGATATATATATATATAGATATAGAGATATATATATATATAGAGATGTAGATGTATATATATATATATATATATATATATATATAGAGATATATATAGATATTATATATATAGATATATATATATATATATATATATTATATATATATGTATGTATGTATATATGTATATATATATACATATACATATATATATGTGCATATATATATTTATACATTTATATATATATATATATGTATATATGCATATGTATATATATATATATATATATATATATATATATATATATATATATATATATATATAAAATATATATAAAATATTTATATACATATATTTGCGCAAACACGAGTACTGTACAATCTTTTAATGGAAAATTATTGTAACATTGGTCAATTTGGTACACGACACACTTTTGATGCTCATTTCTAGAATGAAGCAAAAGATCGGCGAAGTGTTTTCGTCTATGTCCGTGGCCCATCTACCCGGGAGAAAAAATTATATATATGTTCATGAAGGGTTTCAATGCCGGAAGTTCTGGTCTAGATTTAGTTTATGTAAGAGCAATACAGCACTTATGCGGACAAATTCAACCAGCGATTTGGGTTAGTTAATGTAATTTTAGATGATGCAAGCCTTCACATAGCGCTGTTGAAACGACTAAACAGGGCAAATAATCCATGATGACATCTTATTTGCCACGAGGAAGCAGTAATTATACATGAGCAACCTTACCGCTTGTTGTCACTCTTTGCCCGCCCCTTATCCCCATTCACGGTCGCTCAGCCCATGAACCGTTTTCCTGAGCGCGATACACCGGTTAGGTCTTCGGTCATATAACGGTTCAATAGGCTTTTGTATTGCGTCCATCGACAGCAATTCACACCTAGACATTAATCACGGCCATGTAATACCATGCTCCCGTCTGCTCACTCGAGGTTTTCTGAGTACATCGACCTTTTAAATGAAATATACGTTCTCCCTGTTTACAGTGTTGCTGTAACGGGCCGAGCGGTCAACACTTTCATCTTGTAATTTATGCAGCGAAGGGCTTCTGTGTTGCAGTACATCATGTGTGAATAAAGCTTGCGTGAACCTGTGACTGGGATATAAGCTACCATTGATGGTTGTGTGGACGAGAGGTTCATTGTGTAGCGTAATATTACCAACTTCTAGATCATCCCGTTATCATTGTATGTTCAGGCGGTTGGTCATATGTATTGGTCTACTACACAGCAACTATTATTTGATATGTGTAGTTAAAATGAGAACATTCTAAGTACCATGCTGCAACGTTGATGCACTGCAATAAGTGCTAGGTTAGAAAATGTGTTCATCAGATTGTATCTAACTCAATTGCCGTAAAAGGCTTTATGTTAAATTTGATATTATTGAATCCTTCCGGTTATTAAACACTTATTTCTACACCTGACCAGAGCAGTTTGCTGTCAATAAAAAATTATGTTTTTAAATACTCAGTCATGGCGCATGAAACCATCGAATCTGGTCAATAAGTCAAATGTGCATGGCACTGAGGCGCCTAACATGTTAACTTTTGTAACCCTCAAACCGTAACTGATGGTAATATGTAACTATTTAAACCCTTCGGCACAACATGAGGTGGACGCCTGTTCTGTAAGCTTTGCAATGACTTTCCCTGCTTTCGAAAATATATGCCAATTTGGTTTGACATGTATTTTTATGCTCAACACTTTGGCTATGGCCATTTTAGGTTTCTGGTAATATTTGGCAATAATTTGTACGTGTGGCTTGATGGTAATGCACTGGTTAAGTGTGCGCAACAGCTTCATCTGCATGTGACAATGCATTTTAAGACTCGGTAGATAAGCAAGAACCCAGTTCAGCCTATTAGAGGCTAAACGGTCAATATCACCTGAAGCCAACATCAAAACAATGCGCAAAAGTCAAACAAGTCGGTTGTGAGACCTTTTGTTTAGGTATATTAATTGTTCTATGTTTATTGTGGGGGACATGAATGAAGCGGTGTCATCATCTACAGACCACAACGTGTTGGTAAGTCAGCCAAGGCCATTTGTTTGTGTCAGCACTCATTAAATTGCAATTTGTGTTTGGCGCTGTTGTGAATAAGGTAGACGAGGATGTTTTCGGTGCTTAAGACACAAGATTGTGTCAGCCAGCTTACGGAGAAATATCAGCTGCAGGTTCAACAGCAACAATCTCGTCCGATAATAAAAGGCTCCAATATGTTGTACTCTATTCAATAGTCGCAGTCATCAAGTGTAAGGGGCTCTGTTGCGCTGGTGAACAAGCCATCCTTTAATTGCGGCACGTCTGCTTGTAGCATATCCATAACGGCTGGTATCATGTCTGCTGGGGTTCACCCTCTTATAACCATACTGAATGCATTAAAGTGGCTACTTTGAGCGACGGCACATAGACTTATCACGGCAACAGATTGCTGTTAGGATCAAACGATATATTTTTGGAATGCTGGATCAGAGATATATTTGAACCAATTTGCAGATATGTCATGGCGTTTTGGGTAGAACGTCTCGAAGTGTCAGACAAGCTGTGAATTACGGATTATACACAATTGAGAAGACTATGATCATAACAGTGATTGATACCTACTTGATCCTCGTAAGGATAGATGTTTCTCATCTGTAAAACAACAGCATTAGCTCCGAAGAGAGGTAGGTGTTGTAATGTGCTTGAATATTTTGCGTTTGCTCACAGTGTAGTGTAGTACAGTCGTGTCACAAATATTGAACACTAATGTCCCTGTTGAATCGCTTGATTTTGCACCAAAAAGCAATACAATCCCAGTAAAACATTAAACAGTTAAATAATCCTGGAAATTGGCCGCATTTAGCAAAATGGATATGTCACATTTATAGCCCAGTCCAGATGAAGTCCTCCCTTGAGTGTGGATTGCAGCCGCTATGTTGGCTGTAAATAATACCGAATTTAATAGACTAACTCCATTAGATTCACCGACATTCACACATATATATTTCAAAATGCTTACATTTGTATTACGAATGATGTAAGCATTCTCGTACAGAATAGATCCGTGACATCCCATGGTAATATTCATACCGCTAATTTATTATGCACATTTCAAAAACCAATAAACGTAGTACACCAATAGACAACGCTCAATATTTTGTCGGAATACGATAAAGGTAAAACATTGTATTGCTGTTTTCGTATGCTGTAGATATGCGTGTTTGCATAATTTCTTGTTCAGCTAGTGAGTGTTGCGTTATCTAACTGCACATCAGGTGTAAATAGATGTTATAAGACGTAACGGGCTTTTGCTGGATATGAGAACAAATCTTTCTGTTGAATTTCAACAACGTAGGGATGTATATAACCAGTAAAGTGCCTCTATACCGTTACATAGGTTACATAGGTGACGATAAATCATCGGATAATTTTTCTAACTGATTTAGTACACTGTGGACTGAATACACTGATCTGCTGATTATCTTTATGGAATTGTCATCATGTTTGTACCATCTTGGCCTAGGGCCCTTATATATGCTTACAAATTAAAGGTTTTTGTTTATGTCACTTGAGCATTTACAGTTTCAGCATAAAGAAGGTAGCTTATTTTAAAAATCCTGACCGTGCATGGGGTATATGTAACGCGAGGAGCTGTTTAGTTTGCATTGGGCCATATCACTTTGTTTTAATTAACTGTTTCATGCTAGTGCCCGTAAATAGTAATAAAGTATGGTCAGCATATGCTCTTGTTTTGCGGTTGGGCAAAATATTGGGAAAGTTGATTTCATATGAGATCAACAACAAAATAACCAACAAAATTACATTTTTGGTCTCTTTCACATATTACTGAATTTGGAGTTCGATTGCACGCTTCGTAATCGTATATCTTGTTTAATGTTAGGTTGCTAGTAAGCTCATTGAACAACCTAACAAATAGAACACGATATAGCTTCCACTGCGTGACACTGTCCCGAATGACATCACATAGAACACGCTATAGCTTCCACTGTGTGACACTATCCCGAATGACGTCACATTCTTTATAATGCTGGCCTAGAAGTTCTGCAACAGCCCTGGTCGCACCCTGACTTATTCTAACTCCCTTTGTCTCGCAGTTTGGTTTGTCATTCCTGTGCCCAGATAGTGCACAGCTCCCCCCACTTCATTCCCCTGAATCACAATCGGGCCAAATGTTTGGTTACCATACGAAAGGTCCATAATTACTTCCTTTGTTTGCGACATGTTAAGCTGGAGATAGTCGGAGTCACGTGGTCCTTTGTGTAAACAGCGACACCGAAACTGCAGACATCACACAGACTTCGTACAAAGTAAGCATGGGTTTGGAGAGCACTGTTTACACCCCTCGCCCGCTGCCTTCGCGCTCTAAGGTCGTCCAGTAACCAGCTACAGTGCCCGTCATCCACCCCAACATACAGTACATTTTTGGAAAGTATCCTCCGTATGATGGTATTGAATGCGCTGCTGCACACACAGAAGACGCACATGAACCAAGCTATTCGAGGTGCTGCTGAATGCGATGGACGCAACATTGGGCGACGCTCTTCATTAAAATTGCTTTGAAAATAGCTCGCTCCCTGCTTTCTATTCTAATGATGTGGGTCTTATATCAGGATAAATGAGATACGAGTGTTCATAGCAAAATGTCATCACGCATACATTTAATCTTTAGTACAGGCAGCCATTTCAGCGGAAATGTATAAATAGCACAAAGTAAGCGGATGTCTAATGACGTATTTGGCTTGCATTACAGAGACAAATGAGAACGATAGAGATCTCAAATTCCTATTTGTCAGGGTCACCTTACACAGGGATTGCAGAGCTATATCGTGTGTACCTTGTATAAGCCTGATTAGAGATGAGAACAAAAGAGAGTTGCTGGTGTCATATCTGTAATCAGAGGATAAGACGTCCTGGATCAAGGCTTTGTTGTTGAAATGACCCAGCAACCAATCACTCGTTATATTGTAAGTTTTAGGCTTGAATTGGGCCATGACTCTCGTTAACCACGGACGTTGAACTTTTCCAGCTTGTCTTGTCGCATCTCTCCAGAAATACCTAATGTCACGTGTCACGTATTTTAAATTGGCCATCCCATGATACGGAAACAATGGCGTGTCAATTCGCTCAGTATTCTGCCTGAATATATGAAGGCATCTAAAATATCTTATTCTGCTTTTAACCAGTGCTAGCTGTTTTGCATACTATATTCGATAACCACTGGTTTTAGTTTTGTGTAATGTGTTTTGAATGCAATTGGTTCACGAGGTAGAGAATATGAACTGGTTCTTTGGCGTACAATTGTAGCAACGCAAAAGGGACATTAGTGTTATATTGTACACTACCTTCAATATTTCACTGTGGGGCACAATACTCATAAGGATGTAGCATTTACTCAATGCAATATTTCTTGGATAACTGCTAAGACACAAGACGGCATTCCATACACTTGGATATGTGATTCATTGCCTCTTGTCAGCCTAGGTTATAGTTTTCAGCAAGGTGATGTTTATTGGGTGCTATTCTTGTAATCCTTGGTATTTATACATCTTGGATGATATTTTGCTCTGGCTGCGCCTTGTAAAGGTAATGTAGACGATGATGTCGATGGAGGCGTATGATAACTGTGATCACATAATTGGAGAATAAAACAGCTACCTGGATGAAGGAGGTTGAGAGAAACCAAGATGGCGCTTCTTCTACATCCGATGCATTGACCATTTTTAATACAGCCTTTTGCGAAACATAAATGAGTTGCTTATCAAAATATCTAGCATGGTAATCACTATCGGCAAAGATTTCTTCTAAGAAATCGGCAATACTCAGATATGAAAATTAGGAGAATGTTTTGCAATCATACCGCCGAACATTTCAAACTATATCAAGCTACGGAGGAGCCACATTGATATAGTGGGTATGTATTCCAGGATTTAACAACAAAGCTCGGCTAGCCTGTTTTTCTTGGATATGTGTAGTTTTGATCATTTGAAAATGTACCGGGGCTTCCACTATGACAATGTGACATATAATACTGCTGGTATCTACAAGCCGTGCAAATGAATGATGCCCTATCACACACACGACTAGTCGCACGATCAATCGCTACGTGTGAGGTTTGCTCTAACGATTATTTCCTTTAGCCATTTGGATTCATGCCAACCTGCAGCGGTATGGTATCAATCTTAATGTCGTTCCTCCTTCAATTTATTAATGTTTCAGTTTCTCATTTGATCAGTGCTTTTCTCTTCTAACTAGTTTTGTATATTTCTAATTCTAAAATTTCGCTTAAAGATGGTTGTTTTTTACATTTTGAAGGCCCAGTTTAACCATCTGCGCTCTGCGCAAGAGAAAATAATTTACTTCCCATGAATTACGGCATCCCTTTGCTAAGCCAATCCTCGCAGTTACCTCAACACACGGTTCTTACGTATTAAGCGTAGCTAAAGTTTAAACACCTGCGTAGCACGCAATGCCCAAGTTTACTTCAATCCACCTGGTTTCGCATAGCCATGCACTATTTCCATCTGATCCATGCAGCACAGTGCCTACCTCCTGCATGAGCCTCTGAATGTAACACAGGATCATACTCCATTTTCTACATAACTACACCCCGAGGTAACATTGGTGAATGATCACAATGTCAGCGATGAGAGTCATCGACATTGAACGTGCAACACAATATACCAAACTGGGCGGGCAAATGAGTTTTGACGATTTTGAGAAGGCTTTGTACGTTTAATCCACAGGGATTTGCATTTGCGTCGTCGGGGGAAAACAAATCGCGAGCTCTGATTGGAGCTCTTAATAAAATTGTCCAATCAGAGCTTGCGATTTGTTTTCCCCCGACAACCAATGAACTTCCGGGGACAGTAAATCGCCTAAACGGATAAAATAGGGTTTGATCTCGACTCAATCTCAGAGCTTGCCAGTCAATAATACACATTTCTCCACAAAAACTTATACGAAACTCAATGCCTCCCCTTATTTGTGTGTTGTATAAAAACCGCAGTTTGAGAAACCATGACAACAGCCTAGCTCATCCACTATAAGATCTACGTACTTTAAATGACACACAAGGCGCAATAGTAAAGCCTCCATCTCACATCGCTTCTTGGTAATTCTTCACAGTCCCGACAGCGCATTTCTCCTAGAAACTAATCTCAATAGTTGCGTCAATGCCTCTTGTAAATACACAAAGAAGAGTTATGAATGTCCAAACCGAATTAATCAACAACGGATATTGCAATGCGCCTTAATTCATACAATTCTGTTCGAGAGATCTCAGGTTACTCAATAAAGTATCTGCTTCCAGTATATAACTTGGAATCGATGTCCTTTGAGATACATTTGTATCGAACTATGCCGATACCCGGCCTTGTTATTGGGCCACCAGCAATGTGCCATATATATATATATATATATATATATATATATATATATAGAGAGAGAGATATAGAGAGAGAGATAGAGATAGATAGAGAGAGAGAGAGAGAGAGATAGAGAGAGATAGAGAGATATATAGAGATCTAGATAGATATATATATAGATCTATATATCTCTAGATATATATATAGATATATATATCTATATATATCTCTATATATATCTATATATATATCTCTATATCTCTATATATATATATATATCTATATATATATATATATATATATATATATATATATATATATATATAAATGTTCCGTCCTGCCATCGTATTGATTGTTATGGGAGTTGTGGGCGTCGTCCTAAAGGTGCGAGCATTGCATCTCTTCTCGCAGACACCACAACGTGTGATGAGCGTGAAAGGTGTCCAAGTGGATCTTTGGCATATATTTCATATCCATCTCAGTTTAGTCAGTTTTACACGCGATATGTTACATAGGCCCCCTCTACACTTCTGGAAGTTAGAGGGTGGCTCTCTCGGTAACATTATTGCCACAAACATCCCTTATCTTGTTCTTAAACATGTTATGAGTGGACCGGTGCATGAGTTGAAGCTTTTGTGTTTTAGATACTTAAGGCAGCATGTTGGAAATGTCTGACTGCTAAAACGAGCTTCGTTGATACGCAACCAAACTAGCAAGACAAGCTTCTTAAAGCCCTTTATGAATGTTTAGCACGACTTGGAGCGCACGGGTTGCCATTTGGTGATAGTGCCAATTGTGTTGCCCATGATTATCCTATGCCAGCGCCCGAAGAGTTTTGCGCATTGGCTATTCGAATAGTCATGCCATATCTGATCTTCGTACCAAAAAGCGGTGGTAAGGTGGGGCGGACTCATGGAGCGGCTGTAAGGTGGGGCGGACTCATAGAGCGGCGGTAAGGTGGGAGGGGGGCTCATAGACGGCTAGTGAAGGACGGTATAAGCACCCCTTGGAAGAGGAGTTGGGGGTCACCATAAGATGGGGCGCATTCAGGACCCCTGGCCCAGTCCTAGTAGTCCGCATCGAGATCGGGGTTGGGGTCGCCATACGATAGGAGGCCCCAAGGACCCCGTGGTCTAGCCCCGCCCGTCTGTATGCCATTGCACAACTGTTATTGTTCTGTTTCTTATATAAGTTTTAAATAATGGTCTTCTGTAGACTTTTCCATATCGAGGCGACATTTAAGTTTTTAGTTTGCCTGTACCCCCACAAATGTAACATTTTGTAAATATCTTCCCGGAACACTGATAATATACACTTTGATATGATTGTCAGCGCGGTTACACAGCCAGTTAATGCAATCACCACAGTGCATAATCAGAGGTTTCATTAAGGGACGAGTCAAGCTGTCACATATACAAACCACCTGGATAGCTTATGGGAATTATCTGCCTGTCAGCCGTTTGTTGAGCAAAATTGATCCTCAGTGATTTGCCTTATATGCTAATTTGAAGCCGAGCTTAGAGCTAGATAAATAACCTGTGATCTGTGATTCTACGTCTAGATTAACAAACGAGCTTTTATGGCCGTACATTCTCCATAGGACACGTAGAAAACACTACTCTAGGAGATTAAGTCGTGTCTTTCTGCTTGGTTCCCGCTTATTCTAATGCCGCAGACGGATTCACACAGGACGGAGAGCACGTTGTTACAATTTAATAAGACTGGGTGTTAGCAATGTGATATACCTCTCTCGAGATAACCACCGAACCGTGGCTGCCCAGTAGAGCTGGTGAAGCATTCGGGTTACATGGTAATGGTCTAAGAAGATCCTCTGCGGTCGATGCATCCCGTAAGTTTTGATTAACCAGCGGGCTGGTACAAGGTTAGTTGTGAAAGATAGAACGAAAACATATTTTTGTCATCAATATAACAGAATGTTACCACACGGATAAACAGGTGCTGAAGGGGGCGGCGGAGTCTTCAAGCCTGTGTTACCATAGCCCTACTATGTAATAATTAGGAATCGTTTACGCACATAAACAGGCAATATACATGCTGAAATAAGACTTAAACAAAGTTGCGATGTAAATGTCCAACCTCAATATGGCTGATTAATTTCATGAATCTCCCTCGAATGTGCGTTTAACATGTAATTACCAAGTAAATAGGAACTGTTAAATAAAGAAGTTTAGGTGAGCAAACGTTTGCTCCAATCGCTATATATTTTGGGGAAATTTTGATAATAGATCGCCGTATGGAAGTATTTATGAAAAGCAGATTATACTGAGATTCACACATCAAATCTACTAAGCTAGTTTCATAATGGTGGAATAGTTTTGAGATTGCACGCGTCGATATGAGAGCTATATGAAGCTTTATACACGTATTTCAGCGCCCCTTTTTGTAATATATTGGTGCTTCTTAAGATGTTTGGTTCTCTATTTGCTGTGTCGGTTCACGTTTAAATTACCTCATCATGCGTTTGTTTCAAATATATATCGTGTTAGAATATAGCGCTGATGAGTATGATACCGCAGAGGCGGCGTTGTACTCATGACAGCGCATACCTTTGTTACGCGTGTAAATTGCATTTATTTATTTTTTGCATTACTGTTACTATCATCCCGTTCCATTACCCACAGACCCATAGTGCCGACTTATCATACACAAATCACTGCGCCAACACCTCAGCATCTTATCTTGCGACACATGCACTAGGTTTATTAGAATTTTGGTTTACATCATGTTGTCAATTGCCGAGAACTAATTCTAACAGAAGAGAATAATAAACAATATATAAGAATCACCTAACTATATATCATTATTCTGCTTCTGCGCCTACATTATGACGGTAATGTCGATGAGAAACTTCCTCCTCATTTCTTCCTAACACGGGGGCGGCATTCTGCAGGCAAATGTGAATTGCAAATGACCAAGATAGAAATGCTTCAAACGTGTTGAAGAATAAAGGCCAGGATGATTTCCTGATCATTCACATGGCAGATACACTGCCACCAACTATGGAACATAATACAGCCTTTTGAGTCAATCTGTTTATTATCTAACCAACCATGGAATCCAATCTGATTCTTTCAGGTAGTTTAGAGCAATCGAATTTCGTTGCTCATTTTCATAGGGGTGCTGATCTAAACTATAGCAAATATCGTTAAACACCTATGGTTTGTTTCAGACAACAAAGAATTCGCACTCTTTTGATCGGGGCATCATGCTGAACTTAATCTAATACTGGGCTTACTATTATTGCTTAGTGTCATGGGTATATAAGAACAACGGGATGATTTAACCGTCAGGATAAGCTATTTGAATACGCGGCATTAAATAGTAGGTCTTTGAAGCGTCGCTGTACATGTGTGCTTTAAACATTAAAATCCCAAATACCACCGGTTAGTTATTTTTGGTGATTACACAGAGACACCTGATTTAACAGTAGCTACTTGTGTACAGGAAACAAACTTTCCGCATAAGCGCATATTGACTGCTAATTGCAGTCAAGCTATATTTGTATGTTGATGCAGTACAAATTAACTACTGCTGTGTGTATTCAGGTCAAGCAGCACTGTACTTAGCGCCGAGTGACGCTGAACACGCAACATCATGCAGATGATAGACGCCTCGTTAACTAATACATCCGTGTACCTCTGAGGCACCAGAGTCAGCAATATAAACCCTCCATAAGGGGTCGTTAAGACCATTTAAGCCTTATACCGATCATATAGCATATCCATTACTTGTCGTTAATGTTAATGATCAGCTAAAATCTTCTCGGATGGGATTAATATTCGGGGCGAAATACTGCGCATGAAGAATTGATTGCAAGGTATGAAATAAGGGGGCAAATGTTTATACGGATAGAAGTAAATGAGGTAATAAGGTATAGAGCAGATGTACTGACTGCCATAAAAACTCACGGACATTCAGCCAGTATTCAGCCTTTTGCGCACCGTGTCCTTATTGAATAGGTAAAGTAAGCAAAGATGCTGAGAAGTGACAAAGCAAATCGGCACATTCGGAGGTGGTCGCCAGATAAATACAGCCGCGAGTTTTGCAGATCCTCAATCGCCTGGATAATGTCTGCATTATTCATGCTTCGAAGTCCCTTGTCGCTTCTTATATTGGTTTAATTAAGCCCGTGTCGCTGTTTTGGTTGTCTGTTTGGAATGATTACTATGTGCCAGGGCCTATTCTAAGAAATTCCTTTTTAATCACTCGTCAGTTTCGTGTGTATCAGGTGCAGCACCGAGCCAATTTAATGAAGTAAAGCCAGCTATTTCTACTGACAGTTATATTGTTAAACACTGTGAACCTCAGTAAACATGGAGCCTCAATTTTATTACGTTTAAAAGCACAATGCATTGTATTTATCTCAATGTAAGCGCAGCTGGGTCCAATATACTCTCCTTATCTTGCTGGTAGATAGAGAAAGCTGAATGTACATAGTTTTGATTTGTTGTTTTCTGATAATCCTTGCAAAATAGAATTATCATCTCACCTGTGGTAGAACTGAAACGTGTGTTATTACAGGTGATGGTGTTGCAGAAGAGATGTTCGTTGTGGGAAAGTGGAAGGACAATATGAATGTAGACTGAATCTGCTCACTGAATATGGTGAAATGAGTTAATATAAAATAAGCTCACAATCTAATGAAATCATAATTAGTGTTGCTAAGAAGATATTTTAATCATTTAATAGTTAGATATCATAATATTATTATTTTGGAGATTGATGTAAAGATCGAAAGGTGAGAACACCAAATTATTAATCTTGGCTGCAAGGTACACCGTGTACTTGAAGCTGCTAAGACAGAAGTATATCCAGGTTCCAATTGTTAACTTTTACGATCATTTCACTGATTTTTTTTACAAAAGCAGGTAAATTATCCCATCTGAACTGCTGCACGTTGATAGTATTTATTCAGAATCTGATTCATTCTCAATGGCCTAGCTAAATGTCCTTACCACTGATGCATAAATTAGACTTTCAGTCAAGAAAGTTGAAACTTGGGACATCATCTGATCAAGACTATATCTCGAACGAGTACATTTAATATAGAATAGATAACAAGCTACCACTGTAGGTTTTTCTATATAGCAAGTTTTTAAAGTAAGGAGCTGTCCCTAAAGTATGTACTGTTGGCATTTTTATATGAGTATAAAGGCAGCCCCACCGAGGCTTCTAGTTATATATACTTGTGTATGGAGAATTGTTTACTTTCATGGTCAATAATATGCTACATTCACTCAGTGATAGCTGTGATATTACAAGCTACCGGTTGTGTGGAGCATCTGCTTGGAACTAGTCAAAACATTTTGACACCCCTTTCGCTCCATCGCAATTGCAACCGAAACCATCTAGGGCTTTCCAGGTTAAAAGCAGCAAACAATTTCAGCCCCAAACAGACATTGAAGAAACGTGGACTTCCATGCCCAACAGACCACTTCATACCCTCTCTATAATTAGGAATGTAATGCCGAGGTTGTTGAAAGTATTCGCAACTATCACAAATTTGTGATGTCAAGAAAAGTGTAAACCTTATAAAGTCAAAGCCCATATAACACCTGTGAGTTCAAAAACAATATTAGCATTGTACAATTCTTTGGCCTTCTGGTTGATTTTATGTACATTTCATAATGATTCATCTGTACTTTAAAATGAGCCGCTTGACACGCTCTCATTTACTGGATAATACGCAAAGACTGCCAATTATTATTGATCCTTTCTATGTAGCTGCGGAGTGAAAAACAAAATGATTTTTAGATTTGTTTCAAGATGTAAGAATGCAAGTGCAAGTAAACTCTGCATTCTTTGACTACGTTCATTTCTGTTCAGCATACTAAGTAGTGCATGACAAGCAATATAAAAGTAAAAACGCGTCCATTTCAATAGTGTTAACATTTTAATATTCCTATAACGCCAGCTAGTCTACAACCCCCACCCAAAGCGGCAGGATGCCTCCCTACCCCTACCTCCCACCCCACCCTCCTAACGGCACTCAGACTTATGCATTATAAGCCTACCATCAAGCCCCCCAGCAGAGGTAGAAGACTTCATATATTACTGCATGATGGCCTCAAGGCAGGTTCATAATAGTCTAGTCCAAGCGCCTGCTATCCGCTAAGTTTCGCATTTATGAAAAATAATCACAAGGCTTTATGGGGCCAAATTAAATGCATCAAGATAAAATTTGAACCATACGAAATCATAGATAGCAGGAGATATAACTTTCTATTTAGCAAAATATATACATGCGGAAGCATAAGTAATATCTCGCAGCAAGGCTCTGAGATTACTACCCTTAATCAAATCTCCTTGAAAGCCTTCAATCTTATCTTATCTCATTAGCAGACCCATCTCTCAATAGTAGCCTTCATTCAAGTGACTACCAATGGCCGTGATGTCAACGCTGGTTTTCATTCTTGTGACCATCCAGTTGTCCCAGGTATTATTGACAGCCTTCATTCATGCAGCCATCATTAGTTAAGGGTGTCATTGACAGCCTTCAGTCATGCAACAAGGCAGTATGTACGAATGCCTTCTTGTAGTTTTGATAGTGCACGGCCGACACCAGATGACAGTCGAGAGAAAATCCAGCGCATATGACGTGGACAGAAAGACGAGACCGTAGATGTAGGTACCGGTGTGCTCCTTCAACGCACCTGTCAGTCAGTATTAAATACGTCATTAACGATCCACAAAGGGGCTACACAATCAATCATCATTACCAGGATTTATTTAAATAAGCTCCTCATCTGATAGCACTCATCGATAAAATGGTGTCCCAGTTGTTGAACAAGTAACATTAGATTCACTCACCTATAAAAGGATCACCTGCTGTTGTTCCGATCCCTACAATGGAGGGAAACAAACCGGCCGTTGCTGTCTTCCTGTCGTCTGGCGCGTACTCGTAGAGCAGTGGGGAACTCAGAGTAGCTAAAGCGCCGCCAAACACCCCAAATATAACTTCATGCACTGTCAATGATGTCGCGGACAGAGATACAAAGCATGTAGCGAAGCCTGCCAGCGCTGACACAGATTGACAAAGGAGCAGGATATCCGTTTTTCGTTTTCCTATTTTCTCTGCTATGACACCTATTATGGGTCGGCAACAGACCTCTATTATATCTATTATCATGAACATCCTTGCAAGAAACTGTTTATCCAAACCTGCTTCGTCAACAAGCGAGGGCAATAGAAAGAATTAACCAAATGTGACTTTAATGACAACATTATGATGAATAGGAGAAGAGAAAATTTAGGGGTGGCAAGGAATTGGTAGAAGCTTTTAAGTTGGTAGAAACACACACATTGTGCAGAGAGAAGCCTCTTTCGTAAGGGATCCTATGTTTTTAGTTGTGGAACAACTGTTACTGCCTCTAGATCTGTCGCCTGTGGTGTAAGAGGAAAAACTCTAATGTGGGTTTCAGAAGCAGTACCAGAGTTTGGCGGATCATTATTGGGGTTCACAGATACCTGGAAACCTCCTGAGCACATTGACCATTTATCCACTTGAGTTTCATCTTTTTGTGCAACATGCGGTAGAGGCAAACCACCACCAGATACATGAACAGAGTTGGATCGCTGTTGCTTAACACGGTTGTCAGCGTCTTGGTTCAAAAGGGGTCTACAGACGGACACAATGATGACGATGTGATACCAGATGCAAGCTAATATCAGCAACATCCCTCTCGCGCCATAAGCCCCATTGATCCAGGACATGAGAGGTGGAATAATGAGGCCGCCCATACTGCCGCCCGTAAAGCAGACGCTGCTGGCGAGGACCCGTCGTTCAACAAAGTATATTCCCAAGAAACTGAAAAGGATCGGGTCGAATATTGCTGTAGCAATTCCTGGGTACACACCAGTGAATACACACGAACACATTATCATACAATTGGAAATTAATAACGGAAACCGAAACTTGCGAGTTGAGTCAGAAAGTAGGTATCGAAATGTCACGTCGGTGTGGCAAAAGATAATTTGCTCCCAAACCATGGGGAAAATTACCGGTAAAGACGCCAAAAGTCTAAATCGTCTGAATAACGTTATGACTCAAAGCTGCTCATACGAAACATCCAACAGCAACAAGCGCCCCGACAGCAGTCACAAAACGTAGGCACGAATGACGTCGGCAATTCAAACATTGTCCAGCAGAAGGAGCTGACCAGAAAGCAGAGCTGACCAGAGAGAGAGAGCAGAGAGAGATAGAGAGAGAGAGAGATGAGAGAGAGAGAGAGAGAGAGATAGAGAGAGAGACAGAGAGAGATAGATATAGAGAGAGAGATATAGAGAGAGAGATATATAGAGATATAGATATATATATATATATATATATATATATATATATATATATATATATATATATATATATATATATATATATATATATATATATATATATATATATATATATATATATATATATATATCACGGTACTCTTTATATATATCCCCATATTATCTCTATATATATATATATATATATATATATATATATATATATATATATAAACCTTACATAGTTTCAAATATGACCTCAATAAAATTTCATCACGATGCATATTTTGAGAAACACATGATTGATATTGAAACAAATCAACATAGCAAAGGTACATCACCTGCCAACAAACCCAGGATCATCCTTGATCTGCCTTTTTTTAATAGTTTATCCATTTGCTAGTATCCTATATTGTTACGCGCTCAGAACAGCTGGTAGCAGATGCACTTGACCTCAGCCACTTAAAATGCTTTAAGGTCGCGCTTCTCTTCCTCAACTCAAATCTGGAAGTGTTATTCAAATTCAGTCACGTGAAGAGATCACATGCTTCGACAAACCGGGTGGGGGGGGACTACACAGATGTATGAGGGAGCATTCTGAATGTGACACCAAATATCGACCGGAGTGCTTCTAACGTCAAGGTACGCTGGCAAAACGCCAGGGCAAATTCTTGACGCACGTTACAGGCAAAGATGAATCATCCAATTTGTAATCAAAGCTGTTTATAGCCCTCCTTAGACTCTGAGGAGCCCACAGTTTATGATTCAGCTTCCTCCCTTGATTCCGCCTTGTTTTCTGCCATACGCCTATGGCGGCTACCACGGCAACATTCCTTGTAGTCCAACACCTCAGCCAAGAAGTCTTGCATTCAGGAAGAATGCTCTTATGTGGCATTTACGCATCAGTCCAGCTCTTCCCCCGAAAGTCAACACTCAATTATTGCCCCCCACCCCCCCCCCCCCCACACACACACACACACACACACACACACACACACACACACACACACACACACACACACACACACACACACACACACACACACACACACACACACACACACACACACACACACACACACACACACACACACACACACACACACACACACACACACACACACACAGCCCAAATTTTTACAGGATCCTGCCAACACGCCCGTATGCAGCTTTATTATAAAGAGTGGCGAAGGGGGAGGGGGGACATGGTGTCGTGCTTATAATAATAGAAGGTGGGCACACTCTAGGTCCCCGTCGAAAATACTCGACGTTTTAGGCGCATTTTAGATTCATATTTTGGTGGGTTTGGAGGTTTTTCTGGCTACATAGTCGGGCTAAACATAAAGTTATTCTACATATGTCTGGAGTGAATATTTTCTTTTGAAGCCACCAGAATTAGACCTACATCAGCAATGCATCCTGTGGCACCGGATGGAGGCATTGGACATTGTGCACTCTCTTTGGCTACAACTAGTGTTATCACAGACGAGCCATTTGGGAGGGGGATTATTTATATTGCTCGTGCCAACCAAAATCGTGTTTCTTTGTATGTGTTTACAACGTGAACGAACTTTATCGACATACGATTTGCCTTTTCCTCGACGTTGCTTTACGTGAAGGCACAAACTATGACGCCTTTTTAATGATAATTAGGTTATGCAAAAAAGGTCACGAAAGTTATTCGCTTTCGGATCATCTGACCTGTCATGCTTGATCAGCTCATCCTTTGCTTTGATCGAGTTGCATAACTGGTAATTCATTAACAACCTGCCAATCGAACATTATGATCAATCAACGGAAGTGTTTACTATGAAATGACTTTGCAAATAGGGCAAAGAACAAATCGACGACCGTTCAATGTACATACCATACGCTATGATCACCGGAACACCATGTGTTAACAAATATAAAGTAAATATCGGCAGAATATTAGTCGGCTATCAAATAACATACGAGGGACGTTACAAAACCGACCTCATATTATTATATTCAGAATGGAACACGATCCGATTCGTCTGTCACAGTCTAAGTGTAATCTACCCGGCATGATTCGAATATCAACAAGAAGAATATTAAAATCAAATATTGTGCTGAAAGTGCACTGGTTGACTGCAGCCAATTTTGACACATGGGCTATCCTTTCTCTGGGCTGGCATCTGGTGCCAGTCATGCATCCTCAAAGCTAACGGAAAGCATTCGCCCACACTAGATGGTCGTATGAATAAGGGTTAGCAATGAGACCATTCTTATCAACTTTATCGATCGTGTTAGGTAATTGTCGATTGAAGCACACACGGTGAATTATAAGCTGTCAGCGAATAAATTTATTATTGTAGTTTAAAGTAATAGCTAGGCAGTCGTTAGCCTGATTGGACTAGAAATTGTTTACTTCTTCTTAGGAATTATGCTATCACAAATAAGGGAGGGCCGGGGTGGGGCAATCTGCAACATTAGGGGTGTTTGGCGGTGCTTGCGCTCCCCTGATTATCCCACTCCTCTCGGAGTACGCATCCGACGACGGGAAGCCAGCCTCGACCGGTTTGTGTTCCTCCATCGTAGGGATCGGCACAACAACAGGCGGTCCTCTCATAGGTTAGCGAATCGCTAGTTACTTGTCCAACAGCTAGGACAACGTCAAGTCACTGTTGTATCGATGAGAGCTACTAGATGCTGAGCTTATTGATATAGATCCTGGTAATGACGATTCAGTGTGTAGCACCTTTATGTCTTGCTACACTCAATGACGTCAGGTTCGTTGATGATGCATTCAATGCTGATTAGCATGTGCGTTGAAGATGAACACTGGCACTTACCGTTAAAATATAATAACAGGCATTCGCACCCACTGGATGGTTGAATGAAAGAAGGCTACCAGTGATATCAGCTGCCATTGATCGTCGCATAAATGAAGACCTAAGGCTTCCGATGATTGCTATAATGAAGCCTGCCAATGAGGCATGTTTCTACCGATTGTAGTAGTAGTTATTTAGTAGTAGTTGTAGTAAGCGAAGTAGTAGATTTATTTACTTGCAACATCAAATCAATACTGCCCATACTGACAACATGCATACATGATAGATGTATCGCTTTAAACAGGGACTATGTAGCCCGGTGTTGTCTTCTCAGAGTCCTCCATAAGTTTTGAAGTTTGTCAGAACGATGTTGATTGACACTGTAGTATTTGTTTGTAAGGCGCAATTTCGACCTGTTATGATTGTGGACACAGACAGGTACAGGAGACTTAATTAATGACCATACGCTACCATAGGGAGTGTAGCTGTTCATACCGGTCATTTCATTAAGGAGTACATAAACACACACGCATTGATACATATTGTAGCATTTGAGAGTGCGCATTTCCATCCATTAAAAAATTTGCAATACACATTCTGTATATATCACATCAATCCTGTATTTCTCAAAACATGCATCGATGTGGGTAAATGTGACTCGGGTGCTATCCGAAAAGCATCCGTCTAATAAGTTCATAGCCTATGCACATGAAATATTTATAAATATATATATACATAAATATATATATATCTATCTATATATTTATATATATATTTAAATATATATATATTTATGCGTTTATATATGTAGATATATATATATAATTATACATGCATATATGCATATTTATACATGTATATATATATATATATATGTATATATTCCTATATATATAAATTCGTCAAATAAGTTCCAAGTTTATACACATATATACATGAATATATATATATATATATATATATATATAAATATATACATACAAGTATAAATATATGTAAATATGTAAATATTTATATACATATATATATATATATATATATATATATATATATATATATATATATCTATATATATATATGCTTATATTTATGTATATAAATATAATCTTTTACGTATGATCTCGTTGAATTTTGAATTTTTTACCGAAATCAAATCTAAATAACTAACTATTTGTTGACTTGACCCGATAACTAAAATATCTTTCCTACAACTATCTATACTTTGGCCCAAATGGTTTAAATAATGTTTAAACATGAGCGTAGAACATGTTTGGTTGACGTAGCAAAATATTGGATTGATTTTAAAATTTTAATGCCGAAAAACTGTATTTTACTCAATATTCTTTAAATTTGAATAAAAGCAACCAATGGCTCAAGATGATCAAATCTACAACAAATATTATGATTCAAATCGATGATGACGGAAAATGATTTCAACATTTCGGTAATCCTTAAATATACGCAAATATATATAGGCACGAAAGAATGAGTTTATACGTATAAATTAGTATCTTGACCATTCGTACACGACTTTTAGAGGACCAAAAGTTTGGAATAAAAAGTGACAAAAAGATTTTTATTTGCCTTAAACTTTTTCTTTATATCATTTGAGATATGCCAAATTAATATTTACTAAATAATGATGGCAAAACTGGACTTAAAAAATCTGTCCACGAAAGGGGCGATTCTACGAAAGTTAGTAATCGTTACTATATATATATATATATATATATATATATATATATATAGAGATATATAGATAGATATAGAGATATAGATAGAGATATAGAGAGAGAGAGAGAGAGAGATATAGAGAGAGAGAGATAGAGAGAGAGAGAGAGAGAGAGAAAGAGGGAGAGAGAGAGAGAGAGAGAGAGGGAGAGGTAGGGAGATGTCTATAGATAGAGAGGGATCTTTAGGGAGATACTCTCTCTAGAGAGAGAGAGAGAGAGAGAGAGAGAGAGAGAGAGAGAGAGAGAGATCTCTATAGAGAGAGAGAGAGAGAGAGAGAGATCTCTCTCTTCTCTCTATCTCTATAGTCTCTTGTAGGTCTAGGTCTCTCTCTCTATAAGTCTCTCTTTCTCTACATCTCTGTCTAGATATATATATATTTCTATATATATAGATATATATTGCATATAGATAAATATATATGGATGTATCCCATATATGTAGATATATATAGATAGAACAGATAGAGAAAGATAGAGAGATAGAGATATATTTAGAGAGAGATCTCTCTATATAGATATCTATATAGATCTCTCTATCTCTATATATAGATATATCTCTATATATATATATCTATATATATATATATATATATATATATATATATATATATATATATCTCTATATATATATATATATATATCTTGAAATATATTTGAAAAAATGCCCCATGGAATGTTCTCTACAATAAATGAGTCGCTTCAACCGTATTTTTTTGCACGCAGGGTCAAAGTTGTAGATTACACGAGCAAGCTATTCTCGGTATTTATACGGCTTAACTTCGACGCCGATTGTTTTCCTGCACCAATTGAAAAAAATTAATATGGGCATTGTGGGTAGAATTGAAAATTTGCTGTGTGATAAATATTCACCTACAATAATGTGCCACGCTCGTGACTGAGACACGCACACAGTAGACTTGTAAGTTCAGCTTGCAGTGACAGCCCCTTTGCTGGAGCTTATGATACCATGTGTGCCTATCAACATGTGGTCTATGTTCGAAATTAAGAGAACCCTAAATTTAACAAACGTAATGATGTGTGGAACGCATGTTTTCAGTTTCGTTGATCACCGTACACAGGTGGCCTGACTTAACGTGTGTAATGTGTTTCGTTAGCTTGATACATGGTATTTCAAGCTACTAACTTCAAATACGCCCATGGTTGGTAAATTTGGTGTAAAATAATTGTTGGTTATTTGTATTTTAATGCAATCAAATCGCTACGCTGTAAATATATATTTTACCCTTGTGGCTTTTATTTGTAGGTTTGATTGATTGATTTCTGTTTATATATCGCATATATTTATTTTATACATTTCCATCTCTAACTGCGCCTCTGCCAAAGACAAGGGAACCGAACCACTTAATGCAAAGTTAAATATGTGCTAGATTCCTGTTCATCGTGGACATATTGAGCTAGCAGTTCTTGTTATACAACAAGACTTATGCAATATTTGACTGACCTATTTAATCGAGATCAGCATACTTAAGTTAAACGCTGGCCCGAGCCAATTGGCAATTACATATGCGCACTTGCACGTATTGTAAGGTGAATAGATTACATAGTTTAATAAAAGCACACTACTGGTTTTCAGCTTATGCTTAGGTTATACTCAATATCAGACTCACTTAGATAAGTAGTTTGTGAAATATTCATTATTTGAGCTGCATTGCCATATCTTGATGGCATTATCTGAGATTTACTGGTTATAATTTGTTACACTGTTCTTCAACATCTACCCCGCTGTTCGGTTTTTACCAGAAGATTCGCATAGTTTGCACCATAACGTGCCTGCTTTAGGCTTAAGGTGACTGATGTCGTTTGTCCACGCACGCAATAATTTCCCCTTTTTGTCCATAATTAACGGTTGCTGCAGACAAGCGCCTCTATGGTTCTGGTTTAAACTAAGACTAGAGAAATGAAACGGGTTTCTCGCTGTTTTTATGTATCAAAGAAATGTGTCAAATTGGACAATCTTAACATAGGCCTTAACTAGCTAATTTCTGATAGGCTGATATACACACCAGCTACAACCGCGATCAATGGACGCATGGCATTGGATGGGATGGTGCGGATATGCATTGGCACGTGTTCAAGACTGGCTTCACTTACTGAATGTCAAAATCATTATATAATGACATGTACGCTAACTATTTAAAGTCCCCAACATCCACTGCCTACACTCGCGAGGTCCCCTTATGTACCACTGCCTACACTCGCGAGGTCCCCTTATGTACCACTGCCTACACTCGCGAGGTCCCCTTATGTACCACTGCCTACACTCGCGAGGTCCCCTTATGTACCACTGCCTACACTCGCAAGGTCCCCTTATGTACCACTGCCTACACTCGCGAGGTCCCCTTATGTACCACTGCCTACACTCGCGAGGTCCCCTTATGTACCACTGCCTACACTCGCGAGGTCCCCTTATGTACTCAACCCGACCAACACACAAACATCATCTACATAATCGCCACCTTAACATTCAAGATGTTGCTAGGTTTCGACAGAACGTTATAACCCAACCGAGTCAGATGTCTGGATTTACATTGTTTGATACAATAGCTCCCCCTTCTGAGTATGAAGCAATCGAATTTATACGACACAATGCGAACGAAGATTTGTTTATCGGTAACTCACATAATCAGAGTCGCAACATGAAACATAAGAATATCGCATCGTGCTGTAATCTTTTCTGCTGCTTATCCTGAGAAATATTTCTCTAGAAGGTTAGTGCTGCATGTCTTCACTTCGTCATTGGCATCGATAACAACCCCTCGTCCAGACGCTCTGGCAATTCAAACAGCTCTTAGATTTAGGCCCATTAATATATTTAGGCCATAGCTCTTTCAATATATTGGCTCTCCTTTCGTAAATTAGTTTAAAAGGGGAAAATCCAGTAGGTATTTCGTTAAGCAAACAAAAAAGCAATGATATAACAATGTTAAAGTTGCAGATTTCACCAGAAAATCTGTCCAAGCATGTCATTGGCGTTATTGACAAGACCATTGCACATCGAATGGTGAGACCTGGTGTTCAACTGTTTAATGCTAAGCAGAGATTTCCCTCTTTACCAGATTACTAAAAACTTCTGCGAGAATTCCAACACCGCTAACGATATGGACGAGAGCCTGAGAAACTACGTCTTTTTTCTACTGGGACTCTGTCTGGGGTATTGGCTGCCATAATCCAGTGCTGCGATATAGCGATGACATGCTTCGGACTGGGGAGGAGTAGGAAAGCCCGTGGATAAGATACTTGTATTACAAGAGCCACTTCAAATGTTTAAGAAGTTCTTAAATCTTAGCATTGCATTGTTATAGATTTTCACATTAACAAAATGAGCTTTTTGCCTAATATAATCAATGGCAATTAACGACGTTTCAAGCTTCAGTAAAATTCCGAACTGTCCTCTTTGTCATGGTGCAGCGTTTGAGATTCGTAATTGATTTAATGATGTGTTAACGTGTGCGGAGCGCACCTGGGGCAGTGATCAACCGGAAATCAACAAATCTACCCATGATCTCGCAAAAGCACTTTGGCAATCTTTTTATTGCTCATATAACGACCAACCAGTGCCAATAGTCAGTTAATGACACACCATAAACGCCTGGTAAACGAAAGGAGGAGGCCAAGTAATGACTGTGGTATCTTACCCATATCCATTGAGTCGTGAATGAATGTCGTACTACTTGCTACCTCGCCGATATCACGCTGACAACGCATATTTAAAGGGTCGTATACTGCCGCTGCCATGATGCATCAGGATGGATGGTTTGTCGAAATACCGTCTACATCGATCATGCACGTTATGCTGTGCGGCTAGGATAGACAGCAACATACGTTTATCTGGTGTATCCAGTTTTATTGACATGCTTCAGTGGCTTCCAATAATAGATAAAATGAACTTCACGTGCAGCATTCTTATCGGAAAACGAAATGTGCCGTGGTGAATGGGATAGCGCGTGGTCCGTCCATCATCGAATCATCGACTATCAACGAATACAATGCGGCATGAATGGTACAAATTGTACACTGAGCAGAACGGACGACTTAACTGTAATGGCACCATTGATGTGGGCTTCTCGTGCAGTCGAGTTAGCCCAACCGAGCATTGACATTTGTACGTGAGTTTCGGTAGTTACGGTGCGCATTGGTATAATGAGGGTATTTTCTATACTGCCATTTAAACTAATACTAAGTGCGCTTTTTTCCGCAGGCGATAACAAGCCCACGTCATAGCGATCGACTGTTGAGGTTTGGGTAAACGCTATACTTGCCTTAAAACTCCAAAGAATTCTGCAACTGTAGGCAGTTCAACATCAACCTGTCTATTGGCTCTATACGCAACGCTGATAACCTTATTTCAGAAGACAATGAAACCACAGATCTGAATGCACCCTAAGATAGCGGGACACCCTAATACAGATCATGTTACAAGAATGCTGAAGGAAACCTAGACACAGTCTGTGCAAAGTACTAGCGTTGTTAATTGCCAAGAAGAATTACGAGATACCTGGCCCAGATTATCTACAGCTATGACCTCCGAACAAAGTAGCACAAAGACATAAATGCAGCGTTAAGCTTAAGCCGTCGATTATCGATGAAAATATTAATACAACTGTCACTGTCCTTATGTTTTGCCTATCTTTAATTAAAATTCCAATAAACAGAGGTTCAATCCCTAAACATCGGCTCGAAGCAAAATGTAGGAAATATTTGCTCGAGGCAAATAGAAGAACAGTCAAGCAAATATAACAGACTGAATAACTTGCTATGTAGTCTTCTAACAATGAGAGCATGCTAAGCTCTTGTTGGGATGTTTGGGGGTCCATTACTTCGTGCAAGATATTTATTTCCACTCCAGAAAAGCTAAATACCTGAACACCTGCTAGTTACCCAAAAAATGACTTCCAGCCACAGTGTTACTGTACACCGTGGCTTTCATATGGAAGGCAGATGGATGAGATAATCAGCGGATAATCAGCCTGAACATGCATAATTAGCGATGTATCACAAGGGTCATGAATAATTAGCGATCTATCAAAAAGGTTCATGCATATTAAGCGATGTATCACAAGGGTCATGCATAATTAGCGATGTATCAGGCTGATTATCCGCTGATTAACTTTCATCTAAAAATAGCAAATACAGCGAATATAACTGATCGAAAAAACAACTTGGTTGCCGCAGTTGGTCAGGCAAATGGTGAAAAGTGGCACTTAACGCGTTTTCATAAGTTGATAAGGTTATTGCTGGGCCCATTCCGGATTATGCAATTAAAGCAGGGTCCTAACATAACCAGAAATAAATAATTAGTCTGCTTGTATGATTGCTCATAGCAACCACTATTATGTCTGTGCCATATGCAGTGACTTGGAGCACACTGATTATCCTCTGACACGTAAATAATGTCAGATGTCCTTATAAACCACAAACACACTCGGACATTGTCGTCTCAGAATGGACCAGATCACGTCGTAAACAAAACAAAGATAAAGGAATATTGTCCAATATTGTTTCCCGGTGGAGTTTAAGCACGACACCAACTGCTTACAGTGCTACTCACTACATGTGTTTGGCGAATGCCAATCAAGCAGAGACAGTCCTGTATATGTTTCTCAACACAAACAGACATACACACACACACACACACACACACACGCACACACGCACACACACACACGCACACACACGCACACACACACGTACACACACACACAAGCACACACAAACACCGAACACACACACAAAAACACACACACACATGTTTACATATATATATATATATATATATATATATATATATATATATATATATATATATATATATATATATATATATATTTATATATATATATATACATATATATATAATATATATATATATATATATATATATATATATATATATATATATATCTATAGATATATATATATATATATATATATATATATATATATATATATATATATATATACCCATATATGCAAGTACATGTATGTCTTTTACATATATATCTATATATATATATTGAATAAATATATATATATATCTATATCTCCGTATATCATAAATATAAACATATCTATCTATCTAATATGTACATATATCTATGTACAGGTAAAAACATATAGATATAGATAAATATAAATTTAGATATATATATATATATATAGAGATAGGTATAGATCTATTTATACATATATAGAGCCATATATATATATATAGATATATATATATATATATATATATCCTATATAGAGAGAGAGATATATATATGTCTCTCTCTATATATATATATCTATATATATCTCTCTATATATATATATATATATATATATATATATATATATATCTCTATATATATATATATATATCCAGTACCCCAAATGGGCACTAAACGCTTATGCCTACGAATAGACCGTTGATCTTCATGAAGGCCATGTTAAAATAATAGATGCATGACCTGACAAATACGCTGTAGAGTCACAAATCAACACACACCCAACAAACACACACACACACACATATATATATATAGATATAGAATATATATATATATATATATATATATATCTATATATATATATATATGATATATATATGTATATATATATATATAATAGAGATATATATATAGATATATATATGTGTGTGTGTGTGTATAAATTAATATATATACGTATACATATATATATGAATATATATATATATACATATATATGTATATATATATCTATATATATATATCTGAGTATATATACGATATATATATATACATATATACATATGTGATATATATATATATATATATATATATATATATATGGTATATATATATATGTGTATATAATAATGCACATATATATATATGTATGCATATATATATACATGTGTATGTATATATATATATACATATTTATATATAAATGTATATATATATACATGGATACTGAATATATATATATATATATATATATATATATATATATATATATATATATATATATATATATATATATATATATATATATATTTATATATATATATAAATATATATATCCTGTATCCAAATGGGCACATAACTTTAACGCCTACGAATAGACCGTTGAGCTTCATGAAGGCCATGTTACATCGATTGATGCACGACCTAGCAAATGCGCTGTAGTGTCACAAATCAACTCTGGCCATTCAGACAGGCGTGGAAAATAAACAACTGCTGGCATTTGTTGATTCGTCTTCGCCTTTACAATGCCTTCATTAATTAAGCAGCTACTGCCACGTGCGTTCAATACTTGATGCAGGGTTAGGGAGCAAAAAGGCATGTTAAGCAGTTACTGACTGCCTGCGGTTATTGCTGGGCGTTTCCAATGAGGCCTATTTACGGCTAATTGGTACTCGCCGTTGCTGTCAATTTCCTCCACATCGCGAGGAGCGCCGAATTATGTCATCGAAATAAAGCCGTATATTGATTTTCTGCTTACAGGCATATAGTTGTCTATAACGTTTACATTAATCCTCTAAGTTAGCTCTTTCCAACTAAGTACGGGTAGTGCTGCATGCACCGACAAGGTGATAAATAGAACCTGACGTTGGTCTATTGGGCTCCTCAAAATGCGTTATTGTCTATATGGCTTGTCTGTCTGTCTGTCTCGGTCTGTCTCTCCGCATCCGTCTCTGTCTCTGTATCTGTCTGTCAGGGTGGTACCTTTGAAAGCCCATCGGCACGCTGCTAATCGATTAAAGGAGGTAAGCAATGACACCGAGAGACCCAGCATCTCTTAACTAACACATTGATGACTTCCGCGTTGGCATGTAATTATACGTTGAAGTTCCGAAAGAGCTATCTTTATGCGATCATATCCAGGCATCACAGCACAGCAGTGCTGCAGATGATAACGAGATTAGGTACATATTCTATACATTTTTAGGCTAGAGCGCCTAATTTAAGGGTGGGTTTATCAAACAAACGAGAAAGGACGAGACGATTACGGTCAACGCCCACTCAGAAGTACCAATGAGCGTTGGTTCTGGCGTTGATTAATATCAGCATGAAGTAGTTCGCCATAAAGCATCTTACAACGACGTCCTTGCGAACGCTGAAAGGTCTCACCTTTGTTACTACTCATTAACCCGGGTGCATTCTCATGATATGGTCACCTGCCATAGTTCCGATCTTTACTGTACGCTAATAATATATATAACGCTTTGCCCAGACATCACTCTCTTATGCAACTAAACACTGCGCAACTTGATTGAATAGGCTACGACTGAAGCTTCCTGTTTACGGATCCAGAAGGATCCGGTAATGACATTATTGATCTCTACGAAACAAGAGCTCTCATTTATGTGATGCCACGTTCCTACAACGTTGCTATAAACATAGTCATAGCGTGACTCATATGTCTCAGCAACGGGGCGTTTTTACTGGAACTATTTTTGTATCGTCTGTCAGCAAAGAGGTGATGGATCAAATGTGTTTGTTCACATGAATCCTTGCTATATATGCTTCACCATCAATCGTGTGGTAGAAATGCCATGTATGATTGAGTAGTTGATAACGGCCCTACACTGCGTGAGTCTAGGATAAGGTGCTTATATCACCCGCATGCTTAATACATCAGCATTAAGCGACGATAAACACAATTGCAGCTTTGTCGCAAACCATGTCTCCACCATCAGTGCGCCGAACATTTCGTTGATCCGTGACGTTATACTTCGCTTAACTGCTGCACAACGGGAATGGGCATGATAACAAAATGAATATATATAGAGATATATATATATATATATATATATATATATATATAGAGATATAGATAGATATATATATAGAGATATATAGATATATATATATATAGATATATCTATATAGATATATCTCTATATATATATATATATCTATATATATATATATATCTCTCTATCTCTATATATATATATCTCTATATATATCTATATCTCTCTCTATAGATATATATATATATATCTCTATATATATATATATATATCTATATCTATATATATACGTTCATCATGTTCTCAACAAAGGATTCCGACGATGTCACAGTTTAATATATCTGACGGTTATTGGTTAGGCAAACGCTGCTTAGCAAGGCTTCAAGTGCTCCGGTTCGTTGAAGTGCAGTCATATATTTAAATGCACCACGGTGTAGATTACTGGTTATCATTTTACAAGACTGGATTATGAGCGAAGTTATGCAGATCGTTAGTTTCCATTCGTGTCATCGAGTATCACCTGAGAGATGTAATCGTTCGATTGTTCGTCGTTCCGAACATTCGGGTATGCTCTCTTATACAGTACCTATTACTTGTTACGGTTGTCCTATCATTGAAATCTAGCACCTATATATCTGTAGAACAACTATTTTTAACTAATGCACTAGTGACCCAGCTACTTAATTCAGCCCAATGTCTACAGAATCAATCAATCCCCCTTTTCACGTCACGCGCTCACTGAAACAAGGCATAATGTGACAGAAGAATGGTAAATATCCTTTTGTGATGCATTAAGGCTTCGAAGTTATATTTCCTTCTCTTCCCTTTCAAGAGTATGTAAGCAATGTTTTACCTAAGTCACAATAAAATCAGAGCCCGGAAGGCGTGTAGAGGTCGGCCAAAGATCTTGCTATAGGGCGGTCAAAGTCACAATTCAAAGTACTCCGCGCACTGCAACGATTGGGCCTGGGGGGTTACCGTCAGGGATCGGCCGACTTTCCCGGAAATGGGGTCGAATTCTTGGCCCGTTTATCGGCCAGTGTTCGGCAGGTACTCATTTGATGTCCGTGCGATACCCCTGCAGCATCCAGCAGGGCGCTTGCCAATTCTTTCAGGCCATACGGCGGCCGGACGGCCGTCGGACGGGCGTTTTTAGTGCTCATGTCGAGTGCCCCGCGATCAACGACCGCAATCCGGCGGCCTTTTATGAATTTTCTGGTGAGGTATATATAGAGGTGCCCTCACCTTCCCCTTTCTGCCCTCCCTTATTTGCATCGGGCATCTTGTTGTGTTATATGGAACTCGTACAATGAAACTGCGTAGAGCGCGAGTGGATAATCTGACTGATGATGCACAGAGCCACCTTCCAGGCGCCGCAATGTCGTTAAAATGTTTGCCCTGCGTCCGTCCAATGCGCGCGATGCCCTGCTGGCGTCGGCCAGGCATCGGTCAATTAATGGGCGATCAGTTTGCCACACGAAACGCCGCGAGGAGTCTCGTTGGTCCTTTGGTGAAAACTCCTTGAAATCCGACGTAAGCTACCAGCCAACCCATCGCAAGCTAATTGTGACTGGGTTATTATGATTGGCTCTTGTCATAATGTTTCATATTTATATTATCAACCTGCCATTGTTTTACGAGCAACAATTGATAAACATGCGTTCATCTCCATTGCACTTATAATGTGTATTGAAAGAATTAAAAATCAATCCAATTAAAGCTACATCGCTTTTCATGCACACTTTCAACTTCAGAATTAGCAGAGTATATCGTAATAAGTGAAGTAAGTATAACGTGTTGCGAACGTCGGTTACATTGGTAACCAACAATGGTTGCCCGGGGTAATCGGCTACCGGTATTGGCCAATATATTAACACACCATTCACTATTCGACTCGATAGGCTAATTGGTTGCAATATTAATGCGTGTAGTGTATGCCCTCTAGTTCACTGCCACTGCTATCAATTTTGAGACTACACCCAAAACCGGCAGAAATTGGTGCGCCTGATTTCCTCTAGGCTAATTTAATCCATCATTGGTTTGCCTTTCCCATAACTTGGATAATGCGTTTATCCTGTAACTAGTTGCGTGTTAGGTGAGCATACATCTGACAGTGCTGGGCATGGATGCTGGCGTCGTTATTGGCCTTCTCCCTGTTTATTTTTCATGAACAATATAGCGAGTAGGTTGTCTGGGTTTGACTGGCTCCATCTACTACCAGGATGATGTGTGTAATGCATTGTGTTCAAAGCGATAATAGAAAATGGAATTCCGTTGGCTTTAGAGAGATAGTTGCATTCGTTATCTTAATGCATAGTATCATCATAACAAGAAATTCTCTGATTAGAACAACATTAATATTGAAATTGTCGGAAACTTTGCTGCAAGCCAAAACAAAAGGGTTTCTGTAAGAGGAACACCGTTTATTCTATGTTCCAACACCAAATCAGGTTCACCAAGAACATTTAACTGCTGAGCTACCTCCAAGGCGCCACTTGTGACTCTAGCGGAGATCAACTGATGTGCGGATTTTCTCGTGATCAGGCTGCTTTCGCATTATTGCATAGAATGTTAAGCATAAATATTCGAGAAAATTTGAAAGTGATGGGGGCAGAATTCACCGAATACCCACCGAGTTAAAGTAAGAACAGTTGGAGAAGTAAAGCGAGACAACGGGAGACTGAAGGCTCGTACTAAAGAGACGACAAGGATGTCCGCTTAATGCAATATTAGTAATCATTATCTTACAACGCCTGGCTTCATGCGCGGTATATTCGAACTAAGTACGGGTATTGCTGCATGCACCGACAAGGTGATAAATAGAACCTGACGTTGGTCTAATGGGCTATTCAAAATGCGTTATTGCCTATATAGCCTGTCTCTCTGTCTCGAGAAAATAGTTGGGGAAGTAAAGTACGACAACGGGAGACTGAAGGCTCGTACTAAAGAGACGACAAGGATGTCCGCTTAATGCAATATTAGTAATCATAATATTACAACGCCTGGCTTGATGGGCGGTATATAAGTAGCTTTTCCGGGACACAGTATAATGAATACATACAATGTTTTATGGAAACATCGCCCAATCGACTAGCCACACTTGGGCAACCAGACAAACACGAATGCTGCAAGACCATCATCTTAATCATTATTGGTGAGGTTACCGTCACAAAATGACCTCTGATGTGGAATGTGATGTTAAACAGCAATATCAACCATTTTTAAATCGTCCATCATGTGTATGGCTTAAAGCCTTAATTTGAATATAAAATGCGTTTAAGGTAGCTTAGCTGTGGTGAAACTCAAAAATAGCTATTTGCTTTCTGTTTGCGGTTTGCTGAAAACTAATTTTGTAAATATATATGTTGGACTGGTGTATGTATTTTACCATTTCCATTATGACACACAAGTGAATAAGAACCAAAAAATGTTGGTAGCTGTGAGCAGAATTGAAAAATCATTACTTGTACAATCATAATGTTTGATGTGCAATGACATAGGATGAATAAAATATCCTGCCAAAAGTATTGAATGACTGTTTACATACGTTATTTGAGTGATACAATGTCTATTGTACGAGATACAGGATACAGGAACAATATACATATGCAGCTATTTTATGATTTTGGAATTGATGCTTCCTATCATTTTATGCATATGTTATTATAAATTAGGTGGACAGCTCTTAACTGAATTTTGTTGCTGGTTGTCATCATTGTGCAGTCATATCTACAGGTTGAAAAATGTTTGAGCAAAGCTTCATGTAAGTAACAGAATAAGACACATAATGCTTTTTTATCCCTTCATTATTTCAATGCTGCCAATTTGAAACACACATAAACAGATTCCTCCTTGGGGAAAACTTCTCTAATTGTAAGTACAATACAGACTGGCAGTGACACTCTGTGATGTTTGCCTAGATACCTCCAGCACCACTGTTCCAACTGCCATTATGCCGTGAATTGGAATAACCTGTAATATACGGAGATCTTAACAACATTTCACTCCGTACATGAATATTTTTCATCGGGTATCATTTGAACCAGACCATGTTTTAGTATACTCACTCATGCTGAGTAGCATGTTTCTTCTTGTACCTCTGGCACTAAGCACTAATTGCTATTTCTGGTGGCCACACCCATAAATTGTGCTTTCTCGATAACTAGTGGAATTTCATGATGGCATATGCTCTCTGCTACTGTAAGCATTGTCCCGCATGAGCCATTTGAGCACCTAGTACAGGGCATAATTACAATGAATAACTAGTTTTTTCAGCAAAAAAATATTAATTGACATAAATCATGAATAAGATGATGACTTCAAGCAAGACTTACCAAGTACTGTTACCCAGTCAGCTCAAATTCTCTTATATTTGACGAGAATGTGCTGGCCTTGTCTTAGCTAGAGACTCAAAGCTGTATGGCTCTATGCCCCACAGGCTCCTAGTTCCTCTTCTTGGAGAGCCGAACACTCACTGCTGTAATCCAGTTCATCGCACTAGGAGTTGTCAGTATTTGAATAAGATGAGGACATTTCGCTCCTTTGACATATGATAAAAGCAAAATATGATGACAGTTATTCACTGTACTAGTCGTATTTAATAGATATAGACCTAATAAGAACAAGATAAAGTGTGTATTTTTGAGGTTGGTACCCCAGGTAAGACAAATAACTACTGTAAGTCCTTGAACTCATTAAAGGCCTATAATATATGTAGCCATAAACATATGGCACTGAACTTGGATTCTGGGCACTAAGTTCCACTGTACAACTCACTGGAGAGGTATATTTAATTGTAACAGCTAATCCCAGAAAGGTCACGGCTCCTGAACCAGTGTCAATATTTTAGATTGTTGCCGAGGAGAATACAATTGAAGTTATATTCGATTTATTGCAAAAACGAAATATCGTGTGAAATCCCCATTGAATGCAACAGCAGTTTTTAATTTGCGATAACGTCTTACCATTAAATCAAATAAAAGCAGAAGAAAAGATATTCTCCTTAACAAGGCAGGCGAATGGTGAATCATCATTGATAACCATGAAACGGGGCTGAAATCGAGGTGCAGCCCTGTGTTTCAGCACTGCCTGTATTATCACTCAGTGGACGTTTTGACACAACATAATAGAAGTTTGTCGCAATTAAATATATTCTAAGCGAACAAGGCGATCATGAAATGATGTGATTCGTTGCAGTATATAATGTACATGATGACGGTATAAAATACGATTATGCTCACACCTACCAAAGTTTCCATGTAAACAAATGCGGAAGTAACAACGCTATCCGACTGGACGGTGTCATATGACGTCACAAACTCAGTAGCCAATGACCGTCGTTTTGTTCGCAAATGGCAAAACGGCTCGAAAAATTGAGAGAAATATTGAAAAAAATACCTCACAAAATGACATCAATGAACAGTATATTGGACAAGATTGGCCATCTTATGTGGACATGAAAAGCGTTGGTTGTGCATGAAACAACCACGACCGACACATTAGGGTGAAACACTCTTGTGATGATGTCTGACGCCATTTTGGTTATGCAGAAGCTACAAATTAACACTGTGTTGGTATCCAGAATTTTTCATGCGGTTTTAAGTCAGTTGAGCAAAATAGGATCTCAAGTTTTAAAATGGCTTATGAAATCTAACAACTTTACTATTCAACCCAACTAAACGGACTATCGCTAACGGCCAACCGCCTGGTTGTCCAGTAGTTTTATTCATCTCCTGCAGACATATTCCAATTGCATCGCAGTCAGTAGAAAAATCAAATATATTTTGCTTACATTTGGTCATTGATTCTGAATAGCAAACGATGGCGATCCAGCTTACTGCATTATCCCTAGCTATATATCGGCATCTTGTTGCGCGTTTTACTCTTGCGTTTTCGTGTCTCGCAGTTCTTTACTGTACAAAATTAGTACCGACTGCAGTATGCATATGATGAAAGGCTCGATATTTTATGCATCCGTAAACCTTGTAGACACCCCAGTTAGCCGTAGCAGCCCTCCATAAGGCGTCTCACCGACCGTTAAGCGTTGATATAGCATTTCCACTATGGGTCGTTATTATTAATGATCCGCTAAAATATTCTTAAGTGGCATCAATTGGTGTGCAGTTGAGGGAACTATTGCCTCTGCTTGGTGAATCTTGGCAGATTATATAAGTATTCAAATAACAGGTGGGCTATAACAAAACTGTCCGAAGCGCTGTTGCAGAATAGATTTTCATTAATGAGGCCAAATTTGGAGGTTTTCTACACGTAATTTGCAAATGTTTTGCTCGATCAAATCAAAGAAAAGTGCATTTTATCTGAATCAATGTGTGCGCAAGGCGGTCAATTATACCAGCGAGCGCATGAGGAAATGTAATCAACAGCTAGTAAGTCCTCTATAAATTTGCAAGATAAACTTCTTATGTTCGGTAGATATGTAAATGACATCTAATTTAGTTAATAACTACAACATAAGCTTGTACGTTTGTTCTGGGTAACTATGCTCGTGCTTGAACGCTGGATCCTTCTGTCGATAATCCGGCAATATCGAGTTAACAATATTCTGTGATACAAACTCCGCAGCTAGTGTGATCCACACATAAGCCATTGGATGTGTGTAAAATCACGCATATAAGCTGATGTGTCTCATCTTATCAGAGTGCGAAATGTACTTTGCAAAAAGGTAAACAATGATGTTATAAAAAGAATCATAGCATTATTTATATATGTAATCAGTAGGGTGCTTGTGCTGCAACTATGTTTGAAGCATCTTTTTGATGGAATTGATTGTTCGAGTAAACCACATCTCAAAACATGTCAGGTTAATAGGAAAATTTATCAAAACAAGATGACTGATTGAAAGGCTGATTAGGGTGTTGCACTGCATAAGCTTGCGATTCGTGCAAACACAAAATGATATGAGGCACGGAACAGGCAATTGCAATCGCAAACTATATTTGCACCCACAAACAATCCATATTTCCTTTCATTGATAACGATTATAATTGCTCCATTGCTTAGTACAATTATGCATAGAAACAAACTTTTATATATATATATATATATATATATATATATATATATATATATATATATATATATATATATATATATATATATATATATATATATATTTATATATGTATATAAATATATATGAGTGCGGTTTCATGTAACTATAAAATATGCAAGACCTGACAAAGATGCTGTCAAGTCACAAGGCAACTCAGCCCATTCAGAGGTACTCGGCAAATAAACAACCACAGGCTATCATGGGTTCGCCATCGTCAGGAGAACGCATTCACAATTCAAGCAGCTCCACTCGAGGTCATTTGTAGCGCCCAATATATGCATGTTGAGGGAGCAAACATGACCAACGAGCAGCTATCTATCTATCTATCTATCTATCTATCTATCTATCTATCTATCTATCTATCTATCTATCTATCTATCTATCTATCTATCTATCTATCTATCTATCTATCTATCTATCTATCTATCTATCTATCTATCTATCTATCTATCTATCTATCTATCTATCTATCTATCTATCTATCTATCTATCTATCTATCTATCTATCTATCTATCTATCTATCTATCTATCTGTACCTGAATTAGAAATGGTCTTTTTGCAAGGCTACATAGATAGTTTGTGTAGTTATTAATAATGATCATATACTTCCCTTATTCCTATATTATGTGTAGAAGGTTTAGCTTTTCGATGTATCGCATTATATTTGGGCGTGGATAGGTGTCAGACGTAATTTATTGCGCGTGAATAAAAACGGTCCTTTTGTCATGCAATGGTATTGTTGTGATATTAAATGCTGCTTAAAGCAGGATCGCAGATACCCGTAGATACCATGTGACATATAGGCTATCTACCACTAATCGCCGAACGTACCAGGCTATCAGTCTATCAATCACGAAAAATATATGTCCAGAACTCTACTCTTTGTATGCAGCTAGGGTTTCACCTAGGTCAAATATTGTCACTGATGTAAAACTTTTGACATCTGTACTCATGCTTTGTGAAAATGCTCTTGGAAGAATGTTAACACAATAATTAAACTATTTACGGTTTATAGCGGTCTAGTTTGGCGTAGTTTTAATAAAATTACGAGTTTGCGCATTTTTGAATCTTGCTGTAGAATGGTCCTTTTGCTATATTTGCTATGCCTTCGAACATGTTTTAAGAGCATTCATATGCTGGATAAAGCCATCAGAACTTATGAAGTATGTAAGATGCCAGCATGAGGATGCAGATTTAACTTCCTTTCTCCTGTCAATTGCTCTTATGAGATAACCCTAGATGACACTAGGGTTGGCCTTTTCTCCAGCACAACCTGGCCAATCATGTTTTTTCTTACTTGGTTTGGAAACAAATAACTAATATCAATGTTCCCAGGGTTAATTGAACATAAATTCTTCTAAATTGCCAAGTTAGTTGCATTTATCAATACTCCTATCTACCTTACAAACGTACAGCTTCTTCGATACATTTTAACGCACAGTGTAGGTTGTTATTCGCTATATCAGTCAGACTTCAGCTCGCGACGATAGAGGATATTCTCAAGGCTACTGCTGCGCTGCCACAACTATCAATTAATGTCAGAAATTTCAAGCAGGTTGCATTATTGTTCTCATACATTCTGAGATGGCTACGACACGGTAGCCCTCGACCGTTCTTCGTTCTACGGGTTTGGCGAGCACTGAACAGGTCGCATGTACTTTCGACTCAAAATTTGAGTCGACATCTGTTGCCTGTACTGCTGTAGCGTAGTCCCACGACGCCAGCCCGAGTGAGTACATAAGTGTCAATATTTATACCAGTCCATGCACAGTCTGTGTGTGCTTCTATATCTGCTGTATGCATGTTCTCCTGTGTCAGCTGTCTGTGCCTACCTCTAGATCAGCTTTCATTCTGCTCCTCCATGTTATCTGTCAGTCTGTTCCTGAACTTCATTTGTACATATGTACTCCAGTGTCAGCTGTCTATGTCCGATGTAAACTGGAACGCTAGTGTTGGCTGTCATAATATACCTCTGTATAATCTGTACGCATTTACCCCTGTCTCAGCTGTCTGTGGGTCCCTCTATATCACCTGTACCTCTGTGTCAGCTATAACTATGTATATCTATATCATTTGTGTGCATGTACCACTATATTATCTGCCAGTCTGTATATATATGTTACCTGTCAGTCTGTTCCTAGACTTCATTTGTCAGCTGTATATATCAGCTGTAAACTGGAACCCCAGTGTCGGCTGTCATACTCTACCTCTGTATCATCTGTATGCATATACCCCTCTGTTATCTGTCAGTTACAGACATAGTGTAGACAAACTTAGCTTGCTGTAGTCATGTAATAGACAGTGGATACCTGTATAGCCTGTTGATGTTGTAAACATGGGTGTATATATACTGCATAATTTTCCCATAATGTTCTAGACATGGTGTATGCTATATATGCTACTTTTTTCATGCCTGTTGGTGTTGTAGACATGGTGACTTTGTATCTTACATATACTATGACTAGATGTTGCAGGCATGGCATACACACTATACCGCATATACTATGCTTGTATATGTTGCATACACAGACATTGTGAAGGAATTTCAACCTTTACTGGACCTCGATTTTTTTTACTGGACCAAAGTTTTGACAACCATATATGGCCACACTGTACTTTTTAAAATCCGCGTAAAATCAACTTTTGCGTTTCCGGCAACCACGGAACCACCTGTAGTCACGTCGCCTGGCAAATGACTAACGAACCGGCGAAAATTGTAAATATTGGGAGAAAGACGAAGAGATGTGAAACGGCGAATTCTTGGGTTTATTTTCATTTTTGAGGGGGTACTGGCATGTATATTATATAAAAATTTATTACCGGACCAAGGACCGGTGAACAATCACATTTTTTATCGGACCCAAAAAAAGTTTACTGGATGTCCGACGGGTCCGGTAAACCTGCACAATGTCTGCATACACGGTGTAGACCATGCATATTGCATGCACCATGCCTGTAGATATCTTAGGCATGCTGTAGACTAAGTTAGCAGCATACCTGTAGAAACTGTGCTATCATATAGTGCTGCATAACTTGCAAGAAGTCAACATAACACTGGATTATTGTGTAGCAGCTGAGCAGTTCCTACCAACAACTTTTGAAAAGACATCCAACACTACTGAACAATTACCAGGTAAGGCTTCTCACTGTACTTGTATAGATGCCAATGTTCTGAACAGAAAATATCAGCAGTTGCAATGTATGTAAACATGTTCTGAAAAGACTCAATAATCGCATGATTTTTTTAGCAACCAAAATCAACAGCGGGACCCAATTGTAATTTTTTTTATATGTTGAACATATATTTGTTATGTTGTTTGTTGTATTGAAAATAACATGTATTGATCTAATCTTTGTGTTTCTAACTTTTGCTTTGTGTTGTGTAATTATAATGCTACAGTAACAGTGACTTATCGAAGGTTAAAGATCTATCTAGCATAACTAATACTTTTAAGTGTATACCCTATATCATCCTTGACACCACCTCTGGTGTACTAACGTGGCAGTGTAACTATTAAAAGCAACAAACTTGATCATCAAGATACTGGAAGTGTTCTACTCATTATTTCTATTACCATTAAAATGCTAATTTGTTTTAGTTATGGAGGCAGAGTCGGGTGAGGCAGATACTGATGATACCTTTGATGATGACTACGACCCCTGTGGATCCATTAAAGATCCTTACAGCAGGTAATTGTATCAACAGCTTATATAGTAAATCACATTCACTGATTGGCAGAAGTTCAGAGATGGTACTATCCCCGGAACTGCATTCTAAACGTCCTGAACTATAGGAAATGTAAACATTATAGCACATGTTTTTATGTCGTGATGACCGGAGCTCCTTTGCTTTTCTCACCTACCAATACGTTTTGATAACATCGACATCATTAACATTCCCATGTTTTATTGTTCCATGTGGAAGGCCAATGTCATTGACCATGGTAGATATTATTCCAAAGCGTCTCAGGGGGAGTTTTTGATAATTATATGGCTGACATATATGCCTCTCTCAAATGACTTGTCTTAAATTCAGTTTAAAATACTGTTGATGTCATCATTGCATGTTATATTCTGATTAATCATTTTGTTTACAGCTTTACCATGGGGGGTGGTGGGAACAGGGGAGGCAGTCGATTCACCCCATTCACGGGAATGACAAACAAAGAATTGTGCGATAATGATGACATGGCTACTGCTACAATGCTTGATCCATACTTGGGTATATCTACTCATAAAATTAATCCAAGGTGTGATTTAACTGTCATCAATATATCTACATTTTATGATATAATTGATTGTGTCATGGGCATACTTAGGATGACTTTCAGATATCCTTGCATTTGATCTAATTGCTTTATAATAATTGAGAGTTAAATAACAATGAACCATATTATTCACAGGTTTAGGCCCATGAAAGCCAGGCATGCAGAATGGAAAGATACAATAGAACACTTTAAATTGCATTAGGATTTCCACAAGACCTATCATGAACTGACATCTGGTGAAGCTATGCGTATTGTTCCTCTCCAAGACAAAAGCACAGAATGCGTCCTGCAAAGACCATGTAATTAGATGATAGTCAACATGTGCTGATATTTTGCTTCACAAGATGTAAAAATACATATTTACTATTGTAAATACTTTATTGCATTGTCTTCAGGTGATGAAATACCTTCGTATGTTTGACAAGAATTCTGGGTATGAGATTCAGCCCTGCTATCGTTACACCATGGAAGGGCACGTTGGGGCAAAGATAAGCTCTACACAAAAATGGTAAACCTGCACAATGCATAACGGTATCATAAGATAAACAAGCATAAATGATGTGGTAATTAAAGGGGATCTGAAACAGTCTGTGGTCACATTTTGATAGAACATGGTTTTATATGTTAGCTTTCTCTAAATATGCTACCATGGCCTTCACAGAACTCATTTAGTTGCCACCTGCATACCAGTAATCGTATTTTAACAAAAAATTTCATTGGCTAAATGCATTTATATGTCCCTTTTCGATTGAGACAACAAGGTGTATTATTTACGACACATCCATGTGTGAACCTCGAAATTCTCACTTATTGAGTTCCATTCATTTATTTGCGTCATTGCTGTTTAATGAAATTATCAAGATTTAAGACTGTTATTGGAATGCATTATTGCAGTCATCCCTGGATTCAACCTTCAGAAGCTGTGAACACAAATTCAAGTAGCCCGAGAAGAGACCACCACAGGTTATATCTGTTACTTTCGGACTGCCTTCATAATCACTTGGCATGACCCAGGCTTTCCTTATCTTAATAAAATGACTCTTTATGAATAACATGATGTATGAATGTGATTAAATTTGTTTTCATGAGACTTTACCTTTGTGGTTCAGATGGAGGTGCAATTAGTGAATCGGACTCTCCGAATAACCGGGATGATGTAATAGACTCATCACAAAGCCTCCCAGACAACTTGGTACTCGGTTCAGACCTGTCATCCTATGAAGAAAGCTCCATTCAGGCTACTTCCTCAAAAGCCACATTTAATGTGGTAAGGCAATATCTCCAAACTAAATTGTGAATGGTTTTACAAAAAACTGTATAAATATATCCGCACAATGGAAGAGCGTTTTATGAAATGTTTAGCTTTTGAATCTGTTATTGACTCTTAGTAACAATGATTGTTTCATAGCAGCAACATTATATATAGTTTGCAAGCCGTTTACATTATTTGAAGTACTAATTATTATATATGCTCCAACTAATTTCTGCATTTCCACAAGTTATGGTTATTACAATAATGCTTTTAGTCCTGAGTGTTATGTGTTTGTCAAACAATTGTATGTCAATGCACTAAATGATTGTGTCATTGATTTTGTAACATTTACAAGAAAAATTGTTATTTCTGTTACAGGAAACAGTTGAAGCAAGTGTGCGTGGAAAAGCCCTTCCATTGGAGGAGATAAACTTCATCATTCATCAATGTCCTCAAACGAGGAAAATGTACCATTGCTGGTGTCAACAAACTCTGTGAGCAAAATTGGTTCATGAAAAGAGTCTCAGACCAAAAGTGGGGCAAGCAATTTCACAAAGATATGATAAGGAGACTGATTGGTATGTATCGTTTTTATGGAAAGAACAATGATAAAATAAGGCAAGCTGTAGCATTATCTAAACCTTAATATGACTTTGAATAAAGCTTCTCTCAAGCATTGATGGATTTGTGTGTTTGTGGGGAAGGTGGGTGCCAGAGTTTTAATTGTTTGGCTTCCATCTATTAGTTTTGTTACTTGGCTCTCATACATGTTTTCAATGTTTACATTGTGTATGGGTATAGGGGCAATAAAGTCTTTGATGCTAAATATATTAGTATAGGGAGTATACACTGCCACCAACATGTATGCAACAAGTACAGGCAAAGCCTATGCACTATAAATAGTCTACACCATGTGTACATCAACTGCATGCATAGTATATGCAGTATTCACTGTCTACAAAATGTATACAACATTGTATATGCAGTGTATGTAGTGTACACCATATCTACAAGGACTACAGGCATAGTATATGCAGTATACACTGTCTATAACATGTCTACAACATCTACAGGCAGAGTATATCTAGTATATATAGTTTATACCATGTGTACAACAACTGCAGGCACAGTATATGCAGTGTTACACTGTCTACAACACCTACAACAATTACAGGCATAGTATATGCAGTATTCACTGTCTACAGCATGTCTACAACATTGTTTATGCAGTGTATGTAGTGTGCACTATATCTACAAGAACTACAGGCATTGTGTATGCAGTATACACTGTCTACAACATCTACAGGCATAGTATATCTAGTATATATAGTTTACACCATGTGTACAACAACTGCAGGCATAGTATATGCCGTGTTATGCTGTCTACAACACCTACAACAACTACATGCATAGTATATGCAGTATTCACTGTCTACAACATGTCTACAATATTGTTTATGCAGTGTATGTAGTGTGCACTATATCTACAAGAACTACAGGCATTGTGTATGCAGTATACACTGTCTACAACGTGTCTACAACATCTACAGGCATGGTATATCTAGTATATATAGTTTATACCATGTATACAACAACTGCATGCATAGTATATGCTGTGTTACGCTGTCTACAACACCTACAACAACTACAGGCATAGTATATGCCGCATTTTCTGTCTTTATTATGTCTACAACAACTACAGGCGTAGTATATGCAGTAATCAGTGTCTAAAACATGTCTATAGTATTGTATATGCAGTGTATGTAGTGTACACCGCATCTACAAGAACTACAGGCATAGTGTATGCAGTATTCACTGTCTACAACATGTCTACAACATCTACAGGCATAGTTTATCTAGTATATTTAGTTAATACCATGTATACAACAACTGCAGGCATAGTATATACAGTGTTACGCTGTCTACAACACCTAAAACAACTACAGGCATAGTATATGCCTTATTTTCTGTCTTTATTATGTCTACAACATCTACAGGCGTTGATTAAGTAGTAATTATAGTATGTACAAAGTCTGCAACAACTACAGGCATACCATATGCATTATTCACTGTCTACAAAATGTCTACAACATTATATATGGAGTGTATGTAGTGTACACCGTTGCTACATGAACTAACGGTATAGTTTATGCAGTATACACAGTCTACAACAGGTCTACAACATCTACAGGCATAGTATATCTAGTATATATAGTTTACACCATGTGTACAACAACTACAGGCATAGTATATGCAGTGTTACGCTGTCTACAGCACCAACAACAACTACAGGCATAGTATATGCAGTATTCATTGTCTACAACATGTCAACAACATTGTATATGCAGTGTGGGTAGTGTAGACCGTATCTACAAGAAATACAGGCATAGTTTATGCAGTATACACTGTCTATAACATGTCTACAACATTTACAGGCATAGTATATCTAGTATATATAGTTTATACCATGTGTACAACAACTACAGGCATAGTATATGCAGTGATACGCTGTCTACAACACCTACAACAACTACAGGCATAGTATATGCCGTATGTTCTGTCTTCATTATGTCTACAACAACTACAGGCGTAGTATATGCAGTAATCAGTGTCTAAAACATGTCTATAGTATTGTATATGCAGTGTATGTAGTGTACACCGTATCTACAAGAACTACAGGCATAGTGTATGCAGTATTCACTGTCTACAACATGTCTACAACATCTACAGGCATAGTTTATCTAGTATATTTAGTTAATACCATGTATACAACAACTGCAGGCATAGTATATACAGTGTTACGCTGTCTACAACACCTAAAACAACTACAGGCATAGTATATGCCTTATTTTCTGTCTTTATTATGTCTACAACATCTACAGGCGTTGATTAAGTAGTAAATATAGTATGTACAAAGTCTGCAACAACTACAGGCATAGCATATGCATTATTCACTGTCTACAAAATGTCTACAACATTATATATGGAGTGTATGTAGTGTACATCGTTGCTACATGAACTAACGGTATAGTTTATGCAGTATACACAGTCTACAACAGGTCTACAACATCTACAGGCATAGGTTATCTAGTATATATAGTTTACACCATGTGTACAACAACTACAGGCATAGTATATGCAGTATTCATTGTCTACAACATGTCAACAACATTGTATATGCAGTGTGGGTAGTGTAGACCGTATCTACAAGAAATACAGGCATAGTTTATGCAGTATACACTGTCTATAACATGTCTACAACATTTACAGGCATAGTATATGCAGTGATACGCTGTCTACAACACCTACAACAACTACAGGCATAGTATATGCCGTATGTTCTGTCTTCATTATGTCTACAGCAACTACAGGCATAGTATATGCAGTATTAACTGTCTACAGGATGTTTTCACAACATTGTATTTGCAGTGTATGTAGTGTACACCGTATCTACAAGAACTGCAGGCATAATGTTTGCAGTATTCACTGTCTACAACATGTCTACAACATTTACAAGCATAGTTTATCTAGTATATATAGATTAGACCATGTGTACAACAACTGCATGCATAGTGTATGCAGTGTTACGCTGTCTACAACACCTACAACAACTAAATGCATAGTATATGCAGTATTCACTGTCTACAACATGTCTACAACATTGTATATGCAGTGTATGTAATGTGCCCCATATCTACAAGACCTACAGGCATAGTGTATGCAGTATACACTGTCTACAACATGTCTACAACATCTACAGGCATAATATATATAGTTAACACCATGTGTACAACAACTACAGGCAGAGTATATGCAGTGTTATGCTGTCTACAACACATAAAACAACTACAGGCATAGTATATGCAGTATTCACTGTCTACAGCATGTCTACAATATTGTTTATGCAGTGTATGTAGTGTGCACTATATCTACAAGAACTACAGGCATAGTGTATGCAGTATACACTGTCTACAACATGTCTACAACATCTACAGGCATGGTATATCAAATATATATAGTTTATACCATGTATACAACAACTGCATGCATAGTATATGCAGTGTTACGCTGTCTACAACACCTACAACAACTACAGGCATAGTATATGCCGCATTTTCTGTCTTTATCAGGTCTTCAACAACTACAGGCATAGTATATGCAGTATTCAGTGTCTAAAACATGTCTATAGTATTGTATATGCAGTGTATGTAGTGTACACCGTATCTACAAGAACTACAGGCATAGTGTATGCAGTATTAACTGTCTACAACATGTCTACAACATTCTATTTGCAGTATATGTAGTGTGCACGGTATCTACAAGAACTACAGGCGTAGGTTATGCAGTATACACTGAGTACAACATGTCTACAACATCTACAGGCATAGTATATCTAGTATATACAGTTTTTACCATGTGTACAACAACTGCAGGCATATTATATACAGTATTCACTGTCTACAAGATGTCAACAACATTGTATATGCAGTGTATGTAGCGTACACCGTATCTACAAGAACAACAGGCATAGTGTATGCAGTATACACTGTCTACAACATGTCTACAACATCTACAGGCATAGTTTATCTAGTTTACATAGTTTATACCATGTATACAACAACTGCATGCATAGCAGATGCAGTGTTATGCTGTCTACAACACCTACAACGACTACAGGCATAGTATATGCAGTATTCACTGTCTACAACATGTATACAACTTTGTATATGCAGTGTATGTTGTGTACACCATATCTACAAGGACTACAGGCATAGTATATGCAGTATACACTGCCTATAACATGTCTACAACATCTACAGGCATAGTATATCTAGTATATATAGTTTATACCATGTGTACAACAACTGCAGGCACAGTATATGCAGTGTTACACTGTCTACAACACCTACAACAATTACAGGCATAGTATATGCAGTATTCACTGTCTACAGCATGTCTTCATTATTGTATATGCAGTGTATGTAGTGTACACCATATCTACAATAACTACAGGCATAGTGTATGCAGTATACACTGTCTACAACATCTAAATGCATAGTATATCTAGTATATATAGTTTACACCATGTGTACAACAACTGCAGGCATAGTATATGCAGTGTTATGCTGTCTACAACACCTACAACAACTACATGCATAGTATATGCAGTATTCACTGTCTACAACATGTCTACAACATTGTATATGCAGTGTATGTAATGTGCCCCATATCTACAAGACCTACAGGCATATCGTATGCAGTATACACTGTCTACAACATGTCTACAACATCTACAGGCATAATATATATAGTTAACACCATGTGTACAACAACTACAGGCAGAGTATATGCAGTGTTATGCTGTCTACAACACATAAAACAACTACAGGCATAGTATATGCAGTATTCACTGTCTACAGCATGTCTACAATATTGTTTATGCAGTGTATGTAGTGTGCACTATATCTACAAGAACTACAGGCATAGTGTATGCAGTATACACTGTCTACAACATGTCTACAACATCTACAGGCATGGTATATCAAATATATATAGTTTATACCATGTATACCACAACTGCATGCATAGTATATGCAGTGTTACGCTGTCTACAACCCCTACAACAACTGCAGGCATAGTATATGCCGCATTTTCTGTCTTTATCAGGTCTACAACAACTACAGGCATAGTATATGCAGTGTTCACTGTCTAAAACATGTCTATAGTATTGTATATGCAGTGTATGTAGTGTACACCGTATCTACAAGAACTACAGGCATAGTGTATGCAGTATTCACTGTCTACAACATGTCTACAACATCTACAAGCATAGTTTATCTAGTATATATAGATTATACCATGTGTACAACAACTGCATGCATAGTGTATGCAGTGTTACGCTGTCTACAACAACTACAACAACTACATGCATAGTATATGCAGTATTCACTGTCTACAACATGTCTACAACATTGTATATGCAGTGTATGTAATGTACACTATATCTACAAGACCTACAGGCATAGTGTATGCCGTATACACTGTCTACAACATGTCTACAACATCTACAGGCATAGTATATATAGTTAACACCATGTGTGCAACAACTACAGACAGAGTATATGCAGTGTTATGCTGTCTACAACACATAAAACAACTACAGGTATAGTATATGCAGTATTCACTGTCTACAACATGTCTACAATATTGTTTATGCAGTGTATGTAGTGTGCACTATATCTACAAGAACTACAGGCATAGTGTATGCAGTATACACTGTCTACAACATGTCTACAACATCTACAGGCATGGTATAGCTAATATATATAGTTTATACCATGTATACAACAACTGCATGCATAGTTTATGCAGTGTTACGCTGTCTACAACACCTACAACAACTACAGGCATAGTATATGCCGCATTTTCTGTCTTTATCAGGTCTACAACAACTACAGGCATAGTATATGCAGTATTCAATGTCTAAAACATGTCTATAGTATTGTATATGCAGTGTATGTAGTGTACACCGTATCTACAAGAACTACAGGCATAGTGTATGCAGTATTAACTGTCTACAACATGTCTACAACATTCTATTTGCAGTGTATGTAGTGTGCACGGTATCTACAAGAACTACAGGCGTAGGTTATGCAGTATACACTGAGTACAACATGTCTACAACATCTACAGGCATAGTATATCTAGTATATATAGTTTATACCATGTGTACAACAACTGCAGGCACAGTATATGCAGTGTTACACTGTCTACAACACCTACAACAATTACAGGCATAGTATATGCAGTATTCACTGTCTACAGCATGTCTTCATTATTGTATATGCAGTGTATGTAGTGTACACCATATCTACAATAACTACAGGCATAGTGTATGCAGTATACACTGTCTACAACATCTAAATGCATAGTATATCTAGTATATATAGTTTACACCATGTGTACAACAACTGCAGGCATAGTATATGCAGTGTTATGCTGTCTACAACACCTACAACAACTACATGCATAGTATATGCAGTATTCACTGTCTACAACATGTCTACAACATTGTATATGCAGTGTATGTAATGTGCCCCATATCTACAAGACCTACAGGCATATCGTATGCAGTATACACTGTCTACAACATGTCTACAACATCTACAGGCATAATATATATAGTTAACACCATGTGTACAACAACTACAGGCAGAGTATATGCAGTGTTATGCTGTCTACAACACATAAACAACTACAGGGCATAGTATATGCAGTATTCACTGTCTACAGCATGTCTACAATATTGTTTATGCAGTGTATGTAGTGTGCACTATATCTACAAGAACTACAGGCATAGTGTATGCAGTATACACTGTCTACAACATGTCTACAACATCTACAGGCATGGTATATCAAATATATATAGTTTTTATACCATGTATACCACAACTGCATGCATAGTATATGCAGTGTTACGCTGTCTACAACCCCTACAACAACTGCAGGCATAGTATATGCCGCATTTTCTGTCTTTATCAGGTCTACAACAACTACAGGCATAGTATATGCAGTGTTCACTGTCTAAAACATGTCTATAGTATTGTATATGCAGTGTATGTAGTGTACACCGTATCTACAAGAACTACAGGCATAGTGTATGCAGTATTCACTGTCTACAACATGTCTACAACATCTACAAGCATAGTTTATCTAGTATATATAGATTATACCATGTGTACAACAACTGCATGCATAGTGTATGCAGTGTTACGCTGTCTACAACAACTACAACAACTACATGCATAGTATATGCAGTATTCACTGTCTACAACATGTCTACAACATTGTATATGCAGTGTATGTAATGTACACTATATCTACAAGACCTACAGGCATAGTGTATGCCGTATACACTGTCTACAACATGTCTACAACATCTACAGGCATAGTATATATAGTTAACACCATGTGTGCAACAACTACAGACAGAGTATATGCAGTGTTATGCTGTCTACAACACATAAAACAACTACAGGTATAGTATATGCAGTATTCACTGTCTACAACATGTCTACAATATTGTTTATGCAGTGTATGTAGTGTGCACTATATCTACAAGAACTACAGGCATAGTGTATGCAGTATACACTGTCTACAACATGTCTACAACATCTACAGGCATGGTATAGCTAATATATATAGTTTATACCATGTATACAACAACTGCATGCATAGTTTATGCAGTGTTACGCTGTCTACAACACCTACAACAACTACAGGCATAGTATATGCCGCATTTTCTGTCTTTATCAGGTCTACAACAACTACAGGCATAGTATATGCAGTATTCAATGTCTAAAACATGTCTATAGTATTGTATATGCAGTGTATGTAGTGTACACCGTATCTACAAGAACTACAGGCATAGTGTATGCAGTATTAACTGTCTACAACATGTCTACAACATTCTATTTGCAGTGTATGTAGTGTGCACGGTATCTACAAGAACTACAGGCGTAGGTTATGCAGTATACACTGAGTACAACATGTCTACAACATCTACAGGCATAGTATATCTAGTAAATACAGTTTTTACCATGTGTACAACAACTGCAGGCATATTATATACAGTATTCACTGTCTACAAGATGTCAACAACATTGTATATGCAGTGTATGTAGCGTACACCGTATCTACAAGAACTACAGGCATAGTGTATGCAGTATACACTGTCTACAACATGTCTACAACATCTACAGGCATAGTTTATCTAGTATACATAGTTTATACCATGTATACAACAACTGCATGCATAGCAGATGCAGTGTTATGCTGTCTACAACACCTACAACGACTACAGGCATAGTATATGCAGTATTCACTGTCTACAACATGTATACAACATTGTATATGCAGTGTATGTTGTGTACACCATATCTACAATGACTACAGGCATAGTATATGCAGTATACACTGCCTATAACATGTCTACAACATCTACAGGCATAGTATATCTAGTATATATAGTTTATACCATGTGTACAACAACTGCAGGCACAGTATATGCAGTGTTACACTGTCTACAACACCTACAACAATTACAGGCATAGTATATGCAGTATTCACTGTCTACAGCATGTCTACAACATTGTATATGCAGTGTATGTAGTGTACACCATATCTACAATAACTACAGGCATAGTGTATGCAGTATACACTGTCTACAACATCTACATGCATAGTATATCTAGTATATATAGTTTACACCATGTGTACAACAACTGCAGGCATAGTATATGCAGTGTTATGCTGTCTACAACACCTACAACAACTACATGCATAGTATATGCAGTATTCACTGTCTACAACATGTCTACAATATTGTTTATGCAGTGTATGTAGTGTGCACTATATCTACAAGAACTACAGGCATAGTGTATGCAGTATACACTGTCTACAACATGTCTACAACATCTACAGGCATGGTATATCTAGTATACATAGTTTATACCATGTATACAACGACTGCATGCATAGTGTATGCAGTGTTACGCTGTCTACAACACCTAAAACAACTACAGGCATAGTATATGTCGCATTTTCTGTCTTTATTACGTCTACAACATCTACAGGCGTTGATTAAGTAGTAATTATAGTATGCACAAAGTCTGCAACAACTACAGGCATAGCATATGCATTATTCACTGTCTACAAAATGTCTACAACATTATATATGGAGTGTATGTAGTGTACACCGTTGCTACATGAACTAACGGTATAGTTTATGAAGTATACACAGTCTACAACAGGTCTACAACATCTACAGGCATAGGTTATCTAGTATATATAGTTTACACCATGTGTACAACAACTACAGGCATAGTATATGCAGTGTTACGCTGTCTACAGCACCACCAATAACTACATGCATTGTATATGCAGTATTCATTGTCTACAACATGTCAACAACATTGTATATGCAGTGTGGGTAGTGTAGACCGTATCTACAAGAAATACAGGCATAGTTTATGCAGTATACACTGTCTATAACATGTCTACAACATTTACAGGCATAGTATATCTAGTATACATAGTTTATACCATGTGTACAACAACTACAGGCATAGTATATGCAGTGATACGCTGTCTACAACACCTACAACAACTACAGGCATAGTATATGCCGCATGTTCTGTCTTCATTATGTCTACAGCAACTACAGGCATAGTATATACAGTATTAACTGTCTACAGGATGTTTTCACAACATTGTATTTGCAGTGTATGTAGTGTACACCGTATCTACAAGAACTACAGGCATAGTGTATGCAGTATTCACTGTCTACAACATGTCTACAACATCTACAAGCATAGTTTATCTAGTATATATAGATTATACCATGTGTACAACAACTGCTTGCATAGTGTATGCAGTGTTACGCTGTCTACAACAACTACAACAACTACATGCATAGTATATGCAGTATTCACTGTCTACAACATGTCTACAACATTGTATATGCAGTGTATGTAATGTACACTATATCTACAAGACCTACAGGCATAGTGTATGCAGTATACACTGTCTACAAAATGTTTACAACATCTACAGGCATAGTATATATAGTTAACTACATGTGTACAACAACTACAGGCAGAGTATATGCAGTGTTATGCTGTCTACAACACATCAAACAACTACAGGCATAGTATATGCAGTATTCACTGTCTACAACATGTCTCACAATATTGTTTATGCAGTGTATGTAGTGTGAACTATATCTACAAGAACTACAGGCATAGTGTATGCAGTATACACTGTCTACAACATGTCTACAACATCTACAGGCATGGTATATCTAATATATATAGTTTATACCATCTATACAACAACTGCATGCATAGTTTATGCAGTGTTACGCTGTCTACAAAAAAACCTACAACAACTACAGGCATAGTATATGCCGCATTTTCTGTCTTTATAAGGTCTACAACACAAGTACAGGCATAGTATATGCAGTATTCAGTGTCTAAAACATGTCTATAGTATTGTATATGCAGTGTATGTAGTGTACACCGTATCTACAAGAACTACAGGCATAGTGTATGCAGTATTCACTGTCTACAACATGTCTACAACATTCTATTTGCAGTGTATGTAGTGTGCACGGTATCTACAAGAACTACAGGCGTAGGTTATGCAGTATACACTGAGTACAACATGTCTACAACATCTACAGGCATAGTATATATAGTATATACAGTTTTTACCATGTGTACAACAACTGCAGGCATATTATATACAGTATTCACTGTCTACAAGATGTCAACAACATTGTATATGCAGTGTATGTAGTGTACACCGTATCTACAAGAACTACAGGCATAGTGTATGCAGTATACACTGTCTACAACATGTCTACAACATCTACAGGCATAGTATATCTAGTATATATAGTTTATACCATGTATACAACAACTGCATGCATAGTAGATGCAGTGTTATGCTGTCTACAACACCTACAACGACTACAGGCATAGTATATGCAGTATTCACTGTCTACAACATGTATACAACATTTGTATATGCAGTGTATGTTGTGTACACCATATCTACAATGACTACAGGCATAGTAGCAGTATACACTGCCTACATGTCTACAACATCTACAGGCATAGTATATCTAGTATATATAGTTTTATACCATGTGTACAACAACTGTACACTGTCTACAACACCTACAACAATTACAGGCATAGTATATGCAGTATTCACTGTCTACAGCATGTCTACAACATTGTATATAATGTAGTGTACACCATATCTACAATAACTACAGGCATAGTGTATGCAGTATACACTGTCTACAACATCTACATGCATAGTATATCTAGTATATATAGTTTACACCATGTGTACAACAACTGCAGGCATAGTATATGCAGTGTTATGCTGTCTACAACACCTACAACAACTACATGCATAGTATATGCAGTATTCACTGTCTACAACATGTCTACAATATTGTTTATGCAGTGTATGTAGTGTGCACTATATCTACAAGAACTACAGGCATAGTGTATGCAGTATACACTGTCTACAACATGTCTACAACATCTACAGGCATGGTATATCTAGTATACATATTATACCATGTATACAACGACTGCATGCATAGTGTATGCAGTGTTACGCTGTCTACAACACCTAAAACAACTACAGGCATAGTATATGTCGCATTTTCTGTCTTTATTACGTCTACAACATCTACAGGCGTTGATTAAGTAGTAATTATAGTATGCACAAAGTCTGCAACAACTACAGGCATAGCATATGCATTATTCACTGTCTACAAAATGTCTACAACATTATATATGGAGTGTATGTAGTGTACACCGTTGCTACATGAACTAACGGTATAGTTTATGAAGTATACACAGTCTACAACAGGTCTACAACATCTACAGGCATAGGTTATCTAGTATATATAGTTTACACCATGTGTACAACAACTACAGGCATAGTATATGCAGTGTTACGCTGTCTACAGCACCACCAATAACTACATGCATTGTATATGCAGTATTCATTGTCTACAACATGTCAACAACATTGTATATGCAGTGTGGGTAGTGTAGACCGTATCTACAAGAAATACAGGCATAGTTTATGCAGTATACACTGTCTATAACATGTCTACAACATTTACAGGCATAGTATATCTAGTATACATAGTTTATACCATGTGTACAACAACTACTACAGGCATAGTATATGCAGTGATACGCTGTCTACAACACCTACAACAACTACAGGCATAGTATATGCCGCATGTTCTGTCTTCATTATGTCTACAGCAACTACAGGCATAGTATATACAGTATTAACTGTCTACAGGATGTTTTCACAACATTGTATTTGCAGTGTATGTAGTGTACACCGTATCTACAAGAACTACAGGCATAGTGTATGCAGTATTCACTGTCTACAACATGTCTACAACATCTACAAGCATAGTTTATCTAGTATATATAGATTATACCATGTGTACAACAACTGCTTGCATAGTGTATGCAGTGTTACGCTGTCTACAACAACTACAACAACTACATGCATAGTATATGCAGTATTCACTGTCTACAACATGTCTACAACATTGTATATGCAGTGTATGTAATGTACACTATATCTACAAGACCTACAGGCATAGTGTATGCAGTATACACTGTCTACAAAATGTTTACAACATCTACAGGCATAGTATATATAGTTAACTACATGTGTACAACAACTACAGGCAGAGTATATGCAGTGTTATGCTGTCTACAACACATCAAACAACTACAGGCATAGTATATGCAGTATTCACTGTCTACAACATGTCTACAATATTGTTTATGCTGTGTATGTAGTGTGAACTATATCTACAAGAACTACAGGCATAGTGTATGCAGTATACACTGTCTACAACATGTCTACAACATCTACAGGCATGGTATATCTAATATATATAGTTTATACCATCTATACAACAACTGCATGCATAGTTTATGCAGTGTTACGCTGTCTACAAAAACCTACAACAACTACAGGCATAGTATATGCCGCATTTTCTGTCTTTATAAGGTCTACAACAAGTACAGGCATAGTATATGCAGTATTCAGTGTCTAAAACATGTCTATAGTATTGTATATGCAGTGTATGTAGTGTACACCGTATCTACAAGAACTACAGGCATAGTGTATGCAGTATTCACTGTCTACAACATGTCTACAACATTCTATTTGCAGTGTATGTAGTGTGCACGGTATCTACAAGAACTACAGGCGTAGGTTATGCAGTATACACTGAGTACAACATGTCTACAACATCTACAGGCATAGTATATATAGTATATACAGTTTTTACCATGTGTACAACAACTGCAGGCATATTATATACAGTATTCACTGTCTACAAGATGTCAACAACTTTGTATATGCAGTGTATGTAGTGTACACCGTATCTACAAGAACTACAGGCATAGTGTATGCAGTATACACTGTCTACAACATGTCTACAACATCTACAGGCAGAGTATATCTAGTATATATAGTTTATACCATGTATACAACAACTGCATGCATAGTAGATGCAGTGTTACGCTGTCTACAACACCTACAACGACTACAGGCATAGTATATGCAGTATTCACTGTCTACAACATGTCTACAACATTGTATATGCAGTGTATGTATTGTACACCGTATCTACAAGAACTACAGGCATAGTGTATGCAGTATACACTGTCAACAATATGTCTACAACATCTACAGGCATAGTATATCTAGTGTATATAGTTTACACCATGTGTATAACAACTGCATGCATAGTATATGCAGTGTTACGCTGTCTACAACACCTACAACAAATACAGGCTGAGTATATACCGTATTTTCTGTCTTCATTATGTCTACAACAACTACAGGCATAGTATATGCAGTGTTACGCTGTCTACAACACCTACAACAACGACAGCCATAATATATGCAGTAATCTATGTCTACATCATGTCTACAGCATTTTATATGCAGTGTTTGTAGTGTACACCGACTCTACCAGAACTACAGGCATAGTGTATGCAGTATACACTGTCTACAACATGTCTACATCTCGGGCATAGTATATCTAGTATATATAGTTTACACCAAGTGTTCATCAACTACAGGCGTAGTTTATGCCTTATGTTCTGTCTTCATTGTGTCTACAACATCTACAGGCACAGCATAAGTTTTAAATATTGTTTAAACATTGTCTACAACAACTACAGGCATAGTAAATGCAGTGATCACTGTCTGCAAGATGTCTACAACATTGTATATGCAGTGTATGTAGTGTACACTGTATCTACATGAACTACAGGCATAGTGTATGCAGTATACACTGTCTACAACATGTCTACAATATCTACAGGCATAGTATATCCTGTATATATGTTTACAACATGTGTACAATAACTACAGGCATAGTATATGCAGTCTACAACACACCTATAACTACTACAGTCATATTATATGCCGTATATGCTGTCTTCATTATGTCTACAACCTCTACAGGCATAGTATGTGAAGTATTCACTGTATACAACATGTCTACAACATTGTATATGCAGTGTATGTAGTGTACATCGTATCTAAAGCCGCTACCTGCATAGTTTATGGAGTATACACAGTCTACAATATGTCTGCAACATCTACAGGTACAGCATATGCTGTGTTTATTGCCTACAACATGTGTTACAATACTAAACGAAGTTTGCATAAGGCTCCTCTAGCGCGTGTGATGAATTTGTGGAACAGTTTTCATTGTTCAGCTTCCTTAAGTCATGATATGTATTAATTGCGCTATATACCTGGCTCCCATACATTATTTCAATGTATATATTTTGTAAGGATAAAGGGAAAATAAAGAGTTTAGTGCTATAGGTTTAAGTGTCTGCTTTGAAAACCAGCTCGCAACATATTGAAGAAGTATTCTGAAAAAAAACCTGTGACACATGCCCCTTCTCATAGCACACCGATAATATGACAAAAGGACCATCATCAAATTCCGATGAAAATAAACGTAAATATAAGACAAAACACCATGAATTCTGACAAAAGGACCATCAATATGACAAAAGGACCACTTCAATGACAAAAGGACCACTCGTACCTAGCAAAAGGACCACTGTGGTCCTTTTGCAATGTGCGGGTGGTCCTTTTGCTAGTCAAATCTAGCAAAAGGACCACTTTCAGTTATCTATCTATCTATCTATCTATCTATCTATCTATCTATCTATCTATCTATCTATCTATCTATCTATCTATCTATCTATCTATCTATCTATCTATCTATCTATCTATCTATCTATCTATCTATCTATCTATCTATCTATCCATTAATCTACCTTCCTCCCTCTTCTTCTACCTATAACTTTCTCTATCTATCTCTCAATCTCTTGCTCTCTTTCATAACCTCTCGCTCTATCTCTCGCTCTTTCTCTCTCTCTACATATACGTATATATATATATATGTATATACGTATACACATATTTTATATTTATTTTAGATATACACAGTTATATATATCGATGTGAATATAGAACAGCCTAAAGAGAGAGTTATAAACATACGCATCACACAAATATATTTATGTATATAGATATAATAACTCTCTATCTCTTTCTCTCTATCTTTATCTCTGCATCTCTCATTTGTTTTCAACCTTTTTTATTTCTTTATCCCTCTATATCTTTCTCTGTCTGTATATGCATATATATGTATATATATATACTTGAATGGTTTTATATTGTATATATTTATAGCTATGTTTGTATATATACATATATAAATACACATATATGTCTCCCTCTCCGTCTCGTCTATGTTTTCGGATAATCACTCTATCTGCATTTCTTTCTTTCGTTCTCTCGATCGATCTCTCGCCCTCCTATATATATATATATATATATATATATATATATATATATATATATATATATATATATATATATATATATATATATATATATATATATGTATATATATATATATATATATATATATATATATATATATATATATATATATATATATATATATATATATATATATATATATATATATATATATATATATATATATATATATATATATCTCAATATATATTTATATTTATTTATGTGTGTGTTGTTGTGTGGTGTGTTTTGTGTGTGCGTGTGTGGGCAGGTTATAGGGGCTTGCATTTCGACGGTTAGATAGCAGACTTCATTTTGGGAATTTGATTATACTCAGAAGTTCCCCGAGCGTTTTAGTTGTGACAATGGTATTGTCGGACAGGTTTGGCTTATTATACAAGTGTTAACATAGCGAAGTCCAGCAAAATTAATAATGCCTTTGACAAAGTATTGAAACTCAATGAATTTCGATTCAATTGAAATGTTACTGGTATAATTGACGGAAGGTTTTGCGATGCAAATTTGACACAATTCCACCTGAGTTCCAAGTGTTGGTCTCAGTAATGTGAAATTACAGACAGAGGGCATATCAAGGTGTAAAGACATAAACTAATACGACAAAATAGGTACACAATAGCACCAGAGCCCTGGCTTCCTCGTTGGCATGAAATCATACATTGAAAATTACGAGGGAGCTGCCTTTAATCGGTCATGGCCGGCAAGTACAGCACGAACGCGATGACGATGTCAACTAGATTGTTGATAGGTCATATAACTGTTGAGGCTAGAGGGTTTTGCCTAAGAACGGAATTATCGAAAAGACGAGAAAGGACGAGACGATAACGGTCAACTCCCACTTAGACATATCACTGAGTGCTAGGTTTAAGCGTTGATCGATATCGACATGAAGTAGTATTTTTAGGTCATCGTAAAAAATTACGTCTTTGCGAATGGTTCCATTGATTATTCCCTGTACACTCGCATTATATAGTTGAGCATCATCAGCATGTCGGTGATATTGAAGGTCATATGTACTTGAAAGATTGCAAAGTGGTGATGGGTAGGCAGTAATGGCCCAGGGACTGATCCATGTGGCACACCGCACGTTTATTGGTGTGTTGCAGTACACTTGCTTCAACACGAACTCCCTCTATGTGGTTGGCGAGGTATGCCATGCCAGGCATTGTCCATTGAGACCGAAATTGTAGGAAAGACGCCGCAGCAGGATGTCGTCATCAACAGCATCAAACGCTGCCCTGAGGTCAAGAAGCACTAGAGCAACAGCATGGTGCTGGACAACCGCAAATGCGAAGTCATTGTATACTCGACGAAATGCAGTCTCAGTATTATGGCCAGGCTTGTAGGCCAATTGATATTTGTTGTCAAGTCGATTGGTTAATTAATATTCCAGTAATTGATTTGCTTCTCTGTTAATTTGGATTTGAAGTTCAAATTTGGAACTGGTTTGTAGTTAACAGCATTGCAGGTTTCTAACTTTCTCGCACAACCCACAAGCTAGAGAAGTATTGAGTATCTGTGTAATAACAGGTAGAAGGATCTCGATATTTTCGTTTAGCCACCATCCTGGTAATGGGTATAAATTACACGAAGTTGATATATTACACTTGCCGGAGCTTGTTTCAATGCACTTAGCTCCGAGTCACTTTTCTCAAGGACCACTTCTGGTGAGTTGCATTGCATCTTCGCCAATTCCAATCGGATGGTGCGTATTTTCTGTGCATAAGACAGTGCCAATTTATCTGCCAAGATTTTAGGAGACTGTCCGGTAGACTGGTCTCTTTTATTGCATGTGTCATTCCACAATATTAAAAAGCTTATGTGGATCATTGGCGTTCTCCAATATATCTGCCTTCAGACACTTTTACAGCAGCACACAGTGAATCAACTCGCCAACAGTGTGCAACATAGCTCTGTCTGTCAACTTCAAGCTTAGATCTTCGTCAACGTCGTTAAGATCTCCTGCGGGCTTGCTTCTTCTCCCTGGTGTCAAAATTTACGATTATCGAGGCTTGCAGCGCACGTGGGCTGGGTTACAATTGACAGTTGCAGTAGATCGTGTTTGAATGGAATAATGAGCTTCCTGTATGTTATTTTCTTACGGGTGGCGCTCGGATTTTATCACACTAAGTTCATGTGGTCTGACATACACCGTGAGGTAAGATAGAAATGTCTCCTATAGTGTACTTAACTGTTTGTGTGATAATGAGGTCCAAAGAACGTCCACGACAATGTGTTTGTCCGTGACCATATTGCACAAGATCAAACGACGACAAAACTCTTTAAACTGGGTGGCCTCGTTGTAATGGCAACATTGTCATGGTAATGGAAATCTCCAACAGTGTTTGTTTTTCTAAGAACTCTGCCCACAAACATAGAATGAGAAAGATTGTTCTTTGTTTTTGGTGAATTTCGATTAACGACAACCAATTTGACGTGTTTTCTATTTAAGCGAATGGCGCAATGTATGTACTCATATGATTTGTACGTCCCTGATAGTCTTATGCTGCCTGTTTGAATGTTTGTCTTGTGGAGTAAACCAACACTATTCTTTTCTTTGCATGTCATGCATTATGCATCAAAGCCAAGCCAATTGGGCAAAGATCATTCGCTTTGACAGAATACGGATCGTTAATACATCTCTGGCAAGACGAAGATGTCTCATGTGATCTTCATTATAATCTTTAAGAATGTCGGCTTTATTTATAACGGATCAGGCGTTCAGCGGGCATCACTTCGTATATTTGTTTCCTGTTTTTGTCTTGCCCACTTCTCCTTGTGCGTGGGCGTATATAAATTTTGATATTCTAAATGGTGGCGTATACGTTTTGTGGTGGACAATTTCCTTCTGGCCGAATGGTAAAAGCTCCTCTCGGTTATAGTAGGGGTCTTAGTCATTTGTTGATGGCGGTCAGGGTTGGCGGAAACTGTACGGCTCAAGGTCAAATGCAATAAAGGCTCCATAGGGTGGCTGATAAATATAGGCTATTAGGAAGAACAATAACACAAAATTATTTTTTCAAACGTAAACAGCACACATGCCCCGATTTAGAGACAACTTAAACACAAATTAACAAAATAATGAGAAGAAAATGTATCCCTCTTTATGACGCAACTTCCAACAATAACACAACCTTCATGAAGCGTGTGCTGTAAGTTATGGCGCAAAACCGGCACACACGCACATACAGATACATATATATATACTAATAAAAAAGTAAATATATAAGTATATGTATATTTATTTATTATTTAAATATATATGTATGTATTTATATATGTATAAATTTATACCCATCGATATATATATATATATATATATATATCAATATAAAATATATATATATATAAATATATATATATATATATATACATAGATATAGATATATGTATAGATATAGATACACATTTATGTGAATATATATTAACATATATAAATATACATATTTGAGAATATATGGATATATAACCAACGTAGCAACGAACGTCGATGGTTTGTTATAAAATGGGTGCCTCACCTGTTGATACATACATATAGGTATATACGTACATACATATATATATATATATATAATAATTACGTATATGTTTATACATACAAATATATACAAGAATATATGTATATATGTATTAATAGCTATTTATATTTATATGTATATATATATATTAATATATATATATACATATTTATACACACAAATATATACACATGTATATATATATATTTATACACATATATGTTAGACTATACATATGAATATATATATGAATATATACATATATATAAAAAAAAACACTTAAATGTGAATACATAAATATATTACATATATATATATATATATATATATATATATATATATATATATATACATATATATATAAATATATATATATGCAGATTTATATATATATATATACTTTATATATATATATATATTTATTTATATATACATACATATATGTATATATATTGAAATATATATATATATATATATATATATATATATACATAAATTGAAACATTTATGGATATTAAACTCACCTACTCACACACACTTATAAATGTTTAAGTATATACATACATATATATATATGTATATGATAATTACGTACATGCTTATATATTAAGATATATTTAAGTATGTATATGTACTTAAATTTATATGTAAAAACGCATGTTCATATATTAATATATATATATATATAAATATATATATATATATTAATAATGTTTGTATACATTAAATATTTATCTTAATATATATATACATATATATATATTTACGTATATGTAAATATATACATACATGTATATATATATATGTGTGTGTGTGTAAATGTGTTTATGCATATGCTCAAGTACATATATTGATATGCATAAATATTTGTGTGCTTATGTACTTGTAAATATCTCTATGCATATATATTTATATATATGTGTAAATATGTAATCGTCTACCGGTATTGGCATAGTGGTTAACACACCAATAATTATGTTTGTGATATATAAGAAGTGTAGCCCAGTTTATGTCCATATCAGCACTGTCATTGAATTGGTCGATTTTACCGGATGGAATGTAAAATTTACTGTTTAACATGAATTAGCCGTTCAACATCAAATGTTGCCTATAGATAATACCGAATTTAATAGAATAAATCCCATGGTTATATGTATACCTCTAATGTGTATTACCCAGTAAAGTTGAATAAAACAATAACGGTAGTATACTAATAGACAATGTGCTGCATATTCGGTTGAAGAAAGGATCTGTTTACTTTCACAGATAACATTTAATGGCTGGTATTTAATAAGTTACCATCTGGAAGCGCACGATATGTTGTAGGAACACGCTGAAGGTAAAATAATTTATTGATAATGTTTTCCTAAGCTATGGATATGCATGTTGGTATTATGTCTTGTTCAGTTAGTGAGGGTCGCGTTCCATGATTATTTACATGTGTATCATATGAAAACAGTAATAATAAGAGGGAATGGCGCTGTGCTGGATATAGAGGAAGAATAACCATGGAGCTTGATCATCGTAAGTAATTATATGCTTTATAACTGCTCATGTGCAATACCAAGGAATTATTCGTTTATAGTAACTTAATTTATGCTTTTGATGGATCCTTTCTCTCTGTTAAATTTCAATAGCGTGTAGATCTATAGAGCCAGTACCGCGCCTGTATACCGTACCATAGACTACATAGGTGAGCTGCTGATTATCTTTAAGAAATTGTCACCATGTATGTACCATCTTGGCATAGGGCCCTTATATATGCTCAAAAATTTAAAGTTTTTGTTTATGTCACTTGGGCATTTTCGTTAGCGGTATAGTATTATGTTTATGTATGTAGCTTATGTTTTTATTCCTGACCTTGAAAAGCGATTTGGTAATGCAAGGCGTTGTGTACTTTGCAATGTGCCATATCTCTTCGTTCTTGCGATTTTAATAAACTTTTCAAGGATAGCACCCTCAAATAGTTACAATAAGTAAATAATGTTGTTCGATTGGACGTTTCTTAAATGCATATCGTCTTCTGTTTGTTAGGTTGCCAGTGCGCCCATTGGACATCGGTCGTCATATTTAAGTAATGGTTAAATATTTGAGAAGTTCCTTCCCGCTTATCGATATGTTAATATGATTTGCCAGAGGTTCGTATATTGATATTCTAAGTTCCTTGACTAGATTCAATTGGATATTACAGTGTTTGGATAGTGAAGGGTGCCGATGGTTTGTTCAGGAACACTTAAGGACGATCCCTGTCCAAAGGTTACATCAACATTAAGATATATGTGCCATATCTTTATCGCTGCCGTAGGTTGTGCTTTTTATTTCCCGGAAGTGTCAATCCATTCAAGTGCTATTCATATAACACACGTATCAGTCATACATTGGATTGGAACTGCAGCGCTGGAAACAGTCTGTGAAGTATACTCGCTCTCATTATATTGAATGCGCTTCTGAAATCCACATAAACGGGACGCACATAAGTGTCTAACTATACATTGCGCCGCAACCAGCGATGATGCAACATTAACCAACAGAGAACTGTTATGTACTATTTGCAAGCGATTTCCTGGAAGTGTCAATCCATGCAAGTGCAATTCATAGAAAACTTTCGTCAGTCATACATTTGAACTGCAGCACTGACAGCCTTTTCAGATGAATTCTTTGTAAAGCATTAAGTAACCGGATGTCTAGTGACGTATTTAGTTTGCGTTACAGCGACATATGAGTACGACAGATATCTCAGATACCTGTTTGTCCGGGTCACCTACCTAGCGTGTGTACCTGGTATAAGCCTGATTAGAGATGAGATCAAACGAAAGTTGCCGGCGACATATCTGTAATCAGAGGATAAGACGTCCTGGATCAAGGCTTTGTTGTTGAAATGACTCAGTCACTCGTAAGAATATAAGGTTTGACATTTGAATGGGATTAAGACTCTCGTTAACCACACACGTCGAGCGAAGCCAGCTTCTTGTGTCGCATCTCTCCAGTGCCTTGTATTATGGGTAGATCATTATATGATAGGCACATAATAGTGTATCAAGTCATTTGGTATTCTGCCTGGACTAATTGAACACTTAGTATTCTGCTTGGCCTGATGGAACACCCGCCCTTTTCAGGTTCAACATTAGTTCTCTACCTATAGCACCCATAGATAGGTTATATATTGGCAAGGCAACTTAACTCCATTAATAGAGGATGCTGCGAAAACGATTGAGTAACCCCAAGACACAGATTCATTCAGGAAGTCGAGGCGCAAGATGCTTGTTATATGGCTTGTAACTGACAGACATGGGCCCCCGAGCACTTCGATTGTGCTTTCTGTGCCGATCTCTCTTGCAATGTTTGGGAGGGGTTATTTTATTACACAAAAGTAAGTATAAATATCAAAATACAGATTTACCTCTCTTAGATGGACAAGTGTCAAGAAAACAACACTCCCTCAGATATTTGAAATAATCTGCATTGCCAGTGCGAAGCACATAACCTACGGTAGGAGTGTCTTTACATTTCTGGTTCTAGTTTGGTGAGAATTATTTCCATCTGATTAATTAACATGGAAGAGAAATTGAACTGGTTCTTTGGCGAGCATATTCAACAATAAAAGGGTGGCGTTAGTGGTTTATTCCACGCAACTGCCAATATTTCATTACCGGGCACAATATTCAAACAGCTTGTCTGCTTACTCGATACTAGGCTGCTTGGATCACCGCTAAGACATGTTGGTGCATCAAGCACACTTGGATAGATGATGTATTGTTTATTGTCGGCCAAGATTACAATTGCCAGCAAGATGATGTTTATCGGGCCCTATTTAAGAAATCCGTGGTATTTATATATCGTATTTTACCTGATGCCAGGCTGAGGCATGCAAAGGTTATCTAGGCGTAATTGTCGGCTTCGAAACGTTTTTCCCATTCAAGTGCTGCCTCATGAATGTTATTGGCAACGGATCATCGGATGGAAAATAGTGCAGCCTCCGGTTTGAAGGAGGTTGAGATAAATCATGAGGGCGCTTTTGCTACATCAAAATCATTGCAAAATTGTAACACCGCTTTACCGGAAACCGGAAGTTAAATGAGTTGTGTATCAACCACAGCGTCTGCATAATGTTTGTAGGGTGTGAAACACTATCAGCAAATATCCTTCTAGCAACTCGGTAGTGCTCGGATCTGGATATTACGATCAGGCTTGGCTTTGCTACACCTATACATGTCAAACAATTGCAATCAAGGAAGCAGCATCGGTATTATGGTAGGCATTTTACCAGGATTTTACTACAAAGCTCGGTCAGCCTGTTTTTCATGGATCGGTGTAGTAAGGATCATTTTCAAATTTACTGGCGCTTCGACAAAATGCCATAGAAAACAGCTAGTACAAGTTAATGGCGCCGCGGTATGGTGGCTTTTCCATCTAAATGTCGTTTCTACTGTTATTTATTGATGTTAGAGTTTCAAGTTCGATCAGTGGTTCATTTTTCTAACTTCCAGTTTTGTAAATTTCTAACTGTAAAATTTAGCTTGAAGATGGTCATTTTTTGCCGCATATTAAAAAGATAGTTTAATCACACGTGCTCTGCAAAAACTAATTAAATATTATGGTATATTGTAAGTAAATGACTCATAAACGAGGCAAGTTGGAGGCTAGAAACCAGATTATAGGATTGCAAGAGACACCGAGGTAACATTAGTGATTGATCACATTGTCAGGTATGAGAGGGCTTCATTGACATTATAAGTGCAACACAATTTGCCACGCTGTAGCAAATTACCTTCAATTCGCCTGATTAAATATTAAACCAGCCCAAAAGGCAAAACTGAAATTATTTTGGCATATCACGCAATGCGAACCTTTTATGCCACTAGCATTGTTTGATATCATGGCACTTGGGTTGTATTCCCATGAGGACAGGAACATGACCGCAATTATTCAGATCATCTGACTATCGCTTCCGGCTACTCACGTCGTGACACTAGCGGATCAATAACAAATGAAAGCTGCGTCCCCTGACCGGAAATCAAGTACAGAGAGAGAGTGAGAGAGAGACTGCTTGCTGGTCAATAATACACATGGCTCCAAAACACCTTATACGGAACTCCAAGCCTCCCTTATTAGCGTGTTGTATGAAAACGCAGTCGAGAAATCATGACAACCATCTAGCTCATCCAATCGTACTTCTACTAGCTGAAATTTACAGCCAAGATACAGTCGTATGTCAAACGGTCGCACATTGTCTATAAACGTGTTCTGAGAAATTTTAGAAATTAGCAGATTCTGTGTGTCGTGGGTAATCTGTCATGCGATGACAACTGAATGAGGCCAGTACAAAACGCCATGCTGCTGGACTCACTGGGATTTACTGTTACCTTAAAGTTATAATCTGAACCAGGTGGACTTACATGTGATTGGATGGCCGCGCCCTTATTAATGGCGAGATTGGACGAAATCGCGGCGTTTCTTAGCGTTTCTTATGCGAGTTTCTGTCAAAAACTGCCAAGTATATATATATTAGCGCGTCAGCTGCAGAATTAAGATTCCCCTTTGCGATATCTTACATGAAAATCATACGAGAGTAGAACTAAAGCTCACCTTACTAGTTTTGGTACAGTCTGTTTGTTATTCAAAATGGACAAAAGTGTCTTATGATCCGTAAGAAGCGTAAATTTGGTTCCTTCTAAACGTGACTTCTAGTATGTCACGCCGGGAACAGCAACAAGTAACTGGACGCGAGTTACTGTTAGTGAACGGAGGAGATATGGCTCCTGCATGAAGGCCGAATCAGAACTGCCCTCTCTGAGCCGTATGATATACTACCAAGCCATACCGCGCTAAACTAAGTAACCAATACGGTATGCGGTTAAATCAAGGCCATCACGGTGCAGTGGAACAAGTAGTTACATTTGCAACAACATGTGTCAGCCTATTTTTAACTAATACCATGGCAAGGTATCGCATATATAAACACGGGGGAAGTTAATACACATTTTACATTGGTATATTATGCTTTAAGTAGCAGTTTATTTATATATATATATGTATATATGTACATATATATTAATATATATATATGTATAATTATATATTTGCATATATAAATATATATATATATATATATATATATATATTTATATATATATGTGCGTATATATATATATATATGCATATATATACACACACATATATATATATACATATGAATGCATATATATATATGTATATATATGTATATATGTAATATATATATACATATGTATATATATATACATATATGTATATATATACATATATATATACATATATGTATATATATGTACACTTACATATATATATATATATACATATATATATGGCTCATCACATCAATTGCGTAGGGTTGGAGAGATGTGGGTCATTTTTTCCATTGGCTACCACAAACAACTTAAATATTATGCTCAAAGAAATTAACTAAATTACAGATCTATGTCGCGATCACCTGCAATATAGCATCAAGGTAATAGCTATAGAGATCAATGGTGACGGTAAGAAGGTATCTCTTAACCTCCATCGTTTACTTGATGCATGCGAGTGGGGTTCACAAAATGCAAAACCACCAGACACACCCCCATCCCCACCCCCTCGCCCTACCCTCCATAACACCTGATCGTTTCTTGGTGCTTCTCCATTGCCCCGACTGCGCATTTGTCTTATGAACTGGACGCGTTAATAATGTCAATGCTCCTGGGAAAACGTATAACGGCCCCAGCAACTCGCGTCAATGCTCTGAATGCAATTTGAATTAGCTAACATCTGACCTCCATTCTTGTCGTCTTATCTATCATTCAACTGACCTCTCTGTCGGACGCACTTTATATCACAGAGACAAACACGCTCACCGAATGTCCTAGTATGCTATCAGTCACGACTCGGAACGAGAACAGACAAAAGCCTCATTCCACAGGCAAAATCATTGATGAAACGCTCGTTAGATACCCCATCATTTGATAGCGATTTCGTCACGGCAGGCGTTATGATGAATATATGTGATATTAAATTAGTGTACATAAGTATTTATTATGCATTTATAGATTTTGCATGGTACCGCAAGCGTCAAATTAGAGGATTGATAGCCAGTAGCAAAGTCACAATTTAACTGATTCAGCATTTGATCGAGACGATAGTTGTTAACAGCATGGTGGCCTCATAATAAGGTGAACAGCATGGTGGCCTCATGATATGGTGAACAGCATGGTGGCCTCATGATATGGTGAACAGCATGGTGGCCTCATGATATGGTGAACAGCATGGTGGCCTCATGATATGGCGAACAGCATGGTGGCCTCATAATAAGGTGGACAGCATGGTGGCCTCATGATATGGTGAACAGCATGGTAGCCTCATGATATGGTGAACAGCATGGTGGTCTTACGATAAAGGGAACAGCATGATGGCCTCATGATATGGCGAACAGCATGGTGGCCTCATGATATGGTGAACATCATGGTGGCCTCATGATATGGTGAACAGCATGGTGGCCTCACGATATGGTGAACAGCATGATGGCCTCATGATATGGTAAACAGCATGGTGGCCTCATGATATGGTGAACAGCATGGTGGCCTCATGATATGGTGAACAGCATGGTGGCCTCATGATATGGTGAAAATCATGGTGGCCTCATGATATGTCTTGGCATGATTTTATTCAACAAGGACTCTTCTCATCAAAGTGCTCATCGCGGCTCTACGTGACGACAAATCTGCTAATGTGCGACAGATGACAGTCCATTGCTTTACATTCTGTGTTTTTAGTGCTTAACAGCGGCTAACATGGAACATAATTTGTTGCGGCATTTGTTATATGATATCGATTACATGTGAGCTGCGGCTCGTTGTATCCATCATATGTCTCATGTTGATGTTGGCGGCTTTCGTCGTACCGCTATGGCGGAGTGATGTAAGTGGAGAACGATCCGACCAGACTTCTTATTAGGTCCATTAATTTCAGGTTGTTAAGCTTGTAAAACCGAGAAAGGGCAGATGAATTGTACGCACGGCTCTGTAACAAAAACTCGCCACAACACATATCCATCTTTTTTCTCCATATTGTGCCGATCCATTGATGAAGCGACTGTTCGCGATGACTTGATGGTACTGGTGTATTACGTCAACATTCAACAAAGGCAATCCTCTGCGGAATTACTGCTCCACGGAAAGCTAAATCATGGAAACCCCATAATTATATTATCCATGATAGTCTCAACCAGTCCACTTAATTATTTAACTAACACTTCCATATGAGCTGCACTGACTAATATTTAAAGTAATTGTTTAAGCAAAGGCTTGTTATCCATACATTGGCACGTCTATTCACGTATTGGCGCAATTCTACCGCAACCACCCGCCCATCATCTACTCTACTATCCTGCTCTGTACATACTGTAAAGCACCAACCCATCATCTACTCATCCTGCTCTGTACATACCGTAACCACCAACCCATCATCTACTCATCCTGCTCTCTACATACCGTAACCACCAACCCATCATCTACTCATCCTGCTCTGTACATACCGTAACCACCAACCCATCATCTACTCATCCTGCTCTCTACATACCGTAACCTCCAACCCATCATCTACTCATCCTGCTCTCTACATACCGCAACCTCCATCCCATCATCTACTCATCCTGCTCTGTACATACCATAACCACCAACCAATAATCTACTCATACTGATCTGTACATACCGCAACCTCCAACCCATCATCTACTCATCCTGCTCTCTACATACCGCTCTCTACATACCAACCACCATCCCATAATCTACTCATCCTGCTCTCTACATACCGTAACATAATCTACTCATCCTGCTCTCTACATACCGTAACCACCACCAACCCATCATCTACTCATCCTGCTCTCTACATACCGTAACCTCCCAACCCATAACCTACTCATCCTGCTCTGTACATACCGTAACCTCCAACCCATAACTCATCCTGCTCTCTACATCCTGCTCTGTACATACCGTAACCACCAACCCATCATCTACTCATCCTGCTCTCCAGCACATACCGTAACCAACCACCAACCCATCATCTACTCATCCTGCTCTCCACATACCGTATACCGTAACCACCAACCATCATCTACTCATCCTGCTCTGTACATACCGTAACCACCAACCCATCATCTACTCATCCTGCTCTGTACATACCGTAACCACCAACCCATCATCTACTCATCCTGCTCTGTACATACCGTAACCACCAAACCATCATCTACTCATCCTGCTCTGTACATACCGTAACCACCAACCCATCATCTACTCATCCTGCTCTCTACATACCGTAACCTCACCAACCCATCATCTACTCATCCTGCTCTGCTACATACCGTAACCACCAACCCATCATCTACTCATCCTGCTCTGTACATACCGTAACCACCAACCCATCATCTACTCATCCTGCTCGCTACATACCATAACCTCCAACCCATCAGCTACTCATCCTGCTCTGTACATACCGTAACCACCAACCCATCATCTACTCATCCTGTTCTCTACATACCGTAACCACCAACCAATAACCTACTCATCCTGCTCTGTACATACCGTAACCGTAACCTCCAACCCATCATCTACTCATCTTGCTCTCTACCGTATACCGTAACCTCCAAACCCATAACCTACTCATCCTGCTCTGTATATACCGTAACCTCCAACCCATCATCTACTCATACTGCTCTCTACATACCGTAACCACCAACCCATAACCTACTCATCCTGCTCTCTACATACCGTAACCTCCAACCAATAATCTACTCATCCTGCTCTCTACATACCGTAACCACCAAACCCATCATCTAACTCACCCTAATCTCTGTACATACCGTAACCTCCAACCAATAATCTACTCATCCTGATCTGAACATACCTTAACCACCAACCCATCATCTACTCATCCTGCTCTGTACATACCGTAACCACCAACCCATCATCTACTCATCCTGTTCTCTACATACCGTAACCACCAACCAATAATCTACTCATCCTGCTCTGTACATACCATAACCTCCAACCCATCATCTACTCATCCTGCTCTGTACATACCGTAACCACCAACCCATCATCTACTCATCCTGCTCTGTGCATACTGTAACTTTCAACCCATTATCTACTCATCCTGCGCTGTACATACCGTAACCACCAACCCATCATCTACTTATCCTGCTCGCTACATACCGTAACCTCCAACCCATAACCTACTCATCCTGCTCTGTACATACCGTAACCACCAACCCATCATCTACTCATCCTGCTCGCTACATACCATAACCTCCAACCCATCAGCTACTCATCCTGCTCTGTACATACCGTAACCACCAACCCATCATCTACTCATCCTGTTCTCTACATACCGTAACCACCAACCAATAACCTACTCATCCTGCTCTGTACATACCGTAACCATCAACCCATCATCTACTCATCTTGCTCTCTAGATACCGTAACCTCCAACCCATAACCTACTCATCCTGCTCTGTATATACCGTAACCTCCAACCCATCATCTACTCATACTGCTCTCTACATACCGTAACCACCAATCCATAAACTACTCATCCTGCTCTCTACATACCGTAACCTCCAACCAATAATCTACTCATCCTGCTCTCTACATACCGTAACCACCAACCCATCATCTACTCATCCTTCTCTGTACATACCGTAACCTCCAACCAATAATCTACTCATCCTGATCTGAACATACCTTAACCACCAACCCATCATCTACTCATCCTGCTCTGTTCATACCGTAACCTCCAACCAATAATCTACTCATCCTGCTCTCTACATACCATAACCACCAACCCATCATCTACTCATCCTGCTCTGTACATACCGTAACCTCAGACCAATAATCTACTCATCCTGCTCTCTTCATACCGTAACCACCAACCCATCATCTACTCATTCTGTTCTCTACATATCGTAACCACCAACCAATAATCTACTCATCCTGCTCTGTACATACCGTAACCACCAACCCATCATCTACTCATTCTGTTCTCTACATACCGTAACCTCCAACCCATCATCTACTCATCCTGCTCTGTACATACCGTAACCACCAACCCATCATCTACTCATCCTGCTCTGTGCATACTGTAACTTTCAACCCATTATCTACTCATCCTGCTCTGTACATACCGTAACCATCAAACCATCATCTACTAATCCTGCTCGCTACATACCGTAACCTCCAACCCATAACCTACTCATCCTGCTCTGTACATACCGTAACCATCAACCCATCATCTACTCATCTTGCTCTCTAGATACCGTAACCTCCAACCCATAACCTACTCATCCTGCTCTGTACATACCTTAACCTCCAACCCATCATCTACTCATCCTGCTCTCTACATACCGTAACCTCCAACCAATAATCTACTCATCCTGCTCTGTACATACCGCAACCTCCAACCAATAATCTACTCATCCTGCTCTGTACATACCGTAACCACCAACCCATCATCTACTCATCTTGCTCTCTAGATACCGTAACCTCCAAACCATAACCTCTACTCCTGCTCTGTACATACCGTAACCTCCAACCCATCATCTACTCATCCTGCTCTCTAACCTACCGTATCTACTCCCTGCCAACATACCGTAACCCATACCTTCTCATCCTGCTCTCTACATACCGTAACCTCCAACCCATCATCTACTCATCCTGCTCTCTACATACCGTAACCACCAACCCATCATCTACTCATCCTGCTCTCTACATACCGTAACCTCCAACCCATAATCTACTCATCCTGCTCTCTCTCTACATACCCTAACCACCAACCCAATAATCTACTCATCCTGCTCTCTACATACCGTAACCACAACCCATCATCTACTCATCCTGCTCTGTACTACTCATCCTGCTCTCTACATACCGTAACCACAAACCCATCATCTACTCATCCTGCTCTGTATATACCGTAACCACCAACCCATCATCTACTCATCCTGCTCTCTACATACCTTAACCACCAACCCATAATCTACTCATCCTGCTCTCTACATACCGTAACCACCAACCCATCATCTACTCATCCTGCTCTGTACATATCGTAACCTCAGACCAATAATCTACTCATCCTGCTCTCTACATACCGTAACCACTAACCCATCATCTACTCATCCTGCTCTGTATATACCGTAACCACCAACCCATCATCTACTCATCCTGCTCTCTACATACCTTAACCACCAACCCATAATCTACTCATCCTGCTCTCTACATACCGCCAGCACCAACCCATCATCTACTCATCCTGCTCTCTACATACCGTAACCTCCAACCAATAATCTACTCATCCTGCTCTCTACATACCGTAACCACCAACCCATCATCTACTCATCCTTCTCTGTACATACCGTAACCTCCAACCAATAATCTACTCATCCTGATCTGTACATACCTTAACCACCAACCCATCATCTACTCATCCTGCTCTGTACATACCGTAACCTCCAACCAATAATCTACTCATCCTGCTCTCTACATACCATAACCACCAACCCATCATCTACTCATCCTGCTCTGTACATATCGTAACCTCAGACCAATAATCTACTCATCCTGCTCTCTACATACCGTAACCACCAACCCATCATCTACTCATCCTGCTCTACATACCGTAACCACCAACCCATCATCTACTCATCCTGCTCTCTACATACCGCCAGCACCAACCCATCATCTACTCATCCTGTTCTCTACTTACCCTCACAGCATTCTTATGTGAATCGCTGACGTTGCGTCTAACATGTCGTTAGCAATATAGATCAACCTCATGTGGTGCACAACTTGAGTCATTTTCTTTTGGTGGTTGAGTCAGAATAGCTGACATAAAATTTTATGAAGCTATATGATTTACGCTGATTCTCTTTCCACAGTATTTATGGCTCACTATATCATCCCGGCAAGAAAAGCCATGTCTCCAATTTGTTGTTACAGATTCACAAAGTGAGTTGTGTGCAGTTATGGAGTTTACTACCATAAATTAACATTAACTTCACATTTACGTAAATCACAGGTGACCTTGGGGTTGTTATTAATTTCATTGGGTAGGTTGATATGTAGCGACCGTCAGTTTCGTTCAGCTTGTTTAACCTTTAATTTATGGAGCTAATGTGACAAATATTATGCCATATGCGATGCATCACCAAGACTCTTAACAGCTATCATTAGAGAGGCCTTCTATATATCAACGGATCAACAACACGAACGTAATGTTGGATGACCCATTGAGCGTGTCATTAACGACGTTATATATTAACTAATATCTCTGCTCTGTGAGATATGGTAGCGGGTTTGAGGTATCAACGTCTGGTTTGAGGTAACGGAAACCGGTTTGGGGTAACTGAAGCTTGTTTAAAGTAACGGAAGCTGGTTTGAGGTAACAAACGCTGGATAGAGGTAACGGAATCTGGATAAGGTAACGAAAGCTGGTTGGAGGTAACGTCGGCGTTTTACAATCCCAAAACACCGTCTATTTGTTCCATGCATTTCTGTGCACGTAATCGCTTCCGTATTATTTAACAGATATGATCAGTTATCCAGTACTGCTACTAATGAGTTCATGTGAATGTACCCGGCCTCAACGTTCAAAGCAATGACCGTTGAAATATACATTTTTTCTATATATAATTCATCTGGGATCCGGTTTTGTGTTTACGTGAACCTGCTATAAATTCATATATCTTCGACATGTGTACCCATTAACCGGGGTCAATAACCTCAGTGCTTGTTTGTTAAACGATAGCGCGTGGTGCTAGCAGCATCATTGTTAGCAGCATCTTAATTAGGATCTGCTGACATCTCTACACTGTTGAGCGTAGTTCAATTTACCCTGGTGTTTAACCCTTAGCGTTCCTTACTGAAGCAAAGCGTCGTTGAAAGGCACTAAATAATGTCATAATGGCGATAGCAGCCGCGAACTAGGTGGCATCGTGTATGAACCGCACTGCGCATAGTCCACCCGCTAAGTTTATGTGACAGGGAACTGAAAACATGTCATGTTAAACGACGATTAATGACAACATATTCATCTTGGAAAAATTCAGTTTAGCGGTGATTGTCAGTATGCTTCTACGATGACTGTAGATGTGGCGCTTGATACGATGAGAGCCGCGTTTCATTGCCGACAAATTACGGCACAAATTGTATATGTAGTGGTAGTTTGCTAGTTGCACCGATCTAAATTCATACCCTTTTTATTCGATATAGTTCGCATCCTTCATCAGGATATTGTATATATATATTGGGCTACGTCCGGTAAGCGCACCATCCACAGTTTACACCCTGCTTTAAGAATGCACTTTTTGCTACAGGATGACTGTGAAGCATCGATGTTTCCGTGCTCAGAGGTAAGTTGTGAATCAGTGCTGGTCCTTCGTCATTGCCGTCAAAGCAAAATGATAGTCCGGCTCCTGAGATTATTTAGCTACATGCAGCGATATATTTATATTTCAAGGCCTTCTAGAGCGATATCGAAGTGGATGTTAATTAATGCTGTGAGATAGCAAGGACACCATTTGCAGAGCGCTTAATGAAGAATAATTTACCGTTTGAAACTTTATATGACAGAACTTCAAGACACTTTATAGCCATTCTAGGCAAGGCACTCGCCCCTGGTGTTTTTTTATGATCTGATGGGCCGTATGGCAGAATCTTTAGGGTTATAAGCAAATTTGCTCCTTCTCGCAATGCAGACAAGGGACAGTTTAAAACACATTGATTTTCATATCCATAAATGTCTTACCATCATTCTTGCTTAGAGTGCAACAACGGTCATACTCCTTAATCAACAGAATCAACGAAATCCAACACAATTTAAAAATTGTTGTCCAACATGGCTACCTTGAGAATCGAAAACGTCACATATATCACAGAGGTAGCAGAATGGTGTGTCTGCAGGGCTAGGTCGAGTGGAGGAACTAGCATGTAAAAACTCGCGCTTTTCAATTGGACGCGCGTCTACGGGTGATGTACGAAGAAAATGGGTCAGAGATGATATAATACTGTTTCATACTGCAAGTTTGAATATAACAATGACCTGTATTGGTTCGGCTTTCTGTTAGAAATCACGAGCTCCATCAAATTATGTTGCATTGTCGGCCATGTTGAGTTTTTGAGCAAAGTTTCATGATATGCAGTATTTTAGCGCTCAAACAGAACAATTGGACAAAACTGTAGTAATAGAAATAGTCCTCGTGCCATTTTGTCATATAATCTGTCACAAATGTTTTGGCATGGAGGTCTTTTGTAAGTTTTTAGCGAGTTCGGAATTTTGACTTCGGAACCTCGGAAATTTCACAGGAGTCTCTACAGCGCGGATGTGAGAGCTCGAAAGTCGAAAATAGCGCGGAGCTGTCAGAGGCGGAGTTTCTTTGCCTATAGCCATTCAGGCTATTTTAAAAATAGGCAGAGACATAATCTTTTGTTGAATATCAGTTATAAACAATGTCACTCGACGATGTGCTGCTACAGTTGTGCCTTATAACCCAGACATATGTAGCTACGAATTGGAACATTTTTCCTTGATATGCTTTTGGCCCCTGCTTTCATCTTGTTACGATATGTCATGTCTGAGGATGGATGTGAGGATCCCTGAAGCAGGTGTTACAGACAAACAGCGCCCCAGGTATTTTTATCCGCTATTCATCCAAAGGTTCCATGAATGGGTAAAGCCACATCAGCGCAATTTATAGCGCTAAATATATGTCATGCATTCAAATTATAGCACGAGAAGCCTTTTCATCAGAAACCTAGGTAAAGCTCACAATCCGCTAAGGCACGTAGTTTACGAATCGGTAAGCTATATGTCACTTAGTAATGGGGTCGTTTGTCACATGGGCTGAAGAGCCGTTGCGTGAGTACGCGTAGTCGCGCTAATTAGTGGTTGGTTCAAACGACAGTTACTGCCCATGTTACCGCATTGCAGGGATCAGATGTCCCGGATCAACAAAGACACCGTCGTGGATGTACAGTCATTACTGCGTGAATGATATAGCGACCCTATCTGTTCTTAGTTTCATCCTGGAAATGCGGTGCGACCTCGCGAAGTATTGCAATTAGACTAATCCAACTTCGTTGTTCGCAAATGTCAAAAAACCCCTCACGATGAATGTCTGCCTGACACTAATATATACATATTATTCAGTAATCAATGGGCTAATAACGCTTAGTATTGCCTAATGGCATAAAACCTCAGTTGGCTTAATGCTCACAGAGGCATGGACGTTTGTTTACTGATTCGTCATTTTGCATGGATACGATCAATTGTGTGCATCAATTGTCGTTCTCTAGCTTTGGGTTTTTGTGCATGTTGTTTGAGCTGGATAATTCCTGGTGCAATAAGGAAACGGAGAGATTGTTCTTGCTCGACATTGGAATGTTGGTGGGATGTTGTGCCGCGGGTTAGGATGCAAAACAGATATTCACGGCTGTCGTTTAGTCCTATGCTTATGTTGACAGATTTTCTGAGGCCGACACTGGCATGTAATTGGATGTTCATGACTGTACAATGTAATTTCAATAACCAATTATCTTCTAGGCGACATCCCTCACTTTTGAAATCGATTAATTGATTAGCTGTGATTAACTCAAATCATTGCCATCTGCATAGAATATCATATATGTCATGTTATGGATGACTACTTATGGCAAAAAATATTACAAATGCCTGGGTGAACACATAAGATATGGGTGATGTTTCGCCTAAAAAAATATTAGCATAGGAAATTTAACGCTTGCACAGACGCCCCTCGTCTAACTTCGTGGGCGACTAGAACTACAATAGTAGCACGGCATCAATAATCATCCGTGGGCTGTGTGGGCGAGTGTGCGGTTCTCGCGATGCTGACAGACATTTGAACAATATTTTCAGCTATTGAAACATGGGGTTCTGGTGTGAGCTTCCCGATGATACAACGTACACGGATAACGTACATGCCGATAGCATACCAACGTCTTCAGTGATTTAAGCAATAAGGCGGCTGGTGTTACATTGCCCTTTATGTTGGTAGAACCTGTGTGTGTAAGAACAAGACATATCTGGATCCATTAAAACCTGAAGTACCAACAAACAACTCGTACAGGTTTGTGGCAGGACCGAAACCGGAAGCAAGGGGGAGCGGCCGGGATCATTTGCCTAATAGTATATAGGCACTATAAGATAAGCGCGTCACAGCATTCAGCATCACGTATCCCCAAGGCAAACGATTGGTATCCGGATATTGAGGGACAAAACTAGAAACTCTATATACTAAACAGCTATTGCTTTTGTCTAAGTTGAGATGAGTTCCAAGAATATAGCTTGGTTCCTTGCATAATTTCATGGTATACATGCACCTAAGTTGTACTACCCGTTTCTCACAGTCAACCACCTAAAGTTGGCATGCTGCATGAACTGATGAAGCATCCTGAAAGCATTAGACAATCTAAATCACGTTATAAGACCATCTTTAATGCGATTGTACTGAGAAAATCTGAACATCAAATTTGTACAGACCACTCTACTCTACTTAGTAACCAATGCGCGGAAATTTTCCACTTCCGAAGATGAATATATTAATTATTTGCGCTGGATATTATTCAAGGAATAGGCTCTCTCTGCGGAAAGAGAAATTATTCATTGTAAAAGCTTGGTCGACGTATTGACACAATAATTAGTAAGTATCATAAATGATTGTACCATGGTGCCAGATGGAATGACTGGGTAAAGGTATATATATCCTGCACATTAGGTTGAAATAATTCTCAATTGCGCCACGCATAGCTGGTCATGGTTCCGGTCACACTATCATTGTCAAAGATCTGACCAGGCAACACCCTTCCAGCCCAGTTCGTACAATGTATGCGACGTTCCAATCGGTCAAATTTTCAAATGACCATGAGCCGTTCGTGCCATCTACATTCGTAAAATGGGTAGTTTCGAACCAAACCTCAGGATATTCCATTGAATTGCCGTGTTTATATGAGTGTCATGCGATGCAGACGAATGTTCTGGCATTATAGTGAACCAAACGAGCCTGAATATCGTTATACATCCATAACAACTGATAACTTACACATCAGTCGTGCTTAATGATGCAAATGACACAGCGTTTATATGTAACGAATATTTGTTATCATGTGCATATCTCGTTTAGTTAATGACCCTGTTACCTTTTCTATTGATAAAGTAGCCCATCCTTGTTCTGCTACAAAGTGACCAAACCATCGACGTGGGCGGGTGTTTCAGCTATTATGCCATGGTCTTGACCAGTGAATGCTAGCCGGCGTTGTTGGCCATTGCTCATGTTACCAGCTTTGAATGATGGTGTTTGCATACTAACATCGCGCTGCTTTGATGACGCCTGGTAAAATTAGTGGCTTGTATTGATAACTCTACCGATAATTGTTCCTTGCTGTAACAGCGACTTACCAATAGATAAGACGTCTACCCTCGATTTGTTTTCTGTCAAGACGATTTACCAAGGGATAATTCTGCTGCCTCGACCACGTCTACCTTAATTAGCTTCCTTTTATGATAACTTGCTAATAAGTATTTCTGCCTCCTCTACGACGCCTTCCTTAATTAGCTTCCTTTTATGATAACTTGCTAATAAGTATTCCTGCCTCCTCTACGACGCCTTCCTTAATTAGCTTCCTTTTATGATAACTTGCTAATAAGTATTCCTGCCTCCTCTACGACGCCTGATTCAATGTGTTTCCCTCGATGATGATTTGCAAATAGATAATTCTTCGGCCGCGACGACGCCTACTTAAATGGGCTTACTGTCATGAATAGCTACGACGATCTGTACATGAATGCTTCTCTGCCGCGACGACTCCTGCAAATATAGACTGCTCGTTGACATGACTGTTTCGGTAACACCCGTTTCTTTTCATAATGTGCAATGGAGACTTCACAGAAGCAACTTATTGGTTATAATGATAAACATACTGAAAGAAGTAGGGTAAGCTATTGTGTAATATGGCACGCTCTGGCTTAACATTCACCCGTACGTATATAGGCAGAAAATATCCCTGGCATTTCTGAGGTGATTAGTTCACGGTATGGTATTGTTTATTGTGCGTTTGCGTTCAACTGTATTAGCACTGTTTGCAACTAAATCGTATTCCATTACGGTACGATCATTAGCAGCACTAATCTATACAACCTGAGGGAATGCTCCTATATTGTCATTATATTCTATTATTTTTATATCTTACAGTTTGACTGCATATAGTGCCGATCAGTGTGGGAATGAAGTAACCGGAGCATTTGACAGCAACCTTTTTGTGTTCAGGTGCTCGGTTGAAAATAACCTTTTCGTCTTATGAGAATGCCTGACTGAAAGCAAATAGAATATTATACCCTCCGTCAGTCAGGTCATTGTGTATCACTATTGATATATTTACGAGAATCGTAGACGGTTCAGCTATACATGTTTGTAATTGTGTATGGAGTCTCATTGGCGTTCAGTCATTCTCGTTTGGGGTTTGACTCTTGAATTCATTGATAACTTATGTTACTCCCCCGCGGTCAGTAGGATGTATAAAGCGAGATAGACAGTTAACAATGGGACCAAAGAGTTAATAGCTACGCTTAGGGCGCTTACGTAGGTCTTTCGCCGGAGGAAGTATGTGTAGACGAAGCGTTTTGTCAAAGCGTTTTGTCATACCGTCTCTTAGAACAACGTGGAATTCACAGTTTGATTTGGGGCTGTAGTCGCCTCGGCCAATCAGATGACTCCATATCTATAACATCCGCCGAGCCTCGAGACGTGGGATCATCGGTTCCATGTGCTTTTGTTGATTTCATGGTATCGTCGCCTGATGTCGGGGGTGTCTTTCGTGTAATTTCATAATCGTCGCGCAGCTTAGAGTACCAATACACTCTTTGCTCGAGAGCCACACATGCCCTTGACAAGAAATGTTAATGTCGACCCTATGTCTATTCCCTCGCCCCACACAGTTATAGATAATCTAGAACTACCATCTACAGGGCGGACATGAAAGGATCGATAATCATAAACTGCGCGGACACTGTTAGAGGCGAACTGTTTTCGATAGGGGTACCCGGACCAGGTAATTTATCAAGTTGACATTTATTAAATAGCGTAGTGGTTATTTTCGCTATTCATAAGCCTATTGTGCGACTTGTTTTGGCAGCGGCAAGGCTCTGCGAACCAACGTGTTTCCCGCTCTCATCAATCGCAGTAACATCAGCTAAATATTCCCATGCACTTTTGTTTGTGTCATGGTAGCGCCACTTTACGATGGCAGTGTATTGTGATTGGGGAAGCGATCGCTGCAGAGCCACTCGAAGTGAGCCCTCTGAGCGTAGCTATAAACTCTTTGGTGGGACACCAAGATCGTTTGCTAATTATTTACCATTTGTTGTAGTTAATGATCATTGCTTCACCTCATATTCACATATCAATTTCGATTTTATGACAAGGTTTCACACAGATGAATGCAGTCTTCATTGATATAACCAAATTGTTCGAGAGTGATTGAAATCTTATATTTGGTGTTTATGCTTTGATTATTTTGAGCGGCCATGCATAACATTTTGAGCAACACATTGCCTGATAATATATAATCATTAGTCCTCGCACGTTCCACAGTAAATGTCGATAAGTTTGCTGGATATAGAGGTAACAACGACAAGAATATTACCAATGGCTATGTTGCATTACAGTGGATCATTTAGCTTGAGAACAGCAAAGTTTAACTTAAATAGAGATAATGGTTATTACATATAATGTAGGTTCTAAATTTAAGTAAACCATTGATGAGCGCCCTGTAAAGCGACCTGTCAATGCAGGTAACGCAAAGCACCGAGTTGATGCCGCATAAAGGATTAATGGTGTTTCGATGTTATTTGCAATAACGTTCTGTCTATTATCGAATTGTTTGAACTATTTTTGTCAGGATATTAAAAGCTCGGAAAGGCGGCGTTGTCGACGCGTTGCTGTCACAAATGTTATTTTTGATCAATGCATTTCGCAATTGTTCTGTATATAATTGCATCATCAATATCATTCCATATAATTCAAAAAGTTCAACTAAACGTATCATAATACCTGCCATATGGGTATGGTCAGGAATGGACAGAAGCGCAAATGGTGGCTTGAGATCAAGGGAGATATAATATTCGGCAGAATTATTCATATTTGACACCTTGCAGTATCACACTAACAAGACATTAGCGTTTAACAGTAAAGTTTCATTACCAGAGAATATCTGTATGCAGCAGGAGGCCACGTTACCTTGTAAAAGAGGTCGACCTTTCCTTGCCGCCGAGCCAATCATCGTTACCTCAGAATGTAAATTATGTTGAGGCGTAAGCAAAACTGGCTAATGAATAAATCATTACTGACAAGGGCTGAGTAACAGCTACACTATTATTGTATATTGTCCAGTTTCATACATGAGTAATTGTGTTTACTGCGATGATTTTGTTGCTTGGTTTGATGGGAATACATATTAGATTGCCTTATTTAAGCATCTTCTACCGTCGTCTGCTAAATAGCAGAATGCAGAGTAAGCCGACGCTGTGCACTGCCGCCCATTCAAATCGAAAACAGAATTAGATCGCGGTTTGTTAATTCACGATATATAAAGCTTACCTACCGGCAGATGTCACCTTCTGTCGATGCTACCTATATTCTCGCGGCCCTAGCTGTATCACGATTATACTGTGACATAGCAGACAATTAGGATAACAGAATTTGCTATGTTAGGCGTGGTTATATTGTAGTTATTATATACACTGTTTTCAAGATACTCAGTCTCACTGGTTCAATTGGGCCTATAACGAGTAGCACATGAGTGTTAATACTAAAACCGCAATACTTTGTAATGACATTTTACAATAAGTGACTGCTTATTCGTATTGAGGTAGAAGAGCATGCATTATTCATTAATTGTACCAAGACAAGATTGATATATCTGGTCACAGGTCAGGTGTCACGGTCAGTATATTAAAACCAGATGGTATATAAATGTGATTGTCACGTGACATAGGTTGTAGAGTGTTTTCTGTTACAGTGGAAGGCATGAGTTAATGTTTGTCCACGCTCGTAATCCAAGACAGCAGGTAATCTCTCTACAAGACACGCACACTGTTAGTTCAGGTTGCATTGCAACCCCTACTGCGGACCAAGATCAAACACACACACTAAATAGCAGGTTGCACATATGACATTAAGTTCAAACTCTTCTTACATCCATTGATTTTGTACAGCACATCGGCCTATTGTTGACAAAAGTAGAGCTAGCAGGTCTTAGTATCTGGGCGTTTGCCATGGGTTATAATTTACGGAAAGCCATAACAAATTCTATATATCTGTCCCAGTGTTTGCAAATTCATGTTTAAATTATAGTGATCATCCTTGAATTAAATGTTTCAAATCGGGATTGGTAAGGGCGTCATATTGCTCAAATAATCTCAGCTCTCACCACTCAACGCTGTCTTATGCAACGACGCAGTGTATTAATGACGTATATCTGTTTGGCCAATATTCTAGTTAAGTTCTCCCATTAGGCACTTAATATACTTGTTTACAATTTTTTAAATTCAGTATATTGATTGAAATTCAAAGAATAAACCAACCATTTCTTAATCTAAGTGGTTTTTTTGTGCTTCCATTCTTGGATCGTCACGCTAGAGTAAAGTTTCAACTACATCTCTTTGAATTATAATGTTAAAGGCAATATCTGCACAACGTGGGTCGATTAAGACGATGATGGGGTGATGACGACAAATCAGAGAGACCAATCATCGCGCTGGTCAAGTGGGATTTTACAATATTTATCACGGTTGTTTACCTTCCATGGCTTGGTTTATTAGCATCAGCATGCCACATTTTCCCCGCCTGTCCTACAAGAAACCAAACCGGCTAGTAATGCATGATGGTTTGAATGCAAGTTTATGCTGAGAGCAATTTATGGTTGTTTTATTCTTCCTCGTACAAATGCTTCCTGTATTAACTGAAAACGGATGTCATGGTAACGACAGACCGCTACTATACCGGCCGTGTGTGGTCGCATGTTGATATTGGCAAATCAATTGGCTCATTTCCAGAGCAATGAATGATCATTGTTGACGGTAACCATGGTAATACTCACCTCAATGGCGGGGAATATACCCTTTTTATTACACGTTGTCAGCGTTATAACAGCTAAGGGGTAAAGAGTTCGAGAGTCATTCACGTCCGGGTGGATAAATTATAGATATGGTGGTCACATGTTGTCTGCAAGACGGTCGGGGAATGTTCCACAATAGTAATTAGATTGCCGTCATGTTGGTGGAATAGAAATGTAATTAGGCTGTTAATAAGATATATGAGGCCATGCGTTCCGCCACATTGATCGATACAGCCGAAGCATTAAATCCCTTAGGTTACCACTTGTCAGTACTAATATGCTGGCTGAGAAACAAAATGCGACCCATTAGTTGTACAGCAGCCAATGCTAAGGAAATAATAGCGCGCGGCTCTAAGTTGATGTTAGGATTTGTACGGCGAGACACAGCCGATTGTAGTCTGCAGCCGGCCTTACACACCAGCATCAGCATCCATGCTTGATTCATTCTGTCTTCTAATCCTAGTATGAAACATTGATTTGACTGATTGTGTCGTTTTCTGGCTTTAATAGTAAAGTAGACGCATTTGGATAATATTTATTATGAGAGTGCAATAACTGAGCGTTTAGGCAATAGATGTAGACAGCGACCTTATATCATGCATATACTTGCAGCATGTCTGAGTTTGTTGCTAAAATGATTGTAAATGAGTAAGACCGGTTTTAGACAAGTCACTTAGTACAAACATGTAAATACTTGCAACGGAAACAAATAAAATTGCCTAACTTGCATAAGCATAGTACATATTATTTGAAAACTTATGAAACAGTTAAAAAACACAGAATGTCATTCGAAATCGTCGACAAATGAAATATCGCATACCGGCATAGTCACAAAATACCACCTGACGCGGAGCAATTAACAGTGATTGTATATAGAGTTGCTAGAATTATTATTCAGTGCAATATTCAGAAAGCCTCCATATTATTTCATCATCTGCATTGGTAACACCTAATCATCGACTATTGATCGACATTTACAATAGCTTTGTGCAGATTTGTACAAAATAAACCAATACGTAACGACATAATTGGCTCAAGCAATCTCATAATGTTTCCGCATAATTCTTCCCATTCATGGTAGCCTCTGGCATGGGTCATATTTTGGCCATAAATCAGGCCGTGTCCCTACGTGAGCATTCACAATGAACAAAGGCCCCGGAAATACGATTCCGGATGAGATGCACCGCTACATATATTTTGTCGAATTGTTGTTAAGATAGACGACCACCAGAGCTACTGTATATTGCAGATAAGGGTATTAGGGACACGTAAAAACTATTTTGGAACATAGCAAAAGAAACGCAACTTCGTCTGAAAAAAACACGAGGAACTTTACTAATTCTCTGACCTGCCTAAGTATTTTGGTTTTTTAAGACGAATATATATCTGTCTCCAGCTCATTGGAAAACGTCGAAACCAACTATATTTGTTTTTTATTCCCTCTATCGATTGTCACATAGATAAGATATATTCATGAAGGAAGTAATTCTAAACAATATACCAGAAGTTGAGATAATGATATATTGGATAATAACGAGAAACAAGCTCTTAAAGGCAGAGTACCAAAAAGTGAGTCAGTCAAAAGTACAGTATTTTTTTCAAACGCCCCTGACTAAATCCTGCGCGATGCATGAGCCCAAACCTTGCAATGGATAAAAGTGAATGGAAGTAATGTACAATGTAGCATCACTTTTAAATAAAACATCGTTCAATAAAGCACTCAAAAAGGCCTTGACTTTTTGGAACTCATGTCGTGTGCCAATATGTCACTGTGTTCCAAAAAGGTTGGTCGATTGTCTCAAAATGGTTGCATTCGTATATATATATATATATATATATATATATATATATATATATATATATATATATATATATATATATATATATATATATATATATATAATATATATACATATATATAAACATATGCACGTGCGTTCGATGTAAATGTTTTATGCATGGTGACGATTCATTGCATTGAGGGGGATGATATCTATAGTTACTATCTTTTATCATTGTCACCTGACGATTTAGTAAGTCGTTAATTACATGCTCGGATCAGTATTAGTACAATACCAATGACGGTAACCTTGGGTTTAGGTGAATCCTTCAATGCATTGTTCTCATATGTTAAGCCGGTTCTAGAAATATATAACGCAATCAGTTTTTATTAAAGATTGTATATATTATGCGGTTGATTTCGACCTGTCTCTCAACAGGCAGTTTAAATACAAGTAACATAGTCAATTGGGTATTTGGTTAATGGAATATATTAAGTACCGTACCAAGCTTGATCAACTTCTGAAGTGCCTGCTAAATGGTAGAAAGTTGCATAATATGGCAATTTTTACAGGCTCGTTGCTTTGCTGAAAAGCCAGAACAAACGGCGAAGTATACAATACGAAGAATCATAATAGATATAAGAAAACAATATTTAACGGAGCAAAACTTAAAGTTGCTTCATCATCGTCTGACTATAAATGACATTGGCATGACACATGAAACTATGACGAATAGGCTCCGTGCGAAGGTACTCCAACTATGCTATTAGGTTCTAAAGTACGCCACTGCGGATGCGTAAAAATAGTAATATCTTAACAAAATCAATAAGCATAAATTGTAACATTTTTCCAATGGGATCATCGGTATTTACATTGGTCGTGCATATGTCGTCATATCGAATATTAAAGCTTTATGCTCTTAAATAAAATGTCGATCACTTCAAGGGGGCTTTATTGCTTTACATTACACGTGAGTTATTCTGTAAACTCTTGAGGTTTTGCGGACAATGTCTCGGCAAGTCTATTTTCTGCATTTCAATGACGCGACTGCCACAAGCGGTAAACTGACGTCTACGTCCATATATTTGTGGTTGCTAAACTCTTAATACAAGCTGACGTAATGATGCGTCACGTTATATTTGTCAGTCAGCTAGAGATGACGTCTCTTACAACTCCCGATTTTTCTTTAATCTACATATTAAGGCAGCAGACACCACCCCGATGTCCATGTAGTAAGCGTACGATGGTTCACTAGTGCTTGAGGTAGCGCACAGTGTTTTATGTCGGTACGAGCACTTCCCTAAACATACAGAAATAAGGCGATAAATGGGACATAGACAATGCTACTAAGTACTGAATAAAAGATAACATCATAGGACACCATCTATAATGATTTATTTTTTATGGAATTCCGATTGGTTTCGCGAGTATTTTTTCATACTAATATTGCAAATAACTGGCGAACATTTGTGCGGCATATTGGTCAAAGTGTTTATGTAGCACTGTATGCTTTGGACTCGAACGTTATTCGAATGAAAGGATTGACGATCCAGGCTAAGGATTGGAGGTTGAATAGAAGCGTGGCGTGGCAGCTATATTAAGATTGGATGGACCTTATTAGCTACTCCCAAGAGGCCACAAGTTTGACCCTCTGTGTCATTATTCTGCATTAGGGACAGCGAGGGTACTGAATAAGTTACAGAAAATATAACACTTTTAGAAGAAAAAAGAAAGATATTTGTCATTTACGTACTTGGAAAAACTGGCAATCAATAGTTTAAACTGTTCAGCTTGAGTATGTGGTCATTTAGGTTTCAAAGCAAGTTCGATATTGCGATTTACATGGCGGGTTTATCAATGCAGTAGTTTACCAACAGGGATAATATCAGCCGTTGTGTCATGTGAGGACCATATGTCTTAGTCAAGAAAGACGTGGCAAAACATTTTGTGCAGACAAATCATTTTGATTGCTTCGCTGTTATCCCCATTGATTGCCAACCTCTTTTATATTCAAGGAACGTGCCTTGTTGTTTTGTATTGTACAGGCGAATATTTGGTGCAGTCAGCATTCAAAAGAGCAACAGCATTCGTCGGGACTTCCTGTTGGACGTCACCCATGTCGAGCATATCCTGCAATATAGAATGTTTTGTACCAGGCAAGAAAGATTCAATTTTATTTAATGGTGTCACTTTGGTTTCCCCTGGATGCATTTAAATAAGCTAATAGCGTTATGAGATAAAATATGTGGTGTTTCCGTCACTGAGCATCTCTACAAAGGAGCCAAGCTCCACATTGTATATACTCTTAGAATGAGTATCATCTTTGACTATCCAAGCAACAATTGGTCGTTCTAGGGACACTGATGCTTATTACCCAAGGTGTCAACAGTCAATCCTCATTAATTGTCATTGTAATGAGCCCATGAAGCCGTTAACACACATCAAAACATTTGGACGAATCATCGAATTTGCATGCCGTCTGCTCTTTTAGTAGATATGTGTAGTCGATATGAACGCGGCAGTTGCTAGAAGGCCAAACAAACCTGCAAGATGTGCTAACGACAGTGATGTTAGCTTAATTAATGGGCGTTTCTTGCTTAGTTGACCATTCGCGCCGTTAGATGTCTTAATTTACGTTAGTTGTGATACACAACCTTGAGTCACTATTCTCAAATGGCGAAGGTCCTTCACCGTATGAGTCGTAATAAGCATGCTCGACTGGAAAATGAAAGGAACGGCTATGAAAGTTCAACGTGAGCATCATGAAAAAAGACTAACTCTAATGGAGCTCACACATACAAATAACAACAAAAGAAGCTATGTATATTAAAGAAGATTTCGCAAATCATATTTCGCAAATCATGTTTTTGTTCAAGGTTGCAAAGCCATTATGGGGCGAATTACATAATTAGGATTAATGAGTTGATATTACACTTTGTGAGCGACCTGCAGTAGCCCATTTATGCATTTCTGGCGCGTGTTGTGATTTTATTGCCAAGTAATGCCAGACGAATAGCATTGCTGCAGACAGACAGTGCTGCAGTCAAGTGCACAACTGCTAGCGAGGAACAAAAATCGTAACTAATTCGTAGCAAGATTGAAGGATTTATTGGATTATGATAACAACTTATTGGTCAAGTTACGTTAAACATAGACTACGATGTGTGTTAAACTCTATTTTAAGTCAAATTGCTTGGATATTCATTTATTATTTGAATGTGTGTATGCAAAGCCATTTCGCCGCATACGCATTGAATGAGTAACGTAATGAACCCTAAAGGTTGATTCATGTGGCAATTCGGTATGTATTACAGGACGAGTTAATCTGTGATTAACGTGACATCAAATGACAGTTATATATTACACTCCGTTTTATCGGAATATATCACATGTGGCACCTACATGAGCAAAACCTAATCTTAACGACAATCAGTCAGAGCATGGTTACCAAAAGAGTCAATAAGGAATAGGATTTGAGACTTTCGCGGATCTCTAGAGGTTTTTTTGTGGTGAATTTTACTTTATATTTCATTATTCAAGATGCATTTAGAAACCGAGCGGTTCCATATGTACAGAAGAGTCATTATCCGGCAAAACACTTTGATCTACGCAAATGATTGGAAACGTCTTATCACCATGAATTCCAAATAATTACAATAATTTGTCTGACTACGTGCAAAGTCAGGAAGGAAGTTAGAAAAGGGCTGGAGGTGTAGACTAAGACTTATAATAGGTTAAATGTCAAGTGATCAGAAAGGCAGAGTAGCGAGAAAACATCGCTCTATGACAGCACACAGTGCCATATATCCTGTAAAGATTTCCGCTCAAATCTGATTACTTACAGCATTAATTGAATATGTAAATGATGCCTATGCTTTGCTTGTTTTGCTTAAGAAATGGTTTTGAGATGTTCAAAAGGAAAAGTAGCTTTGCTAGTTCTTTCATATAATATCGATGAGTTGCAAGTTTCGTCGCCGAACATCTATTTAAATATTTAAAGCAAATGTGTAGATGGTTACAATATGATGATATCAATGCAATAACGGATCCGCAGTGATATAACGAAGCAGTGCGAAAACCATGTGTACGTTCAAACAAGGTCTACATTTCATGCTAGGCTCTACGTGAACGAAACTGATGGAAGAGAGACAGTTTCGCAGCTGGTTAGTAACAGCATTTGAAAAACAATTGGTCCATCACGGCCCATGATAATGGGTTCTTACCAGCAATTGCATGTTTAATACAGGTAGTGTAATAAGACTGCGTTCATAGTTAAGCCAGTTTCCACAATACCAAGACAAAGATAGTGAAGATAGTGCATGCATCTTATTATGCTGTGTCACCAACTCATTTCAAAATAAGTTGGCATTGATATGGCGCAAGCACTTTGAAATAACGCTTGCGTACCAACACATCACGTGAACTGACGTTACAATACAACAGTTAGCTAGCGGCAAGGTGTTTCAGCTGGAAGACCAATTACGTATTTACTTGCCTAGTGATGGGTCGCCGTTCAAATGTCTCCTATCCCAACATGATTGGTAGTGTAGCCGGAATTACGCGCTCGGAAATTGCTTCGGAGTTTGTAATAAACCACAATTAAAAGCACATAAGTCTCAAATCTAAACTAACCAACCTCTTAAATGTGAGAGTTAGTGGTAAGAAACTGCATTCAGCGACCGTCAAAGCATCATCCACTGCCCGAATTACCGTCCATGAAAAACGAGTATGGGATTAAAGATCACTAGTCGAGACGCCTGTTTGTCTCCTCTCGTTCATGGACCATGTAGCCTCAGCATGGACCCAGGCGATTTTAATGATAAGCTTACACTGACATCTTTTCTTATAGATACAATTATGATTCTTGCATCAACATATAAATACTGAACAGGTGACACCGGTTGTAGACTCTTTAGGTTTCTCCCTGTGTCGAAGAGATTAATAACACCATTTGTAAGACACTAATTAATGGAACACGCACAGAAAACAGCCCACTGAAAACATGGTTAAATGGTTCTGTGTGTAAGCACCCTTGTTTCATCTACTATCGGTTACATATTAAGATGAATCTGATCTTCATTTCTCTACAAATATGATAATGACAATGGTGTTAACAAAATGCAGAGACAACGTACAGAACAACAGTGCTTACATAATATGATATGCTGTGGAAATGATTGGCATATAACATTTTACATAAATTAAATTTGTTTGCTTTGTAGCATGACAGTACTAAAAACGCATTACATCCGGGGCAGTCATACACTTTGGCAGAAGCAAAAGGTCGGCCGGAAATAAGAAACACGATAACAGGGCATCGTGATGTGACCTCGTGGAATAGTTATCTGCCCAGAATAGTTTCAGAACCCTTTTAAAAGCAAATTCGATACGTATGTTAATGACAAGATGTGCGTAATATCTTAATACGTGTAACACGTGATAAAATTGGGTGACTCTTCCTTCATATGACTGTGTTCTCGGTAAGTTCTTTGGATATGGAAACATTTGGATAATGTGACACATTTCATTCAATCAATGATGTAGTCTATTGTGGATGGTCTATTGTCATGCCAGATTATTGTTACCGCCAAACATGTCATCCAATTGGAAAGGCGTGTAGTTTGAATGATATGTTGGAGCTAGATACGTCTTATTGCGTTCTTAGCCATGCAAGGTCATAGTTTCGACATGGTGTCTCTTCTCAGATATTTTAGACTTAGCTTTGAATGTGCGTGTCATATTAATGAACGTGCAGTGACGATGCCTGTGTTATAATGAGGGTATTGATAGTCGTCATTATTGGTCATTTTGTTCATGTATGAGCGGGTGGCGGGATAGTAGCTCTCGAATTGTGCCACTGATTAGGTTTAATGCGAACTATTTGCTTTGAAATGTACGCGTAAATAGTGCGCAAGTGGGTGTTTCTGTTTGGTCATTTTTCTGACAGAAAATCATAATATAACCCATAGCTCTTCTGGAACACCAGCGCAGTGTTAAATAAACTGATCATCCTAACATATTTCAGGCTGTGGAACATTGTCTTCATGATTCAAATGGATGGTTTGTTGTGAGACCCAAACCCTTTTCATCATTCTGAAATGCAAGCAATACAAGCCCTTTGCGATTCAAACATTTGCTTTTTCGGCCAAATATTTATCTTTTAGCATGGATTGTGCTTAAATACCTTGCCATGTAAGTTTGCCGGCTAATCGTCGATAAACATTACTGCACTGATTCCATATCTTTAATATATGCATCTTACATTCGTACCTGATATTGTGTTGTTATACTCATGAATGCTTACTTTTGATTAATAGGTCAGTTGTGTAAAATGCATCAATAATGTAAATGCAACCATATTTATCTAAATAAGTCTATATATAAACCGTACAGAGCAGCAGCTGCAAGAGCAAGCCACATTGGGATGACCTGACGAATTCTCAAAACAAATATCTCCCAAGGGTTACGACAAATCACATATGATGGGCAATTTAGGTGTTATAGTCATACTTCAACGTGAGCTAAAGACTCAAGTTCATGTTCTGACTGAACAAGCAAGTCGTTAGAGGTACAAGAGGTACGGAGAATTATTTAAGAGTAAAGTGCTCCCTTTAGGAATTAGTATTGGTGTTGCCCTAAAGAGCGATAATACTCGGTTGGGGGATGCTACTATACTGGGAGTCGTTACCCAAAAGGGTAATGTTACTCTTCTACTGTTACTCTACGGGGAGATATGACTCTAACGCGAGGTGTTACCCTATTGAGAGGTATTACTATCTTATGCGGTGTTAATCAATTGGGAGGTGTTGCCCTATTACGCGGTGTTACTATAATGCCCGTAATGGGCTGGGTTTCTCTATTATGCGGTATTACTCAGTTGATCGGTGGCACCCTAAAGGGCGGCGCTACCTTATTAGGCGTTGTTAATCTATTGGGAGGTGTTGCCCTATTAGGCGGTGTTACTCTATTGGGCTGGTGTTTCTCTATTAGGCGGTGCTACTCAGTTGATCGGTGGTTCCCCTAATAGGCGGTGCATACATTATTAGGCGGTGTTACTCTATTGGGAGGTGTTGCTCTATCCTCCGGAGTAGTCAACACACATGGCTCTGTCCGCTGTTATCTTTCAGCAAACATACGTTGAACATGGAGCATGTTACTTGTCCATTATCATGAACGGCATCAAGGGTGGTTTACAGAAGGGACCAAATAGTAGTCAGGCGTGTTGTCTTTATATTTTTAAATACAATAGTTGGCCGTGAAACATGGTTACCAACTTCCGCCTCGTTTGCGATGTCAACGAATGCACAACGTTTTGAGTTTACATTACACGCTTAATCACAAACTTTACATCTAGGGAATGTCTGATTAGACAAGCCGCGATACATGGTAAACCCTCAGAAACCTATGTATTTAATGTCATGTATGTATCATAACGAGCACTGAAAAATATCATCGCGGTTACTAACCTACACACTTCCAAAAGAAATGTACGTGACCCTGATTGAGTTATAACAATTGGAATGCATTCATTCGCCAAATCATTTATAACATAAGACAGCATCAGGTCCATAAGACGCAATGTCTTTAGCAGCGCAATCCAGCAGTATCTTACCAGACACCATTCAAAACCACACATGTAGTGAAACAGTTTTAATTTACACTTTTCTGTCCATGAATATCCTTCAATATGTGATAGTGTGAATAGCAAGACCAAGAACATAAAACCAGGGGAGCGGTTTTAATCTTTGATATTCAAACGATGCACCATTTTTAACTGCTTAAAATTGGCGATTGTATTACATGAGTTAAATCGGTAATGTTAGCACACGACATTGGCATATTGGTAATGTTAGCACACCACATTGGCATATTGGAGCCACCATGATGTGTCATCAGGAGTTTTACGTAACAATTTTGTTCCTAATTATTTACTACAAAGACGTTTGTTGAAAAATCATTAGCACGCTCACAGATAAAATTTAAGATTTAATTTCAAATAGAAAAATGCAGCCTTGTATATCAAATCATTATTAATATTGTTTTTTGCCTTTTGGTAGCGGCATCAAGTTATGTTGCGTAATGTTGCCTGGTCGTATAACGTCACTGGATTTGTAAGGAATATCTAATTCAAAATTGTTAATTGGGATTTATTGGAAATAACCATGCACCTAATTAAAATGCCCATGAACCCTTGTCGTATAAGTATGTCATCGGGTGGTTGGCATTTGTGGACACTTTTGCCACATGTTATATTGAATAATGAGGTTTACTGATAAATGAGCCTCCTTGCTTGCAGAGTTCCGTAGTCTTTATGCTCACCCAATTCAACATGAAGTAATACCGCACCATTATCCCTCACTAGAAAAAAGAGTAAACGTCCCGACTTCCGCAAGAAAGCCAGACAAGGTTCGTAATATTGCACACAGTGTAATGCAACCCTTCGTGTAATAGATATCTAGACATAGAGTAAATCAATTGAACAATATCTATAACCATCCACTTCATCTACAGACAACTCACGCAGCTTCGTTACATATTCATCATACCATCATTTGAATTTACAATTACCCCATGTGTATCATGGATTGGAGTCGGTCACTACAGATAATCCTCAATCCATGAATCGAAGGTTTGAAGCTCCTTTGACATAAACAAATACATATCAGCAAATGTAAAGGTTCCTCATTTATCTTGTTTATCCTAAACCTACATTTTATAGATCTATAATCGATACTTAATATTGCGCAGCGTACTTGACTTGCTATTCGCTATGGAAGAGACGGTTTATATTCAAGGACTCTAGAGGCAATCAGAGCTCTGAGTATTGTGATCGGTGATTAGTGAAGCCATAAATCACTGGCGTATGGATGCCGAGTTTCTATCATTGATATGTATGAGTAGTGCTATAGAGAATAGAGCTTACAGTTCCCCAGTACAACAAGTAATCTCAACCATCAATACCACAATAAAAGATATGTGCACAGCAGAATTAAACCCCTCCTTCATTTGGCTCTAGTGCACATAATGTTAAACCTGAGATGCACGAAATAAATGATAAAAGAGCTGAGTTGTATTTTCATTCAATGATAGATGCACCTGATCTTTGTTGTATGGAAGATTAAACAAACTGCGTTTTACAGTTTCATTACAATATGTGGGATGTTTTTTGCAATCTAATTCCAAATCCGTCATTAAAACGATTATCGTTTGTTGACATTGCCACTCGTAAACAATCCAAACGTCCCAAGCAGTCGAGCCGATCGATGATTTGTTTGTATTGATGACTATCTATTGCAATGCTCCTTCGTTTATCAACTAGGATCTCCAGTTCATCAAGACATTTTATGATCATGGATTAATATGCCCGAAGAATCCTAATCACCTTTGTTAGTCATCTCAACGAAGTCATAAGCTCTCTTGCATAACTCTACGTCACCACTGACAATATGTACAAGCTGGATTGCAATAATGATTAAATGTCACGAGAAAACTAATATTACTCAGCTAAGTATACATCGACAAACCAGGGTTATACGTGGGATTCAATGGAGGCTCAAACACAAGCTGTAAGGTAGAAGGCGATAGAGCATAAACAAAAGTGCGCTATGAAGGTCCCCTTGCACATTACTAACTCCCTATGAAGGTGTCCTTGCACATTACCAACGCATTATGAAGGTCCATTTGCACATTACTAACGCTCCATGAAGGTTCCCTTGCACATTACTAACGCTCCATGAAGGTTCCCTTGCACATTACTAACGCTCTATAAAGGTGTCCTTGCACATTACCAACGCTTGGGTGAATTGTGCATTTCTGAACGGAACCGTGCTGGGCTCATTTCATCTAGATTTAATCGTGCTTCCCATGTATTCTGGATTGAATTGTACATGGCTAATACTTTCTCTCACAAGCGATTAGATTATCCTATGTCAGATCATCGTCACGACGTTGGGATATGGCGCTGCGTGTGGGTTACTATCACTATAATCACCACCACCATTCAGTGTCACTGATAGGCAATGAAGAAGATCTTAAACACATGAGCAAGAAGAAGTTTGTAGGTAGACAGTAAATAAACCTACAGTGGTGACGGAGCAACATTGCTTCAATTGTCTTATCTATGGCTTTCGTCATGATTTCGACACTCAGGTTATAGATGTGCAGATGTGTTTGCCTACAGATATTGTCATTGATAACAAAAGGACTGCAAGTGGCCAATATAAATGTTTATGCACGACGCCACTCCTTATTGCTCGTGTATTATGAGCACTTTTGTTGTAATGCGATATTGTTATATATAATTCTCAAATCTCAAATATGAGAAGACAGGCTACTCCATCACGTTGCATGACAAAAGAAACCCCCTCGAAAGCGTTAAAATTTATCATACAGTTCATGTCAAGTACTGATCATTGCCACCATTACGAGCCAGTTCGTAGCGGTCCCACATCCATGATGGATGCAGTTGCATTTTATAGCTCACAGCACAATAAGTAATACCTTAGCTTTGATAACTTAAAATTCTTATTTGAATACGTGGCGGATTGATTGACACCGCTGTGTTTAACTTGTGAACAATGATCTTGAACTTTCCACCCATTTGAATCGACAATTATTCATAGGTTCTTGCCAATACCTCACTATATCACAATCTTGTTACACTGTTACACTTGACATTAAGGAGCGCAGTGCTGTAGCTGTTTAAGGCCATGTTTCGACAAGGCTACGTAAGAGTTAACATCTGTTAACACCGCACGCAAGTTTGGTGTTTTTGTTTTATTTACGGCCAATTTTCTGGTTATATTTTTGCAAAAGAATGTTGACAGTTGCATTGCGTGGCGTTGAAAACACTGATAGTATCAGCCATGCATGGCCTACAAGCATTCATAATGGCAGATTCGCCACGATTAATATTTATGCTAATCCTGATATGAACTTACACCAGTCTTTAGAGGGCTCTCCCACCATTCCGCCGTGGGCCACCGTTATCCACTGCGATCTAATTCTATTCCGCGCCATAACTTACATTTTATGCCTGTCGTGACCGTACTCTTATTCCCGCAGAGACCATACATGTTTATGTCTGTGGATTTACAGCCGACTAAAATTAAATATTCAACGTTATGCTTGGAAGGCATTTGCAGTTCCTGCAGTGGCGACGGCCATGCAAACTGTAATGCTAAGTGATAAAACGTTGTCAAATTTTCATTGGCTAGATACAGATAAGCAAAGGCCATCATTAAATTTAATCCTGATCTTTTCGTCAGTTAAGCAATTAGATTACTGCATTACAAAACGCGCTGCAACTCTGACGACTGTAGCCGTTTGGGTAGGGACGAAGGGGCAGACAAACTCGCAGGCTAACAAATGTTCTACTGAGATAAATCAGGGGATTACGTTTATCTGGCACGTAAATGTTCTCATCATAGCGTGACAAGACCCACGTGATGGGATGCTTAGGATTCAATGCTTGCAAGAAATGATCTGTTTGGCAAAGATGCGGCCAAGAAAGGGAAAGCTCATGCATATATCAATCAAAACCTAATTGTTTTTCACTGTTAGACGCAGTAATCTTACCCACATGGCCTTGGCAACGTGTACTTACGTGGATATAGGTAGCCTTTACTACATGAAAACGGACGAGCCTTTAATTAAGGAAATGCCTAAGGGGGCGATTCTTATGCCGCCATTTTATGTTCCAATTAGGAGGACGCCAGTTATTAGTAAGTCTTGTTAGCTAGTGTACATTGCGATCGTGTTTCATTTGGAGAGAATCAGTTCTGGTTTTGACGGACTGAATATTTAATTGGGTTGAGTTTCTCATAATCGTCCTTTCCATTCCCGAATAACAGACAAGCAATACTTCAATATGTGTCCACTACCATTATGTGTGGTGATGTTATCAGGCGCGTTTAAGAGAGTTTGTGCCAATGAATGTCAGGAAAAGATTCGGAATAAATGTTTGTAGTTTCAGACAGACATAATGTAATTTACCATGCATTAACTACGTTTAAGTCATTAGTTAGTATTGAACCTGACTTCAATGACTCTGCTGTAGGCATTTGTGATGTCGAAATACATAAAGAACCCTTTTAACATTTAAACGATATTTGCAGCGGGCGTATGCTCATATAAAACGCATTATTTTCAAACAATTATACCCCGAATGGGTGCCTCTATGATTATGGAAATCAGACTTTTTTTTATGCAAAAACAATCATGAAATATTTGATACGACTCACACATGTCTTGTTATGTCGTCATGTTTGAATTAAATGAGTACGAAGGGATTCTTTAAAGATAACATTGAAGGACAGAAAGTGCGACAAATAACTCATAAAAAGACGCAATTGCAGACATCAAGTCATGACAAAGATGTACCTTAAATAAAGAATATCAGCGATTTCAGCCTTGACAGCCTGGCACATTAATCGTTTTACAAACACATCCCTTAATACAACACAATTGCGCTTCACCATGATGGCACCCATACCAGCCATGTGCAATATAATGAGCACAGGTCATACATATGGTTTGAGTCGTACACAAACACGATATTAGCATTTAGCAGTTGCGCTTTCACTCTCTCTATATTTCATCACGTGTGGGGATCTAGCGGATGTTTACACTCTTATCTAACTTATACTTGTCGGTTTATCGTGATAATAATAGATTTGACATCGTTTGCCTAATATTTTATAGTTAGAATAACTGTTGTTGTGATAGTCGGAATTCCTATTAGATTAAAAACTATTCACCTTATTGGAAAACTACATCAGGAAGCAAACGCTATGATATACGTGACAGCCAAAGAGTAATCATACGTAACACCGCTAAAGCCACGACTTTCCCGATTAATTATTTGAAAGTATTTCATTCCCTATAATACCCGCTAAAATAAAGACAATGTTATTTCAGGCACATTCGTTACCCCTTTTTGCGCGCAATTATACCACAAATGTATCTGTTGCGTGCCACGCTTGTTTGGTCTCCTATCAAGTTATATAAAGTTGAATTTCTAGAATGGCAAGCTGCTAGGGTGTATTATATTACCTTGCCTCGCTTCACTGGCAACAAAGGTAAACACCATAAGCACCAGACATTATTGATGCTTGCACGCGAAGTTAGATTGAAGACGTCGATCTCATTTCACGATTGAAACTACCCGGTGATGCTGTGAAGCAACATTCGCTGTCAATAGTTCTCTTGGGTAGGAGAGTTAACGTTACAAGTAGGCATATGCATTACTAATTATTTATTCGCCAACTTTTACATAAGTCAACAGGTAGGGCAATAACCACTCAGAACCATAGGACACACATATCTGTCGTGTCACATTGCGTAAAAAGCATGAATATTATTGTCAACGCCTAACAGATAATATATTTTTGCTGCCCTTGAATGCAGAAGCCAATAAAATAACACCCTACAACCTTCATACCATGAGGAACGCGCTACGCGTGCCCTGATTGGTCAACTAATTAAAGGCTTTAACCCTCAACCCTAGCTAAACAGTTCCTGCCCGCCAACTTGGACAGTCCCGAGCAAGCCCTCAAACAAGCATTATATATATATATATATATATATATATATATATATATATATATATATATATATATATATAGATATATATATATATATAGAGATATATATAGATATATATAGAGATATATATATATATATACATATATATATATATATAGCAATATATATAGATACAGATAGATATAAATATATAGATATATATATGTATATATATATATGTATATATATACATATATATGTATATACACACATATAATTATATATATTTATATACATATATATATATACATATATATATATATATATATATATATATATATATATATATATATATATACATATACATATACTTATATATATACATATGTAAAGATATAAATATATACATATGTGTATGTAAAGATAACTATATATATATATATTATATGCATATTATTATATATATATATTAATATATGCATATGTAAACATATATGTTTCAATGCCCATATATATAAATGTGTATATATGAATATAGATATTGATAGTTATATCTATATGTATGCATATACATATACATATATATATATATATATATATGTAAAAATTTATATATATTCATATGCATAGATATTTAATTGTATATATATATTATATATATATATATATTTATCTTTATATATATGTCGATATATATGTCGATTTATATTTATATATATGAATATATATGTACTCATATATACATAGTTATATATATGGTTATTTATATATATATATATATATATATATATATATATATGCAGATATGTGTAAATATATATTTATATATACATAAATATATGCATGTATATATCTATATATATATATATTTTATTTATATATATATGTATTTATATATTTATACATAAATATTTATATATATATTTTTATCTATATATATATATATATATATATATATATATATATATATATATATATATATATATATATATATATATATATATATATATATATATATATATATGAATTACCATGGGAAGATCGTTATCCATTATTCGAGCTGAATTGATATATTCTGGCCTCATTATAATGGTTGCCATATTCTTGGATTGCAACACATATAAATTATCTTATGTTTGGCTAGGCACAAGGACTTTCGAATGTAACTTTCAATAATTCAAGTATTTCATCGATATGAGGCAAAGCATGTGCTCCACGTCTATTTGTCCCGACCGATTGTAATATAATTTGGTAACTATGACAAAGTGAACCATTCCTGATTAATTCTTGTTGACTCATATGATACGTAATGTCAAATTATTACAAGATTGGGCAATGATTAAAAAAACCTTTTCTTTAGCAAGCGACACTACTTCGAAGATAGCCTATTATATCAATCTCATGAACTACACTTTAGGGTTGTTATTCTTGTTATTAATGGGGTTGAGGATTTTGTAGCAAAATAGTCAACATGTATGCTCGTAAAATCAGTGACAACACATATAGATGGTCTAACACAACCATGCGGGTCGTTAGACCTGTATTTTGATTAGTTGAACCTCATTGCCAACGTCATTAACGGTCTCACCTGGAATCCTTGTCTTATTAATCTACATAAATGATACAGATGGTGCTGTCCCAGTAATGAATATTAATGACAAGAAATATGGCCCCGAAAGAGAATCGCTAATTAAGCCAACAACTCTCCTCCAATATAATCGTTATCTATAGAAAAGACCTACATCAATATACGAGAATATATAACGGGCAATTTATGAACAGTGCCACTCTTAATGGCTCATCCGAGCAATCCGATTTGGCTGATTAACGTGACTGGAGCGGAATATATTCACCTGATTAGCTTAAGTAATTGACAATCTGCCTTGCTCCGATTTGTCTTCCTGATGTGGCACATCTAGCTGAGAACAGCAAAACACTATGATAAGACTAGCCACTAGGCTATGCCAAATGTGCTATTGCTATTTACATGGGGCTTATTCTCGGAGAAGCATTTTGTTAGTATTGATATAATCAGCCGGTACGCCCAGTCAGTGTGTCCTTTGGGTTAAGTCTTTCAGGACAATTTAGCACGGAAAGTTCACAGGGACATTTTTGCAGGCAAAACATATCGGCTGATGTTATCAACTATAATATATGCATATCGATCTTTGACTTTGTACCTCTTCGTGAGGGATGGGGGTGCTAGCGTCGACTTCTATGTTCTACCGGGGCCAGCGATATTGGTTATAATTGAAGACTTTTAGCTCCAATATATAAGCGTATAAGAGGTATTCAAATGCTTGGAGGGTGGGGATAACGGACAAACGTGTTACATGCTGTGCTGAAAACAGTAGTTCGGCTCTTACACAGTGGGTCGATGAATTTGTCGATTGCATGGGTAAGCATCAACCATATGGCGGCCTATGACCACGATACGGGTAAGGGGTGTCCAATCAATACAAGTTACACAGTGGGTCGATGAATTTGTCTCCTAGATTAGAATGTCAGCGTGGTTCTATTCCAATTTTTAAAATGTAAGCATATCAACGTACATTTATGTTCAAGCGGCCAAAACCATATTATGTTTACCACTTACAATGATACTATTACTATATGTATCCTAATATAAATCGCAAATAGCTATTAACAGTATTATGTATCAGGCGTGTAATTGTGGAATGGTATCTGCTTTACAATTAAACCATATATGTCGTATTATGCTTTCAAAACAATTTCAAGAAAACACATTGTTGAAAAATTGTAATAGTTTTCCCAAGATTCTATTATTTTGCGGTTGAATTAACCAAATGATAAAAATATTAGGCACACGCAATATCAATCTTTGTCATTAACATTGTTAGATATGGAGTGTTTCCAGGTCCTAATATGTCAATATGTTTTTCTGTGCACTTACACGCTGTATTAATTGTAAGGATCCATACATCCTTAGATGTCTACATCCTTTTGCTTGCATGCATTATATATGACACACTTTATATGTATGTACTTGTTGATGTTGCAAGCAATAAATTATTCGATTATAAATTATAAATAATTAAATAAAATTATGCGCAGTTATCTTTATATATTATTATATATATATATATGTATATATATATATATATATATATATATATATGATATATATATATATATATATATATATATATTGTCATATATAGATAAGATATATAGGTCTCCTAGAGGGTCTCCTAACGTCAGCGTTATATATGCTAAGTATAATGCCATATCTATATGAATATGCGTACTCTTATTTATGTTCATATATATTTTTGCCATATATGTTTAAAGGAATACTACAATGTTATATATAATACTATATATATCCTATATAAATCGCAAATAGCTATTAACAGTATTATGTATCATGTAATTGTGGATGGTATCTGCTTTACAAATTAAACCATATATGTCGTATTATGCTTTCAAACAATTTCAAGAAACACATAAAAATAATAGTTTTCCCAAGATTCTATTATTTTGCGTTTGAATTATATATGTGATTAATAGATATGGATAATATGTCAATATGTTTTTCTGTGCACTTATTAATTGTAAGGATCCATACATCCTTAGATGTCTATATGCGCAGTTATATATATATATATATATCTATATGTATATATATATATATATATATATATATATATATATATATATATACGCTTATATATATATATTTATATATATATGTATATATATAAATACATATATATATATATATGCATATATATACGATCGAATTGTATATATGTAGAAGTAGAAATATATACATATATATAAATATACACATATGTTTATGTTTATTTATATATCCATAATTTGTTACGCGTGTGACGTTGCATCCATAATTTGTTACGCGTTTTAAGGAGAAAACAAATATTGGTGCAAGCACTGTTATACTTCTAATAAATTAGATATGGAGCTGGGCGCTGAGACGATTGCGCCATTAATTCATTGCAACTACATTGCCAAACCGGCGGTCTAGTTGCTCAACGAACAGAACATGTTTAATAGCCGATAAGCCTCAAGTTAATTCCGACCAGCCATCTTAATGAAAATCTTTATAATGAGAAGTGGAGATACGGGTGACAACAGTAACAAGTTAGCACTTCACTGTTTTCGTTTTAAATAAATGAAATTACATTCTTCACACACATAATACTTAATGAAAGGTGGAGTTGGTATACTCTTCTCTGGCGCTGTGCAGCACGTGTTGTTATTAGGGGATCTATATAGGCTTTAGTTTGATACTCAGGATTGTAACGTGGCATGGCCGAGGAATATGAACCCGAATATATCCATAAATAATCTCATATCGGACCATTGCTTGGCAGATTCACCAGGAAATAACCAACAGCAATGCGAAGGATCACGTACCGAGACTGAGGCCATAGTTGGTAAATTTGCGCAGTAAACTGCATTTCATTGCCTGCGCAGATGGTATGTTAGAATAGCACTACTGTTAATTGATGCTCTCTAAATTCAAAAGAAGAGCTCGGTGCAACTATTGAATGATTAATCCATAAGGCCGGATGATCTGTTGGTTGTTCTAACCTCAATGTGGTGTTTGGCACAAATATCTGGAAACGATAAAGATTACAAATATAAAAACAAATGACTTATCCAATATTAAGCTGCGATAGTACACACGTATTACGCAGGGACTCTACTAAGCCCACTGCATCTGCAGATTAGGATTTTGTTTGTTTTCGCAGATGCTATTGGTGACTGAAATTGAATTATAACAAAGGCTTGTAGGGAAATACTCAAATATGTGTCTTATAAGTACACTTAATGAGAAGATCATACATTTAAAGGTGGCATTGGTTGCATTTATGATGCAGTAGTATCGCTAAAATGGTTATAGACTTTGTTACAAAGCTTGTGATGGGTAGCTATGACATTGGCAATTTATCATATGGAGAATATTTTGTGTGCTTCTTCCCGATGTGTAGTAATTGACATGCTTTAAGCTCTAACCACATGTTTGCTGAACGGCTATTCATTTGTGAGGAGCTTTATCAAAAGTTCTTCTATAATTAAAGGTAATCGAGGCAGTACTAAATTCGTACATGGGTTTTCAAGATTTGTTGGCACAGAGTAAGCTCGTATATAGAGCTGGAGAAATGAAAAATAAAAAGTATAGGTCACTGAGTATGGCGAATTTAAAATCCTCATGCTAAGCCGATGGGAATTATGCGTTTTTGATAATATTTTGGTTCTATAGAAAAGTTTTTACAACGAATTACATTATATTTGACATAGAGACAGAAATATATCTGTTTTACAAAAATAAAGAAAAAATTGACGTCACGCTACACTGTGTGGCAAGCTATGAATGAATTTATTGTTAATTTTGGTGTCAAACCTCCATGGAAAAACTTTTACCATTGATTTTTTAAGTAAACTTGGCCTTCTGGTAACTACTTTAATCATTGCATGCCGTTACGCTAAGTAAGTCATATCATAACATTTGCATACTAATACATAACATATAGAAGTAGAAAATTGCGCCTTCGTAGTGATATGTTATTGGTCATCTCCCATATAACCGATCGAGTATGGATGAATCCCCAACCTAATGAAGGTGTCGGGAACGGGTTTTGAAACCTGTTCCTCACATAACGCAAGTGACATTTGATTGCACGCGGCAACCACATGATTCGATATTCACGGACTGTATTGTTTGTTGGGAAGAGAGCTGATCACAACCAGCCGCTAGAATATGTTAACCATATCCAGCAGTCGGATAATAAACAGACATTTGCAGTTCACAATCAAACCCTAAAACCATTCTAATAATAGTCAAAGTATAACATGTCGAGTTTTATTGCAGAAATGTATCAACAGATGTCCCACGCGAGTGGTTCTTCACGGCTGATATCTCAATCTACATACGTGATTCATAAAATGGCTGTCATGTTTACATAACGATTAAGCTTTTGGCTGAATAAAAACAAAACTACATTCTGGAGAAAGGACAGACACACTGGCACACGGATCAGAGCAAACCTGCCGAGGGGTTGGGTTATTTATTGTTTTCCTCTTAGAATGTAGTACACCTTGAACATGTCAAATTAACCTATTTTGTGAATATAAATCGGCGGATGTTAGTCCCGGCTCCGTGTGAAGGTTAGATTACGAAGACATCATAACCTGTAAGTTATTCAAAACACAAAACTAATACAGAACCACAGATGCACCGTGACATTGTCCCCAGGCACTGAGTGAGATGGCTTCGCCCTTGCCGTTACTTGTTGTTGCCACTTGGGTCAGCCGATTTGTATATCAATGTACAGCAATGAGATCTCGCAGAAACAAGCAACAAGAGTTGAAGGTAAGAAATCGCGAGGTCAAGTGCACATATGCTCACGAGAAAACGATAAATATTACATACCGTATATTGCCGTATTAGCGCCCCCGGGGCGTTACATTTCGGAAAGGGGGTGGAGGGGCGTTTATGTCTTATATACCAAAACAAACAATAGTCACATCATGTCCATGTCTTACTAAAACAGTTTATGTGTTAATATGTGCCAGAATAGTGAGAGTTTGAGAATATAAAAGGAGGAATTAATAAATTTGTGGTAAGTCATGATTTATCTCTTCTTTAAAACGGAAGGGAGGCGTTAATTAGGGGAGGCGCGTTAATTAGGGAATATACGGTATGTATAAGTGTCAATATTCTATGTTTTCGCACAAATCAGCAGATAACTGAAAAAGAGAGAGTGCCACGATATTTAATTCCTTTGTGTACATAATGGCATTCAGATAAACCAAGCTTGACAATATTTGAAAAGAACCCCCTCTTAATTTGGAAATTACCCGGCAAACATTTCCGTGTTAACATACACCTCTAGCCAACAGCGGCAAGGCGTGCCTGGTTTCGCCTCCAGCGATGGTTGGCTCGATCGTAGTCGCAATCAGACACTTTGTTTGTAATATGTCATTTAAATAGATGCATCAAAGGGTTTCTCTTCCGGCATAATCAAAAGAATACCTTTAAGTGCGTCCCTTTGTGTTAGATTTATGGAATGGATGTCTGTCATTCCAATCGTGTCAGGCACGATATACGTTTGTGAAACAAAGATGCACTTTTTGGGTATCGATTACATTAACATAAACTATTTTGTGTAACGCATTTGTAACAACTCCATGCTTACCAATCGTCGGCCATCAGGGCACTTAATGCTGGACTTGCGGAAATGCATTGGTCAACATCACACATCTTAATTATTAAATCATAACTGATTTAGCTATCTTGACAATTTGATGAGTGAGTATATGACACATTGAGAGGTTGATATATTGATACTGTATATTTGATTTGCAAAATTATTGCTTTAACAATAAATTTATCTTTATAATAGCTTCTCTTTTTAATCGACAGAGGCACTCAGGATACCCCTAAGTGCAATGGTGATCAGGGCCTAGTAGAATTGTTTGGTACTCAAAACGGGACACATAAAATGGGCATCATTAATCATGGTGTTACTCTGTACAACTGTCAAATAACATTCACGACCAATCTCTAGGATGACAAAATGCGAACGGTGTTTTATGGGCGGATTCATCACCCCAGGTATCTTAAGCTTCCGCATATTGACTCATGATGCTAATATAATATAATACGATGCCTTTACGGTTGTAGTTTCCGATTGACCTGAAACATACAACTTACAGCAATTGACAAAATATAGCAACGTCTGGTGCTAGGATAATGTGTTATCAAGACATCCTTTTCAGGATCTGCAACATTTTTCTAACCATGTTGTAATGCAGGGACAAATCAGGTAGCTATGCGCATACAGTTAATTTGTGGTAACAGGGAAAACTGGATGCACACCTTTGGTAAGGATTGGACTTGTGGGGAAGCCCGAATGACACATTTTGACCCCTCGATTATTATGAGTGGTTGGATTTTAAAATATAGGACCCTTAATCAACGGCGTATCTTCGATCATTCTATGGTCATTTGCATCGTTCAACATTGGTTTAGTATAGTGACATATCCACGCCAAGTTATCTTTTAGGCTTTCAACGTGTTATTCTATATGAAAGATCAAATGTGAACCAATTGCTCAGCTAATCAAGTAATAGCAATTCAGCAAAGAAACAAACTGGCATTAGAGCGAAGTAAGGAGATGTTACAATGCTAAAAACGTCACAAAGGCGCTTCCCTAAGGACGGTTTAAAGACAACAAAACATCAAATCGCTAACAGAAAAAAGCATTTGATATCATAAAGGAGACTGCGAGTTGCCCTTCAACATTCAATCCAATGTGTTATCGTCATTTTCTAGTTATGTTATATAAGACTGTGCTTTACAAACACGATTAGTGAGTCATTTGCGTTTGTGAAGTACCCAATGGGTTTCGGCACACATTACGATTGCATACCGCCATTTCATCCCCCTTTAAGTCATTGATAAGGACCTCCAAGTTGTTCTATACTGAGCATGAATGCGGTGACCAGGATGATTAATTGGTCTTCCTATTATGTGCGAGTTGTGCCGAGGCGATTGTGCGATTTGAATTTGCGCTGTTTGGGGTAGGGGAGAAGGGTGTCGACGTTCCGGGTTCCTGAGTTGCCAGTGTCATTGACGCAGCTTCCGTGGGATTTTATTAAGTATTGTTTGAGCTGTTTGCGTCCTACCCGAAGAGCAGGCGTTCATTTATGCTATATAATTACAGACGAGAATGTGCCATGACAAATGACCCACATATAACGGCATAAGTCGACGGGATATAGTATTATCCAATATGCTAAGCTAGTCTTGGTTTAAGTCGATGATATATTTACGGCATGGTCCTAATTGAACCAGGCTCCATCAGTACATTTGCACAGTCTATGTTGCGGGAAAAGGGGCAGACTCATGCATAAAGTCTCATTACCCTGATTCCCCATGGCCATGTAAACATTTAATGGACTCAGCACTAACATCGCTCATCAGCAACATCAATAAGATCGGCCAACTAGTGGTGAACGTGAACAAACCTTGTACTATCCTATGAGTGGTTAATATTGTTTGTGACTCATAAATAAGACTTGCAAATGTTCCTTATGCTTTTGTCTTTAATTTGATCCATATTTTACGCCGAGCTAAAGGTTCTTTCGTTGGCTCATGCGTTATTGCTTAGCCACGCGGTGGTCTTTTCTGAATCCCTGCTGAGTCCCTATATCGGGATTCTCGGCAATAAGAGATTGATGGGATGGGATGTTCAACCTCAGAACGTCAACTACCTTAGTCAGCAATTGCAGAGACAATGGGCCACACAGCTGAAGAGACAGCCGAGGAGAGGCGGTTATTCTTGAATAGATGATGCTGAACTTTAGCAGCAGTAGCAGGGCCTAATTCCGCGCAACTTCTTAGACAAAGCAACTGCATAAGACCTAACGTGAAGGCTTAACTAAGTAAATTGTCATTATCACTATCTCGAAACATCTCAGCGTTTTCCTTAGCAATATTGTGATGCCAGGCATATTAGTGTTTATCGCTGTAAGCGACATCTGTATTAGTTTACAAATAATAAACAAAGCTCGACAACAGCTGATACCCTTTCGTGGGTGGGTAGGCTGCGTTGACCCTGAATGCCAGTGTTGTGTGGGAGGGAGGTAGCTTTATTAATCAGTGGTTACAACCAAATCGAAGTTGTTTGCCATTGCTATCGTTTATTTATGCGTATCTATTCGTCATTACTAAGTCGCTTCATTTCGCTGACTATACCACTCTATAGCCTAGTTATTTATACTACTGCCGTCAATGACTTGAATCGAGCCCAACAATTTGATGTTTGAAACATGTGTGTGGTGTAAAAAATATTTCGCATGGGGCTGTAGCTGCCTCGGTGCTGAGTCTTAACGCATACTTGATACGTCTCAGACAATCAAATTCACATTAACGTGTAAGAGAATACGATTAACGTTTCAACTTCGTCGAACACTGACTAGGGTGAGGTTGAGGTCCGAGCCATTTTTATGCATTCGCATATGATAAAATATTGTAATATTGCCCGGGTACGTTTCCATCCATACGGTGATGATGACTGGCATGAAAGGTCGTTATCCGGCCACTGTTTGCATACTGATGTATTTGGTGATGGGAAGCTACTGTTATTTGCCGAATGTCATCTATAACACATTATGGATACTATCGATCAAAGAATCCTTTTAATATGAATAGCCTCAGAAACACAAAGCTCCTTTCAACGAGTAGCTGTTTCGATCCACATTGCTTCATTAATATGCGATCATTGGACGGAGAGCAATAATCCGTGTTTGTGTGCTATGTCCAATTGGGTAGGTAACAATATATCGATTGGAAACGGCGGATAAAGGATAACACACCCATGAACAGTAACGCCGCGTAATAATGTATATATATATATATATATATATATATATATATATATATATATATATATATATATATATATATATATATATATATATATATATATATATATATATATATATATATATTTATATATATATATGTGTGTGTGTATATATATATGTATGTGTATATATATATATATGTGTGTGTGTGTGTGTGTGTGTGTGTTTATATATATTTGGCAGCGAAATGCAATGAAGGAATTGAATGGTAGTTCTACAATTATCAGTTATTTTACGCATGTTTTATCCGATGAGATGTGCTAGAACGCCCATTCAGATATGCTTATGACCAATCTTTTAAGGCGAGTGAGATATTTGTGATAGGGGCAAAGGAAAGAAGATAATTGGTTGTATACATGTTGAGAAACTGTTGTAATTTTGCACTTTCAACGAGGGACAGTTTGCTCACTAGTTGGCTTGGAGATTGCCAACGTCTACAAGTTGTTTTAAGATTAAGCCGTGCGCGATTTGTGTCAGTATGTATCAGTTGCATCAAGAAACCCTATCTTTGCACATAACAACTAGCAAGCACGTTTCGCCTGCATGTCAACGTTAGTTTTGCCGTCTGCAAAGTAACGATATCCTTATTAAGATCTCCTGCTATACATACACAATTGTTGTCACTTACCGCATTACCAACTTGTACACACTTGCCAACGTTGCCCCTTCTATCCTGTACTCTCCCCATGTATCCACGCGATCGCTCTTCTCTCTTCTCACATCCTTTTATCACTCACTCGACCCCTTTACTCATTTCCTGTCGTTCCCAATAATGTAAATATACATTTTCTTTAGCCCGGAATGAGGAACATAAGTCGGGTGTATAACTTACAACAAAGCTAACCAGTCGCGTTGTGTACCATGGCTATTAGCACCAGTAGTATAGAGACTGGGGGTACGAGCGCAGTAACCAAAATGGACTAACATGAGCCAGCGAAACGTTCGCACCTCCCCCTCCATACCATGTGTAGTTGTCAACCAGCCCTTCCAGCCCCACATGGTCCAGGGCCACTAAAGAGAGCGACAACAATGTCAACAATCTACACCAGGACCCTGAGGAATAAGCTCTTCTAAACGACTCACGTGCTCCAAAAGGTCCTCATACTTTGATTCCAAATCCCTCACCTCAATCTCAAGGTTCACCTTCTCCTCCCATATATGTTCCACATCTGCCCGCAGCTCGGCCACTTCATTCATCGGTGCTCATTATATACCTCAGTCCTCATCTATTCAACAGATCGACGCCTGCCCATAGGCCAGAGTGTCTACGCCATTCACAGCTATCCACCGCTTTGAGTCAAAGGGGGAGAGAGACATCTTGTTAACGTGGAGCCCAAATATATATTGTGGCAGTCACTCCTGAGCATGTTCATTCCGTGGCGAAACTGCTTTTGGGCGAACAGGGGCTCCACGTACTGAGTGTGCCGTATATGCTTCTTCACCACCATCTTGTTTACACCTTTTGCTTTTTTTCAAGATCGAGTACATCTTAGGGCGCAGACCAACATACTCCTGGATGGGCACGCCAGCGCACTCATCCTTCATCTTCACCAGAACCTTCTTGTTCACACTGCTGTAGAGGCTACGGGAGGGATGAAAGTTACTAGTGTCAAAGAGATGCGCATCTTCCTTCATGTTAGCATACACGTCAGGCGTGCGTATCTCCATAAGCAGCGAATCCGTGTCCGTGCACAATAAGCCAAGGTTATTGCCATATCTGGGCTTCATGGTATTGTAATAAAAGTCGTAAATCAGGTGCTTGGAGAGGTCGAGTATAAACATACCCACATAGTACCAGGTGAGTCTTGTGCATGTGCAGAGCGGCAAGGTCATCATCAAACACCCGATGATGCGCGTAGGCGGGACTTGCGATATGCCTACGCATTCTTTCTTCTTCCGTAGATCGCGCAATCTTGACATTGACCCGCCTGCGGAGGTTCTCCATGGTCTTGCCGAACACAGAGTTGTTCAATATCTTAAACAGGTCCTTCTCAAAGTCGCTGGTGGCCACCTTACGCAGATCCGTATTCATCCGAAAGTAAAGCTCCATCCAGGGAATTTGGTTAAAGACAAATGCACGATGGATCTTGGTTAGTCTCATCCCCAAAGACAGCTTGAGGTTCCTGTAGTGCACCACATACTTCTCATTCCGCAGGTTTGGCACCAGCTTTTCAACCTCGCCCAAGGTGCCACCCAACTCGCCTAGGAGGTTCTTCTGATAGTTCGACAACCAGTCGTTCTCTACAAGAAGCTGCTCCGGAGCCAGTGGGTAGTCGTTGTGCTCGTCATGAAGTGCAGTAGGATACTCCAAGTCAACCTCAAGTATGTATCCAGTCGGCATCATCTGGGTGGTCCAGTATCTGTAGATCCTCCGGCCGAGCCACCCACTCAATACCCGCAGTTGACAAAGGCTGTCTCATAGCCCACCCATACAAATTGTTAGCATCAAGGTACTGGATGTAACTCGTTGGTTTATCCCGGTCAAAGTCATCCACGAGCGGGTTATTGGCCTTAGTGTGGCGGCGCGACACCATGCTTATACCACCGCTTAGACCTTTCTCAATGGACAGGTGTTGTCATAGTCGGTGAGTAGCTCGAGTTCCACGCCTGTGCTCTTAAGTAAAGCATCCCACGACAAACTGGGGCTGGTATAGTAGTGTGCTGGATCTAACCCGTACTGCTTAAGACAGGTTTTGCGGAACACCTCAAACACATCAGCCAGGAGCAGTACATCTGTCTGCAGGTACAGGTCGTGGTAGTCACCCATGTTCTTACAAACGAACACGCTCCAGTCCTTCTGTGCATGGGCATAGTCTACAGCAGATATACCCTCCTCAGAGAGCTTGCTGCAGAACTCCTGGATTGGCGGCAGAGGGGAATCAAACTTATCCCAGCTGTCCATGAACTCATAGGGGACGACTCCCTTATGCAACAGCAACCGCCGCTTCATCTGGTCTGGCTCATATTCCGCTGTTACAGCAAAGGCCTCTGGGTTGCTAGCAGACACCAGCTTATCAAGCAAGGCCAGGAGGAACTGAGCGCTGTCAATGAAGCTCAACTGTCCAAGCGACAGGGAAATATATTTCTCCATATTGTTGGGGATACAGTTGATATTCCCCTCCACTTTGCTTATACCCTGCATCAAGAGATGGGAGGCATAGCCCCGCAGGTTATGGAACACCACAGGGATGGGTGTTGTCTTGGGACCGAAGTTTCAGGTTACGCACGTTATGGGCTGGCCCTCTGTACAAGCCTGTTATATGGCATTGATCGCAGACAGAGTCACAGCCCATTTATTTCTTGCATACATGACAGTGGGTTGCAGCCTTATGTGGCCTTCTATCCTCCTGAGTCATCCGCATAGGGACAGGCTTGGACAGAACTGCTTTGATCTTTTGCTCCTCTTACTGCAGAACATGTAAGAACTTCTCCACAGCATCGCTTCCTCTGTAAACCACAGGGGGTTGGGTCTTACCGTCACAACGAACAACCACATAGCCGTAGCCGCATCCTTGGTGTTCCTGCGTTCTCTGAGTGTTGCTCTTACCAGGACTAAGTTGCAGGACCCGGAAGCCTCACTGTGAGCGCCTCAAAGATGACGTAGGGTGCAGCAAGCTGTTTCTGCCAGTTCTGGAAGGATAATATGTTCTTCCCTTCCTCAGGCATATCCACTCGCACAGCAGTTTGCCCTATCCCCATGCACTCAGGCTTATGCGCCAGGAGCAGACCAGGGGTGGTATATCCATGCAGACATAGCTCACAGAAGAACTTGCGCTCTTTATGTTTGGTCTGGTCATACAGCAAGCGGTTCAGGTCTTTTATTTACGTGTGATGAAACTTACCGTCCTTCTCAATCAACATGAGGTTTATACGAGTACCAGAGTGCTTACTGATGCGGTTTATAATAGTGGTCTTCCCATCCCAACCAAAAACGTTCAAGGCTAGGTTAGCATGCTTTTCTATCTTCTCAATATGCGACACTGGTGTAGGATATTCGACACATGCACCATCCAGCAGATCCAAAAGCCACTAAATGTTATATTTCGATGGTAGCTGTGGGTCCTAAGCAACCGTGTGCACAGCGGCTACAAAAGCCCATAGAATGCAGAAGTCGACCCAGTTCTTTACATTTATGATGGCCTGCTTAGCCGCCAGCGCAGCCGGCAGTCGCAGGTAGGAGCCACCCTTCCACGGTTGGTAGTTGGCAATATCAATCCACTGAGTTATGACCGCCTCGAACTCCCAATTAGAACCTTGGATATTAACAGCACTCTGATCCAGCGCAACGTCAAGGTCTTCTGAAAAGAGAACCACCTGCTGCTTATTACGCAACACAGACTCAAAATACTCAGTGCTGTCATCATTGGCGTGCTTGGAGAGTATTGCCTTAAGGGCAAACTGAAACTTGATTCCATCTAGCTCTTCCAGCTCAACAGTTAAAACTTTATGCATCTTCCGACGCATGCCCTTTAAGAACATCATAAGGTCCGAGCCAAGGGGGTGTGACTCAGGAACGTTCATCATCCATCCACGCAAATAGTTTTTAACAACCCACTTAGTCTTCTTGAAGGCAAGACGCAATGTGGGCGCTGGGGACTGGGTTGCGGGGACTGGTATGCGTGGGGCAGGGACAGCTCTGCATGGAGCAGGGACTGGTCTGCGTAGGGCAGCGGTGGGGACCACCTCTTGCAGCTCTAGGGCCTTCAACTGTGCCTCTTGCTCTTCCAGGGCTGACTTTGAATGGGCATACGTGGACGCTTCTCAGTCTTTGCCTCCAATTCTTTGCGTACGGTCTTTGCTCTCTCTGCATGAGTCATTGCATATACCATATGTTTTCCATTAGTCTGAAAGGGATGTTTTGATACACAAAAGACAACAACTATACAGCGAGCAGACTTTGACCTTGCTGACAGTGCTACAGGATTTCTATTTTTATTCAGTGGGGAATCCCCGTTCAGTGGCTCCGGCTGCAGTCTGTTATGAAGCAATTTTTTTTCTTTTTACGAAGACGACTATGGTTGACTTTATTGAACCCACAATCCATACACAATCCTATCTTATTATTTGTTATAGCCCATACAAAGACGATTAACGACACCATGTTTTATCTTATATCTGTGTAAGTTGCAAAACTCTTGCATACAGGGCCTGTTACAGGGGAATTTCTTTCCGAGTAATATCCACTGGCACTTATTGTCATATACTACCATTGTTATATCTATAGATCTCTAATGTTGAATTGGTAATACCGTCTGGCCGCAACTGGGTATCAGACGGCACCACAAGCAACTCCTCCTTTACAAAGCCACGGAGCGGTCCATCCAACAAATAGTAAAGTACAGGCTCACCAGATTTAGTGACAGAGTTTCCAATCTGGTAAACTTTGAATGACCACACAGGGTCAGGGGCCCGTCAGCGCTGGTCTTCCTCTGCCTCACCAGGCTGTTGGAGGTAGCGAATGCCAACATCAGAGGGAAGCTTTTGCTCTTTAACCCCCAGCAGGCGCCCTGGTACGACTGCAGAGGGCTTTTGTGCAACTCGTTTTGCCTTTATAGCATCTTTAGGTTTTTTTCCAGTCAAGCGGATCACCTCATTATTTATCGCAGAAACTACAGCCTGCAGCCGAGAAACCCACTCCGTTGATCTTGATCCAGTATCCCTTAACTCTACGGCATACTGGTGACCAAAGAGTCCCTCAGCCAGTGTTAGGTTAAAGCATTCTACTATAGCCTGATCTCGATGGATATTCACACGGCCACGCCTGACTGATACTCCACGTTTTACTAAAAGCTGATTTGCTGCACCCATAAACTCGCGTCCGGGGTCGACCTGAAGTAGTTTTGGCCACCCCAGCGGTCCTCGCTTGTATATCCTCTCAGTGCACCTGCGACCTCTTAAGCCTCTTAAGGGACATCAAACTTTGGCCTGGGAATGTGTTTTGGCACTGGCAGGTAGATTTGCCATATAGCTTGCTTTGTTAGCCACCCCCTTGCAACTTCCTCAGAAACCCTCGCTTCTGTTGCAAGCTTCTTGATAGCTGTTAAGGCTTTTCCACTAGCCCTTAGGACTATAGTATATCTTCTGCATGCGACGATCCATACAAAGTAAACGCCCGAGTCTCCAAATGACCTACTTGGCAAGCCTGTATGAAACCAGCCCAGTCGCAGCCATACCCAGTATAATGAACGCCACCTCATGCCCTTGTTGACCATCTGAGAGCTCGTAGAAGTCTGAAAGCTGCGGCTCAGAGCCCAGAGAGTTGACGGTTTTATTCGTGATCAGGGAGTACTCACGCATTGCCTCATCCGCATCCCGAAATGTATGCTCGGCATGTCCCTGGCGGCACAGTTGCTCATTGATGAAGTCTAAACGCTCAGTTCTATTCTTGGCCCATGCTGCCTGAGCAGATTGAAGCTGCTCGATTGCCATATCATGGCGTTTACGTTCCGCGTCCACTTGGCTGCCTCGTAATTTAGAGAATAAAAAGTTGCTCCCAGAGAATGCAAGGGCGTTAACAAGAGCACCCCCAACAAGTAGCGCGAGTGTGGCCATTACTTCAGTATATCAACTGGTAAGATTCCTTGTTTAATTAGCATATCCTTTGTGGCCATAGCTAGTGATACATCGACAACAGCCATAGCCAGGTCCCGTGGGGTGCAATCAAGACGTGGCACCCCACCACCCAGAGCCATCTTAGCAAACTTGGCATAATCTATTGATATACCCTGAAACAACTGCACCATGGTACTGAGCGTTAACGAGCATTTTTCCATCAGTAATTGGTGTTGTCATCTTATTCCATATAAAAAGGATTTTAAATGAGCGTCCGGAGGCTTTTGTACCACAACCTGTTTAGAGTGTGATGCTACCATCTGGTGCCTGTAGCAATACAATGCGAGTCCAAACACCCCAACAACCAAAGGCGCAGCCCATCTTCTCCACGCCCACCTTTCCGGAGGCTTGCTGGTTAATATTGGCTCGACTGCTTCGTCTCTAGCATGTGTAAGCGCGGCCTTAGCCTCTCGGAGCTCTCTCAGAAGCCTATTTTGATCGGCTTTTACTAGCTGCAGCACCCTTTGTTCCTGCCGCATTTAGCGTTTTTCCTAGTGGTCAGTGACGTTATCTCCACCTGTGTTGTCTCCCCTTGATTCATTTCTTCCATGTTTACTTGCTAAATTTATTTGTCCAATTGACAGCTCTTAGTAAGCACCTGTTATAGCGTAGTTTAGAACATGCTATAGCGGAGTTAAACACATACTATAGCGCGCAAGTGTCTTCCTCTCCCCCAGCCCCTGTTGATTCGGTGCTTGTTTTTCCAAATTGACAGTGCTTAATTGTTGTTAAAGCCGCGGTTAATGGAGCTAAAACATGCCATAGCGATGATATAGCTCACAAGTGGCAGTGCTTAGCGAGCTCTGTAATTAGCTTTGGCTGGTGTTCTGGTGGGATTGGTAGAAACATACAAGCAATGATTGACCAAGAGTGCGTGTCATGCAAGCGCCTAGCCGAGCGTCGTATCTCACATTCAGCTTTATGATCTCTTCATCAGACATTGATTCAACCTGGTCAATTGTAAGGCGCTCCAAACCAAGGTACTGACGGCCCTGACCACAGGCTATGACGGAAGCAAGCCTATCTCTCTTAGAACACATATCTACACTAGGGGTGCAACTAGGTTCCGGTCCCCCAGACTTTGTCTCCACTAAGCTAGTCGTGTCCTGTTTAAAGAGTTTATCAATAATGGTATCAGGATCCATGAATATACGTATCCGCCTTCAAGCTTCAAAATACTGCACCTCTACCCAGATGAAGAAACCTAAATTAGTTAGTGAGGCAGCGGCTGCTATCAAAGCCAACATCACTTCAATCGACGGCATATGCAGTAGGCTGATCAGTCTTCAGCAGCAGTTTTGTATGCAACTAGGTTCCGCTCCCCCAGAATTTGTCTCTACTAAGCTAGTCGTGTCCTGTTCAAAGAGATTATCAATAATGGTATCAGGATCCATGAATATACGTATACGCCTTCAAGCTTCAAAATACTGCACCTCTACCCAGATGAAAAAAACCTAAATTAGTTAGTGAGGCAGCGGCTGCTATCAAAGCCAACATCACTTCAATCGACGGCATATGCAGTAGGTTGATCAGTCTTCAGCAGCAGTTTTGCTAGTAGTTGGCGTACTGTGGCATGTTCCTCCTTCGCTGGAATTACATCATTTTCACATAAGGCGTCTTCAAACGAGTCACGGTCCTTGGTGTGAACGAGCACCATCCAGCGAGTCTGCTCACGAAAGTCCTTCAGCACAGAGTTGTACTTTTGGGTGAGGACCCCGGCACTTTGCTGCGCATGGCGGCCGCTAAAGGCCAGTTCGGATAGCATGTCTTTCTTCTTGGTTAGGGCCTTTATTGCCGAACAGTCATCAATAACGTAGAGGGTAGGCTCGCCCTTAAAACAGTGGTAGAAAGCCCTCAATTGGTCATGGAGCCGCTCCCCTGGATTAGCCAGGACCGCGACTGATAGGCCTCGTTGTAACGTATGGTAGAGCAGAGGATTACAATATGCTCGAAGGCACCGAAGAAGGGCCCTTCAAGTAGGTCGAGAATGAATAAGGTTTTCCCACATCCTGTCTGCCCACAAACAATTGCCGAACACGGACCATCTGGAAATGTAAACTCAGTTTTTGGTTTCATCAAAATCTTGTTAGTAGACTGCGCTGACGAACCTGCCATCTTTAATGTTAAGCTGTGCATCCATTACAATATACATATAAACGTTCAATGCGCCGGCCGCCTGTGATTTTTTCGTGATCTGAATGGTGATACCATCAGACGCATTTTCCACGGCCCTGCCACTACCGTGCAGCTGGTCGTCATCACTCGTCCTTAAGTCGAGCCACAGAGCATACTTGGTGGTAAGGAACTCTCCTAGGGAAACGTCCAACAATGCCAAGTCTTTTGCAGCTATTGCTACACTAGGGTCTCGTTTACTCGTTGCTGCAAAGGCTTTCTTCATCTCATCCCACTGCTGGTAGCCACGCATGCCCTGGGCATAGAGTTGGTTGGGGATGCCCTCAATGGTCACCTCAACTTTTGTAATCTTTCGGTTGTAGAACGACTCTGTCTTCCTGGCGAATGAGGCTTTGGTTTGATCTTCAAAGAGCAGCAGGATGCCCTTCATGCTGCGAGCAGGCACGTTCAGGTTGATGTTCTGCAGTGTATCTCTTTTATTATATACAAGCTTCCTGTGACGAAGAACACGGTCAGACAGAATCAAGAGCAGACCTTTGTAGCTGGCATCGGTGTCGCCTGTTGCGTGAATTACGCGGTTGTAGTCATTGAACGTGAGCTCGTACTACAGTCTGTCATCAAGCGCACTCTGGTAGAATGGCATGTGACTCTCTAGGAGTTCAAAGTCAAGCGGAATGTAGAACCAGTTACCATACACATCGGCTATGGCCAGGTCCTCTTTCTCGGTCCCATCCTTGTCTCCTGTCCCCATTCGTATCTTAGTTGTGTTTCTGTCATCTGATATGTCAATGTCCTGGTACTGGAGGCCCTGTCTCTCCTGTGCAGTCCGCCACAAGTCGTGGTAACAGTGGTACACATCGTTGTCATCAATAGACATGACCTCATTTCCAGAAATCTTGATTGTCCAGGTTTTGCACAACACTACGGTTTACATCAGTCGAGGTCAGCGTGAATGTAAAGGCCAGCTGTGCTGTCCCTGGAACAATGACGTCGTCTGCGCCTGGATTGAGGAAGCGAACCCGCAGTTGTTGGTTCTGGTCAATAGTGCTTGGATTGTTTGTAACGACTACAGACTGTCGCACGCCCTTTATCCCGAGCGGTTTGCGTATCCGGCGGTGTGGGTTTAGTTTGGTCCGTAAGTACTCGTCATGTTGAATGCTTAATTACACATATCTTTAACACATATACATGGAGTTTGATAACCCAACATTTGACGATGCCGATGAGGAGGGGGCTAAGGGAGGGGAGAGGAATGAGACTAATTTTGATGATGAGGAGCCTAACCTCATTGACGAAACTTTAGATACGTCGAGTACGACTAGTCCACCATGGGCTATTACTGAAATGCCTGCTGGGTTTACAGAAAATCAGGTGGGTTCCAAATAAGAAACTGAAATCTTAGTTACGAGGTGAGAGAAAGCAGTGTCTAAGCATGGGCTGAAGGCCACTCTGGAGTTTAGATCGTCTCAACAAGGTGATCTTTGGGTTAAATGTGGCCGTGAATGGAAGCTTCTGACTTGGAAGAACAATCCCAACAAATTCTTCTCTCCTATGAGTATCCTAGATTACGGTGGTACACAGCTTGCTCAGGCTCTTGGGATGACACCTGAACTATCCACAAAGGTAGCAAAAGCCCTACAAGGCGTTGACCAAGATGCTGCTAAAGGGGAAGCAGCACTTCTAGATAAGTTAGAAATGAGCAGCCCCAAGGCCACGACAGAGCAAGGTGGCGTGGAAGAAACAAGCTTCATAGAGGGCGTTCATAACGCCATAGAAGACCTAGGTACGCAAACAGAAAACGAACTACCACTCAGGGAGCTTATTGGGCTTGACAAGGCTATGCGGACCCAGAGGGGTTAGCTGGTCAATAACCTAGCAAAGATAACTGAGATAGAAAGGGATAAAGCCCGACGGGAAGCTAAAATGGCAAGCCTGGATGAGGAAGGGAGATGTGAAAGTGGAGCATAGAGATTCCAAGCAAAAGAGCTTGCAGAGCTGCAGGACCTGCGGCGTGTACGTGTTGAGGCTGCCTCTATAAACCGTGAACGTCTGCGAACCCAAATTAACCGCATCAGGGAAATGATCAACAGACTTTTTAATGAGGACACAACGTTAGCTGAGCGTGTACGCACCCTGTTCCCGGAGCAGGGCATAACAATCGCCTCCATCCTCACTGCGACTGGATTGCCAATCTCGACCATGGCAGTTGCTTTGACTGGTGGAGGGAGGACTAGTCCAGCCCCTACACCAACAACAACGCCAGCTCATATGCCCGGTGTAAAGGAATGGCTTAAAAAACAGCCTAACTCCTTGGCAAACGTCCTGAAGGGCCTAGCCGGTAAGGCAGCAGCTGCCCTTCCAGGAATAATTGGCTCCATCGTATCATGGCTGCTTAAGTCAGCTGCAAAGGTGGCTGGTTGGATGGCAGAACATGTATGGGCCACAGCTGTGGTGGTGGGGGTAGTTATTCTCCTGATACTCTGTGACTTAATACGTAGCAAACCAAAGCACAGCTAAGCCTATAGCGATTCCGCCTACAATAAGAGCGGTTTTCTCATCCTAGTGCGCCCCACGTAGACCGGTCTCGGCCATAGGGGCCGGCCCTGGAGAGGGGAGTTCCATATCTGTATCTGACGGAAGGGTCATAGATTCCTCTATCTGGAACCACCGGAACCAAGTTGACATCAGCATTGCTGCCGATCTGCTGCTCTTCAGTCGCGATGGTAATCAGATTGGTTTACCCAGCAACGTTTCCAATGGCGAGGCTCATATCAGACGGAGCCATGTACAGGCCCGTTCCAAACACATAATCAACCTTTGAAGAGGCATTCTGGAAGACGTTCTGATACTGTCGGATGGATGAAGGAATGTCCACTGGGGAGTTGATGGCATCCTCAACGTTGGCCTGAAATTGCTTTTGAGCATCAAAGGACGTAGTATCTTTGAGCGGGTCTGCGTCTGAGCACTAAGTACGGCCCAGACATAGGTCCGAATGCTGTCGTTAATGCGTGAGATACTTGGGGATGTGAACCCCTCCGATTTTTCTAGGATGAAAGTGCTCCAGGCGATGTTTGCCCACTCTTGGTCTTGCTTGTGCAATGTGCAGCTTGCCACCCTGGAAAACCAACCCGTTGGTTGATTTCTCAAAGGTTTGCCTGACGGATACGTAGAGGTCAGTGTTTCCATAATGAGTGATGATCCGTACCTTGCGTGTTTCGGGGTGGGTGAAGTAGATCCACCCTAAGCCCTGGTTGCCGCCTGGCATCCTCTAGTCGCTGTTTTTGTCAAACCCAAACTGGTGGTAGATTCTCTTTTCAAAGGTATTGTTGGTAGCCGACCATGTGGCGTCATCCAGCAGTGTATTCTCATTTTTATCTAAAAGTCCCCGGATTGTGTAGTAGACGTGGAACCTGTAGAGGTTAATTAGTGCTTGAGAATCATATTTGAGGTGGTCCATGGCAGAAACTCCGCAGCCGCTTGTTGCACACAATACAACAAAGTTTACCTGGTTCTGCCAGTACTGGATGTGGTTGGTTCTCCAGCCAACTAAAAGGATGTCGTCGCTTATGTTTGGCACCACGTATTTATCAAACAGGTTGAAGAACTCTACACCAAACGCATCTGTGATATTATCCGATTTTACCTGGATGAGGAGATGTGTCAGATCCTCGGGGGCAATATGGGGTAGGTATACCGGCCCGGTTTTGTACGTTTTATTCGTATTGAATTTAAAGGGTTGTTTATTCATAGTGCTACGTATCACACTCTGTCAAATGTTCAAACCTGCGACTCTATGTGCTATTGACACTACTTGGGGCGATCTATGTGTCGTATCATGATCTGTGGTGTTGAGATGCTCACGATACACACTTGTAATAATGACGACTCAAATTCCAGATGTAGGGTTTATAACAACTTGAACTTTATCTAACTGTTTTCATCTTTCGAATTTTCGATGTTACTTAGCCTAAATTTACAAGAGAGATCTGTTGCGCTCGGAGGCCAGGAGATAACTGACTTTGAAATACAAATTACTTCCCTCAACGAATAAGAAACGCCATCCCAATTCTCATGGGACATGCGGTAGCCAGGTCTGTGAGGGTTGGGGCTATCGGGCGTTGCCTGGGCAGGAAGGTCATGTGGCTCTGGAATATTGGGTATGTATGAGGAGAGGGGGGAAGTGGCAGGTGACATTGTGCAGGACACTTGTGGATCTGGGAAACTGGGGACTGATGACTGAGAGGGTACGTTATGATGAAGGGTGGGTTTGTTATCAATTTGGCACTCAACATATGTGTTGGCCTAACGTAAATCACGTATTCTGTGGGCTGGTACAATCTCGAATCAGACGAGAACATTACATGGTGGTTTGAAACTGCTGGAAAAGGAGTAAGAATCCAATTAAAACCCGGCCTCTGGAGTTTCCGCCTTCTTCAGCAGCAAATGACATCATTAGGTCTTGGGTAGGAAGTTGATGCTGCAAATGGGGTTATTACCCTCGAAATTTCTGATGGGACTGTGAATATATCAGACGGAGTGTTAACAATGTTGGTTCTTGATGACGGTCTAGGAAGGCGGTGTATTTATTCAGGTACTTACACTTGTGACCGGACCATCAACTTTAGCATCTTTAACACAATGTATGTTCACCTCGATCAAGTCAGCACCACGCACAACATGCTAGATGGTGCACCCACTACGCTTCTTGAAGTTGTTGGTTTAGAGAGTGACTCATTCAGTGATATTATAGCCGCTTACATCCCGTCTGTAAGCGTTTTACTAGCGGAACTATGCATGAGTGGAAGGTTCAGTTACGCGATAATAAAGGAAGGCTATTGGATAACCACGACTTACCTGTCAGCGTTGTTCTTGAATTTACAAGATGTCAATAAAAACGAGTATTTATGGACCTAGGCAAAAACCGTCAAGCACTGTTCAGGGCGCCGACCTCTCAGAATATGCCACAAAGACCAAAGTACCTATTGGCGACTCACAAAAAATGGATAAAAGTGGTGGTACTTTGGTTGGAGACCTTGAAATGGGATATAATAAAATCGCTCAGTTTGGAGATGCTGCTAATAAAAAGTATGTTGATGCTCAACACAGACAGAATCGAAGGGACCTGGGAGAACACATCAACTCACAAACAAAACCCCTCATTACTATATGGGTAGAAGCAAGTGGTGCTCTTCGCAGAGGATATTAGTGGTCGTTTGGCCATGGGGCTAGGGGTCGAGACTCACAAGACTCAAGCTGTGGATATACCATGTTATCCAATGGTAGGATCCTTAGTAGACGTATAAAGCAGCAGTATGAAACAACAACCAACGACTGCACCGTTAAATCGGGAGCTGCCTCCATGTGGTCTGGGGTACTCCTATCGGTTGAATGAGATTACCCTCAAGAAGCAATACCTTGAGTAAGAAATTGAAAAATATGGTGCTATGTACAAAAAATATAGGTGTTCAGTAAACTAAGTGGACACTGTAGACACTGCTTTAGTTGATGTGGGTATATGTCTTGTCGTAAGTGGTGCGGCTCTGATGTCTACGGTGGTTGCTGCCCCAGTTGCTACGGTGTTGGGGGCTGTGGGGGCTGTGTGCGACTGTTGGCAAAGGTAAAGAAGCACGATCAGATTCAAATTCTGGCACAGAGCAAACTAAACACGGTTACAGATATTATTTCGGCGGCGTTTGAAGACGGCTTTATCTCAGACGATGAGTTTAAGCTCGTTTCGGCCGAGATCGAAAAATATACTCGAATGAAAAGCGTCATTAAGGCTAAGAAGTTGGCTAGGGCATCTCCACCCCCCGAGGTCCCTAGGTCGACCACCCCCACGGTAAGTACAATTGGCTGACTGTCCATTTAAAGAGTGGGGTTTGCTGGGTATAATGGAGGCGGTGATAAAACCTTTCTGCAACAATTATACCGGAGTCAAACAAAATACAGACCATTGGGAGACCACGAGGAAGGACTGCGTTGGAGGAAGTGACTACTCCTCTATCATAGGGCAAAACTACTTCAGCAGCTATAGTAAGAAGCTTACTTAAAAAAACTAGCAACAAGGGTTTTTGCTTTAGCCCGCCCTGCCTCTGGGGGCCGGGGAGTTGGAGTGGATGCTGTCTGTCTGGGGCATCCTGAGGAGATTGTGCTGCTCAAGATAAAGTGCCCCTACACTCGGAGTCCTGGGAGGATAATTCCGAATATGTATAAGCCTCAGGTTCTGTTGGGGCTGCACCATAGTCCGGTGTCGACCATCGGGGTGTTTGTCTATTGCGTTTTCAAGTTGTGCTCCTTTGATGACCTGGGGAGGGCTGAGGCATATAACCAGGTGTATCACAAGGATCGGAAGAAGCATAAGGAGACGATGGCTTGGGGGTGGGCGGGGGTGGAGGGGCTTGAAGACGGCGACTATGGCGCTAACGGGAGATTTAATAATTGTCTGGAATTGGAACAGGAGCATCACGGTCCTTGGTTGGGGAGACCGAGTGGGACCGCGGAGAGGCCGACGGGGGCTTTATACTGTTGGAAGCTCTTGACAATGAGATTGATAACTGCTCGTCCCGATCCCGACTTTATCGAGAAGAACGACGCTAAGGTTGCCCAGTTTATACATGACCTCGACCATGTGAAAAATGGATCTTACAGCGTTGGTCGCAGATATTTCTCACTCGATGACCTCTATGGTGACTAACTACTGGTGTGGCCCTGGACCATGGGGGGCTGGAAGGGCTGGTTGACAACAATATATGGTATGGAGGGGGGAGGTGCGAGTGGTTTGCTGGCTCATGTTAGTCCATTTTGGTTACTGCGCCCGTATCCCCCAGTCTCTACACTACTGCACCGCACCATCAATTGTGCATTGAAATTTGCTCAATTTGCTGGCAATCGTATCAACGATGTGATTTCGCGAGAGGGATAACCTTGCTGCATTAGCGAGAATAGACGGCCACGAACGTTCCAAAGTGTGTGCTCACCTGATGTATACGATAAAGGTTTTCAAATCTATTGCCACATTACATTGCGTTAAATACGAACAGTTCTGTACAAAAATCGGTCCAAATTAGTGCAAATGCATATTTCTCGATTAACTCGGATCGGACTTTCCGACGTGGGCAACGTATGATGCACGTCAAGGTGACATTGTGCAGTGAACGGTACCTTCATTGTTCATGGAGGCAGTGTAATAAATGTAAAATATACTTCACGATTGGCAAGGAATGCAAAGATCGAAATATAACCTCGACCGACAGGTTAACTCTGTTTGCACTGAAATACGTAAAACACTCGACTAGAAACATAGAAAACAACACCTGGCGCGCTGTTGCTAAGCTGAAACGATTTCGTTGGGAATATCAAATGTTTGACATGTTCGTTCACCTTTGTCACTTATTGTGACGCAATATAGTAATCTCGACGTAAAGGAGGTTAAATGCAATCTGTTGTATCTTTACAATAGCGTCGATATACAAATGCAACATCTTCACGGCAATGTCTACAGTAATAATTAAATCTCGTAGAAACATTCTGTTTAACGTAACTTGAACCTAGCAATGTGAAAAGAAATAGAAAGCAAATGGCATCACTATGTCGCTTTGTAATGAGGTCGTTCGTCACAAGGGCTAGAGAGCCGGTAGGTGAGTGCGCCTAGTTGCCCTAATTAGTGGTTGGTTCAAATGACTGTTACTGGCCACATTGCCGAAACGAAGGGATCGGATGCCGCGGATCAAGAACGAGACCATCGTATGTGTGAAGTCATTGGTGTATGAATTAATAAGCGACCATATGTGTTCTTAGTGTGCATGAAGGAAATGATTTGCGCCCCTCATGAAGCATTGACATAAGACCTATGCAACTGTTCTGATCGCAAATATCAACAAAACCTCACTGTCAATGTATGCGTGTCAGTTGTTCGGGCTAAACGGTCATCTCTTTGGCAAAGTTTCTGGTCACCAACCACTCCGTCTTGTCTACGTGAATCTCTGTTGTTTCTGTTCAAAAACATGTTTACCATCGGACCAAATATCTGGTAGGTTGCACAAGCAGATGCTACAATAGATCACTCTTTGCGCAGGTTCTTAAGCTGAAAAACGAGCTATTGCTCTGGCATTGTGTCGATAGTTCTCATTCTTCACTGTATCCCTGGTAATCACTGATCTGAGCCGCAATTTCATTATATATATATATATAAATATATATATATATATATATATATATATATATATATATATATATATATATATATATATATATATATATATATATATATATATATATATATATAGATATATATATAAATGAGGGTAGGTGTCGTATATATATATATATATACATGTATATATATATGTATATATATATATATATATATACATATACATATATATATATATATATATACATATATATATATATACATATATATATATATATATGTATAAATATACATATACATAAATATATATGTATCAATATATATACATATAAATATATATATATAAATATATATATATATATATATATATATATCTATATATATATATATATATATATATATATATATATATATATATATATATATATATATATATATATTTGATTTGCTTTCTGTAAAGTTTATTTAACGATAAATGTTTCTGCTGCCTCGACGACGCCTACCTCATTTAGCTTCTTTTCATGATAACCTGCTTATAAGTATTTATGCTTCCTCTACGACGTCTGATTCAATGATGTGATGATGATTTACAAATAGATAATTCTGCTGCCTCGACGACTCCTGTGAATATAGACGGCTGGTTTCAATGACTGCTTCTGGGAGGCCCGTTTCTACTTAAAATGTGTTATGATGACTTTACGACTGAAATTAATTTTCCGGCTGTTATTATGATGAGCATACTGACGGAAGTATTGGACGTTTTTGTATAATATGGTATGAAGATATCTCTGGCAGTTCTAAGATGCTTAGTTCCTCATTCGCTATATGGAAGCTACTATCGTCTTACCAAACTCCCATTGTGTCGTTGAAATTCTTTTCGACCGGAGCAACAGCTGCAGGGTGCTATTGGTAATATACCTGATCTCGTGTTAGCTGGTCATTCGATTGGTGTCACCTACATCAATCAGTGCCGCTGGCGTTTTGAACCGGTGAGTTATATAAAATGTTGCACACATATCACCATGAGCAGTTACGTTAAGACCTTACACTTCCAAACTACTCTATCTTTCTAAAGTACACACATTTTTCATCGGCTATTAACAAATACGAGCACGCTGGTAATATAAAGGAGACTGCTTAATGTCCCTAGGTATAGGGAGCAACCACCTGTATACGTCAATCTTTGCCTGAGCTAAGTAGATGCGCGAACACTCAATCACGATGAAGCGTACGTATGATTTTGCATACCTTGCCATTATTATTTAGTGGCCATAAGTTGAATCTATATGCAGAAAAGAGGCATATACAACGGCGTAGGAAATCATGCTAAACCGCTCTTAATACTCAGCTACGCAGTAAAATGTTGACATATACTGACTTTTTAGTTACATAAATTGCGCATCCTTATCCACAAAGATTATCGCTGAGCGGCAATGCTTCATCACAAATGATATTTTCAATTAACTTATTACTAACTGATACCCGAAATGACAATATGAAGGTCGGTCGGGAAGGGCATAAGTCATAAGTAAAAAAACAAAAAGCTGGAGAGGCAAGTTCTTTCATAATTCAGTGTGTACACGGCTGGTGTTGAAATATAATTCAAAACAATAAATGTCAAATGGCTGTCGGAATCTTGTTGATATGTGGCGGAGAGCATCATGGGGTTTGATGCAAGAAAGAAATACTGGTTTATAATAATTTGGCAATAAATTTACCACATTGTTTCAACTGAATTGTGAAGCTCTGCTACATAACTAGCTCATCATACAGTTGTTTTATCATGTTCGTGATATGTTGATATACCAGGAACGATTTTGTTATACCTTCTTCGCCGTTATTTGCATTGCTGTCATATGTTGTCGCTTATTCCTGTGCACCGGCAATATGTTTGCCATTAAACAAAAGATTAAATTCACACGGCTGAATTACCAGGTGACTATGCTATTGTATCAGAATCACTGCCTCTAAGAGGAAGTCGTGAACAGGTGACTGTCTGTAGCTAGATAATATTACCATTATTATCTTTATCAGCGAGTGCATTAATGCTTAGTACAGTAAAAGGCCTATTCTACCGCGAAACAAAAGCTGAATTTCTATCACAAAAAGGTTTATCAGAATCTGAAATCAAGATCGTCAATCAGTGTTTGCAACAGGAAAAATACTTTAGCTTACTCCTAGTTGCCATTTACTGTGTCTACTTAGAGACACCATTCTAAACGCGCAAACCTGTTTCCTTAGATGTGTGCACCTACCTTGCTCGTATTTAATATGTAATATTCCCGAGCTGATTTATGGCAGGCAAAACGATGAGCTAGTCCAGTGTTGAAGAACAATTGCATAATTTGGGCACAACTGCGTATTACTTTTTTAACAATTCGGTTCGATTCCTTTCCGAAATGATATTAACATTTTCGAAGGTAGCCAATTGTAACTGCAGACCTATAGCTGTCAGTTGAATGTGAAATTTGCTCCGTGGTAGATATGTAGCAAACAAGAATCAATGCTTTCTTACTGCAACCTGAGCTGGATTAATTTCATTTTGTTAATCGATGCTTGCTCTAAATTATTACAATATTCGCATAGTGTAGTCACTTTCATCTATTCCGTTGTTCCAGATCGAGCCTACATTTATCACATCGGACATCGCAATATGTTCTTTTCCCCACCTGCGAAACGATTTGCCTGTTTAGTGCATGAGGAAAATATTTAAGTCAGATTTTTTTCCATAGACTACAAGATGACAGGTTACTTGGTTGCGACCGACTAAGCAGAGGAATCATTCTCCCAGCGGCAATTGACATCCTACTTATTTATACCATTTGTTTTTTGGCAAAGATTAAACGAGCTCTTTTCCTTTCATCAAATAAGCATCCATTTGCTGTCTTCTGCTGCATACTTTGCCTTTTAGCTCTCTCTCTCTCTCTCTCTCTCTCTCTCTCTCTCTCTCTCTCTCTCTCTCTCTCTCTCTCTCTCTCTCTCTCAGTCCGGTAGCGCGAACAGCGCTTCAGTGGCCCTCACGAGTTCACGCCAGCCCCTTCTGTCTGCAGCTACCGTTGAAGCACCTGCCTGCCCATATTCTGTCGAATTCCGTACTTCATCCAACCAAGCTGTCGCTGGTATACCCCGACTTCTCTTCCCTTCTACTGCTCCTTGTATAATGTCCTTCTCCAGCCCTCCTCTTCGTATTACATTCCAAAGTACCGCTGATAACCATCTGTTTTTTTAGCATCTTCTCGCTCCTGATGGTATGGAGTACCCAACGATTGGTCTTCCTGACAGTCCAAGATATCCTCAGCACCCTACAGTACGCCCACATCCCAAAGGCATCGATCCTTACTGGTGGGACTTTGTCAATGCCCACGACTCAGAGCCATAGGAGGCAATTGCAAAAGCTGTAGCACGCAGGAGTCTGACTTTCAGGGAAGTACTGACACCTTTGCTTTTCCATATCGTTGCCATATTTTGGATGGTTGTGCGAGCCAATGCCAGTCTTCTCCTCACTTCTTTCTTGCTGCCGCCCTCACTATTGATGAGTGATCCCAGATGGATAAACTCATCGAATTCATCAATCTTCTCATCAGCGAGCAAGAAATCCGAACGATCTATTCGCTTGCTGTCGACCACCATGATTTCCGTCTTCTTTACATTCAGCAACAGTCCTTCAGGACCACTAGTGTCCTTGACCGCAGCAATCATCCCTAGCAACTCGGACTTGCTCGTTGCTATGAGGGTCGTATCATCATCATACCTAGGGTTGCCCCTTCGTATTTCTCCAATTTTCACACCCAAGTTCCGTCTTTCTAGGGCTTCCCGCATTGTAGCTTATTTTAGCGCTCTGGTTCATTATATCAAAACACAGTTTCCAGTCATATATTTGGAAAAAACGAATATCAATGTAGCGCCTATGACGTGGGACATAGGTAGGTTAAAAACGGTATTGTCATAGAACTAATTTAACCATAGCTTTAACACGGCTTTCGCTGGGTATCTTTTTGACGTAGTCATCGTGATCAGACTGCGTACGTCAAGGATATATGTAGATGCCCAGTTATAACAAGGCTTTAGTTAGCTCGAGTAATTCATGATCAAAATCGAAGCCTTAAATGGTGAAGTGTTCAGTTTCGTGAACAAAAACGTGTATTGATGTCCTATAAATGGTCAGGCAATCTCTAGAACCCACGGAACTAACACAGTTTACAGTCATCAGGTGCAGTCACCGACAGATAGTCTCGTTCAAGGCACGGTATTGGTTATTGTGCGTTTGCTTCAAACCGCATTGGGCTACTGAAATCATGTCAAATGCATTAGAGGGGTTTTACAGTTTGAAATATATTTCGAAATAGCCCTCATGCAAAGGTAAAATCAACACAAAGCTCAGGGGTACCCAACTGCATGGTAGATATACTTGGGAATATATACATGGTTGTAATTGATGTTCCATTGGTTGCCCAACTTGAATCTTTCCCCGCATTCCATTACGATACAATGCTTAGCAGCAAAAGCCACTAAAATCTGAGTGAATGCTCCAATAGAGTCGATATTTTCTTGTATCAATATAACTTACAGTTTGACGGCACATATTGCAGATCAATGCGGGGGTAAGTCACAGGAACGTTAACAGAATCCTGTGTTCAGGTACTCGGTTGAAGAATGCATGGCTAATAGCTAATAGATTGTAATACCCTCCGTCAGTCAGGTCATTGTGTAATCTCCATTGATATATTTACGAGTATCGTTGATGGCTCAGCTATACATGTTTTTGATTGTGTATTGTGTTTCACTGACGTTCAGTCATTCTCGTGCGCTGTTTAATTGTTGAAGTCATTGATAACGTCTGTTACTTCCTTGGGATCAGTAGGATGTATCAATCTAGATACACCGTTAATGGAAGAATTGATCCATTACAAAGTTTCAAACAAATGAATGCAATCTTCATTGATATTACTTAATTGTTCGAAAGTGATGCAAATGTTATATTTGGTGTTTATGCTGATGATAGATATACTATGCTCTTACAACGTGCGTTTGAAGGAACATATCTGGTCTTTGTAGTGTAAAATCCGAGACTGTTGTTAATTTATGTTTCAGTATTCAGCCGTAATTATAAGTCGTAGCACGTTACGATAAACTTCATAACAGCTTGATTATGTTATTTGGTGATCATGTATGGACATTCGTCACTACTCAACACCTGTTATTCCTCATTGAGAAACAAGCAGAGTAAACCGACGCTGCGTACCGCCGCCCATTTAAAGCGAAAACAGAATGAGACCGCGGTTTGTTAATTCACGATATTTGCAGCTTCCCTAATAGCGGATGTCACATTGCAGCGTTTTACCTATGTTCTCTAAGCCCTAGCTGTATTACAAATATACTTTGGCATATTAGGATAACAGCATTTGCCATGTAAGGGTGGTTAATGTGTAGTAATTATACGCACTGTATTCAACAGGTTAAGTCTGGCTGGTTCACATGGAAGTCAATACAATACCAGCAAGACTTCTTGACCATATCATACAATAAATAACAACTTATTCTCAGTTAGGTTGAAGAACATGCATTATTCATTAATTGTACCAAGACAGGGAAGAGATATCTGGTCACCGGTCAGATGGCACAATCAGTTTATTAAAACCAGCTGGTATATAGATGTGATTGTCACATGTCACAGGTTGTAGCTTGTTCCCTACTGCAATAGAAGGCATAAGCTACCCTGTGTCTACCCTCACTACACGACACGCACGTGTTTAAGGTTGCATTGCATCCCATATGCCGACCAAGATTAAACACACACACTTAATATCAGGTGGCACACATGCCATTCAGTTCAAACTCTTCTAACATCTATTGCTTTTTGCACAGCACCTTGGCGTGCTGTTGACAACTAGCAGGTCGTAAGTATCTGGGCATGGGCATCATATATAGCGGAAAGCCACAAGTGCTTCGTTGTATCTCTGTCCCAGTTTACGCAAATTTACGTTTAATTTTTAGTAACCATACCTGAGTTCAATGTTTCAAATTGGAATTAGCAAGAGCCTCATATAACTCAAATAATTTTATTTTCACACTGCCTCATCTCACTGCCTCATGGAACGACACAGCGTAATATTGATTTAGATCTGGTTTGACAATATTCTAGTAAATTAAGCACGTAGAATACTGGTTTGCCTTATCTTAATTCCGTATATTGCTTGAAATTCAAAGAATAAAAGATCATTTCTTTGATCTTAGTGGCTTTTCTCCCTGCATTTACTGATAACGGATGTCATGAAAGCAACAGACCGCCACTATACCGGCCATGTGAGATCGCATGTTGACATTGGCAAATCAATTGGCACATTTCCTGAACAATAAATGATCGCTGTTGACGGTAACCATGGTAATACTCACCTCAACAGCAGGAAATATATCCTTTTTATTATGTGTTTTCTGCGATACAACAGTTAAGGGGTATAGAATCCCTAAATCATTTACGTCTGGGTGGATAAGGGCTAGATATTGTGGTCATATTTTCAGGCAGTGTCATGTCTGCAAGGCGGTTATGGAATGTACCATGATCACAATAGGTTTTGGATTGCCGTCACGTCGGTGGTATAGAAATGAAATAAGGCTTCAGAAAAGATATATGAGGCCATACTTTCCGCCACACCGAACGATACAGCCGAATAATTAAATACCTTAGGTTACCACTCTATCAGCGGTAATATACTGACTGCGAAACAAAATGCGAGCAGAGACGAGGACCGCTTCTAATGTTAAGGAAACAGCAAGGCGCGGCTCCGGTAATGCGATATCTTCCTGTTTTTGACGCGACTTAATTAGTATAGTCGACATATTCAGTCTTCCTCACAGCTCCACCGAATCTTGGTAGCTTTCAGAAAACCAGCCATCGAAATGTGAAGCGTTGAAACGTCAATATTTCACAGAATAACTTAAGTAAAATTAAAGCAATATGTTCAACTAATATGCTGCTATTCCAACTTATGGTAGCTTCTGACAGGTGTCATATTTTGTTCATAAATCAGGTCGTGTCCCTACAGGAGCATTCGCAGTGAACAAAGGCCTTAAAAATACGATTCTGGATGAAATGCACTGCTACGAATATTTTTGGGTTGTAGTTTAGCTAGACCAACGCTAAATCTACTGTATATTGCAGAAACCGAGTCTCATTTGATCAAAAATTAGTCTGTCAACATGAAATGCCGATTGTTTTGCCATATTGGGTACTTATGTCGCGTATCCATTGTATTCAGAGTGTATCTCACTCTAGCACCAACTCATGAGATTCCTTATTGAAGGAGTTCCTCTGATCTACATGGTCGATGGCCAACCAAAAAGAATACACTTTTACCATGGAGTAGGATATTCATATGTAAAAATCATAAGTGGTAACACAACGGTGTGTAACAATCATGTATTTGTCAGCTTTTTAAAATCTCACATCATGATTTAATCAGAGTGATGCAAATTTTTAAGAGCCTTTTGTCACAATAACTGTCAGTGAATAGCCTCACGTAAGGGCAAGTACATCTCTGTTGTAATCTCGGATGTACACAAATGCAATAATCGTAGAGCTAACATCAATCCAGTCTAACAATCCTAGCCGAGTATATAGTATCATAATGTGTAGGTTTGCTTTGTCTGGTTTCTTTATCCTTTCTTGCGCAACTTGTTCCAACGCGTTGTACCACTGGCGTCTCCATGTCGGGATTGTTTTATCGTGTCTTTTGTTTGTCTGCGAGGATAAGGATGTATTCCCTTCTCCATGAATAGGGTTACGTGCTATGAGTGACAAATAAGCGACATCCAAATGTCACGGTCTACTGGCCCGTTCTCGTGATGACACGAAAGCAGGAAACCGGCATTGGTACTTCAGCGAAGTCTGATGGATTTATTGAACAATATATGACAACGATTTTTGTTTTTAGTTTTTAAATGTTACATCAGACCACCAATGCTACTGATTGTGTTCCATATATATATATATATATATATATATATATATATATATATATATATATATATATATATATATATATATATATATATATATATATATATATATATATATATATATATATATATATATATATATATATATTAGCACGAACGCGACCTTCAGTAGACAAGCCGCCAACCTTTCGTAGACTTGGGTCCACAAAAGGATATACTACTATGTCCACATAAATTCAAGGCGCGTTTTCTTTCAGGATGTTTAAAAATATTTTGGTTTGACCATTTTAATATGATAGTCTGGTCTTAATAACGTATAAAGATAATCTTTTACGAATGTTTTCTTTGAATTTAGAATTTCATGGCGATATCAAATCTTAACCACTAACCATTCGTTGACATTACCTGATAACCTCAATATCCTCCTTATAACCATATATACTTGGGCCAAAATGGTCAAAATAATGTTTAAACATGAGCGCAGAATATGTTTATTTGAAATTTTTTATAATTGTAATACTGAAAAACCATTTTTTCTTATTATTGGTCCGTCTACATATTTAAATAAGTTCGAATATCGCTGCCAACGGCTCATGCTGATCATATCTACAGCATATATTTTAATTCTAATCCTTGATGACGGAAAATGATATAAAAATTTCTGTATTCCGCAAATATACGCAAATATATATGGGCACGAAAGGTTAGATTTATTAGTATAAATTAGCATCTTGACCGTTCGTGGACAATCTTTAGAGGACCAAAAGTTTATACTGGTATTATTAAGTGAAAACAAGATTTTTGTTTTCATTGAACGTTTTCATTATATAATTATAAATATATATATATATATATATATATATATATATGTATATATATATATATATATGTATATATATGTATATATAGTATATATATATATATATATATATATACATGTTTATATATATTTTATATATATATATACAAATATATATATATATATATATATATATATATTTTATAGATATATATATATATATATATTTTATAGATATATGTATATATATTTATATCATGTCTGCACGTGCATAACTCTGACCGATCTTGGACTACAAGACATGAGTGATCAATTGCCAGCCACCCAATTAGCTCGACACCACCCAGTTCCTGTCAAGGGACTGTATGTAGTCTCAGTCTCAAGTCAAAGTATTTGCAGTTCTATGCAAAAAATATAGTGCAACTCATTAAAACCAGATATTAAGTGAAAGTCATATACAATTTACCAACAAGGATGTAAAATGAAGTTCGCGCTTAATGTAATAGCCAATGCTACTGAAAATATTATACGACTTAATGATCCTTCGTCCATTTCGGGTGCACAAATCAACTCGCAAGCATTGACTGTGATTCGTGCACGTGCGTCCGTCGAAGATGTAATATGCATGGTGATGATTCATTGTATTGAGATCTTTAGTTACAAATTATTATCATTGTTACCAGACGATTTTACATGCCGTTAATTACATGTAACTTACAAACTTGCTACAAAAGGCTAATATCCACGGACCAGTCTTAGTGCAATACCCAAGCCGTAACATGGTGCTGAAGTGGATCCTTCAATGCAATGTTAAGCAGCTTCTAGAAATATATAACGCAAACAGTGTTTCTTAAAGCGTGTATATATTATGTGGTGGATTTCGACCTCTCTATCAATATGCAGTATTAATACATGTTACCTGGTCAATAATGAGATGAGTGCATTCCAACGATGTTTATTCCCCTTAAAAATTGCATCAACCAATATTAGACAAGAATTGGGTATTTGGTTTATGGAATATATTTAGTACTGTACCAAGCTTGATCAACTTCTGAAGTGCCTGCCAGGACTTTCTCGGCAAGCCCATGGTAGAATGTTGCATAACATGTCAATTCTACAGGCTTGTTGTCAGGCTGAAAGGCCGCAACAAACTGCGAAGTATACAACACAAACTTAATAGATATAAGTTAAACTCTTAATAGATATAAGTAATCGATATCAAACGGAGCAAAACTTAAAGCTGCTTCATCATTGTCTGACTATTGATGGCATTAGCATGACATATGAAACTATTACGAATAGAGAGCACACATTTTGATGATATTAGCATGACATATGAAACTATAACGAATAGAGAGCACACATTTTGATGACATTAGCATGACATATGAAACTATAACGAATAGAGAACACACATTGTGATGACATTAGCATGACATATGAAACTATAACGTATAGAGAGCACACATTTTGATGACATTAGCATGACATATGAAACTATAACGAATAGAGAGCACACATTTTGATGACATTAGCATGACATATGAAACTATAACGAATAGAGAACACACATTGTGATGACATTAGCATGACATATGAAACTATAACGAATAGAGAACACACATTGTGATGACATTAGCATGACATATGAAACTATAACGAATAGAGAGCACACATTTAGATGACATTAGCATGACATATGAAACTATAACGAATAGAGAGCACAAAATATGACATATACCAAATAGGATAATTCATACCAAGGCTGTATATACATTTGTCTTGCATATACCGTCATATCGATTATTCAACCTTGATGCTGTTAAATAGAACTTCGATCACTTCAAGCGGGCTTTATTGTTGTACAGAACATATGAGTTGTTTCGTAAACACTTGAGGTTTTGCTGACAATGTCTCGGCCAGTCTATTATCTGCATTTAAATGACGCGACTACCACATGCGGTAAACTGACGTCTACGTCCATTTAATTGGGAGGGCCAAACACTTAATCCAAGTTGTCGTAATGATGCGTAGCGTTATAATTCTCCATCAGCAAGAGATAACGTCTCTTACAACTCTCTTAGATCGTTCTTGAATCTACATATTAAAGCAGCAGACTCGCCATCCTGATGTCCTTGTAGTAGGCGTACAATGGTTGACCAGTGCTTGAGGCAGCGGAGGGAGTTTTATATTGGTACAAACACTTCCCTTATTATAATGTATTATTTGTTGTGGAATTCCGAGCATAATTTATGGATAGCAAATTTATGGTTCTGCTTTAGACTGATTGTCTGATTAGCCAGATATTTGTCATTACGTACTGAGCGGTCATTTGGTTTTTCAAGCATTTGCGATATTGCGATTTACATGGAGGGTTTATCAATGCAGCAGTTTACCAACAGAGATAATATCAGCTGTTGTCTCATGTGAGGTCAATCTCTCTTAGACAACCTCGTTTATATCCGATGAATGTGCCTTGTTGTTTTGTCTGTATAGGCGAATATTTGATGCAGTCCGTGTCAGAGCATCTCCGGCAATTTGGAGTGCTTTGTACCAGGCAAGATAAATTTGATGTTATTCAGTGGTGTCCCTTTGGTTGCCCTTGGTGGCATTAAAACAACATAAAAGCGTAATGAGATACAGACTGTGGTGAGAGTTTGCGCTATTAATCCCCACCATAAGGAGCAACGCTTGCTCCACGTTGCATATACTCTTAGGAGTATCATCTTTAACTATCCAAGATACAATTAGACAATCTAGGGACATTCATGATGATTGGCTAAGTTGTCAACATTCATTCATTGTGTATTATCATTGTAGTCAGCTCATGTGGTACTTAACTCATCAATACATTTGGACGAATCATCGAATATGTATGCCGTCCGCTCGTCAAGTATATATTTGTAGTCAGTTACTTGGAGATCAAACAGATGTGCTAACGACAGTGGTGTTAGCTTAATTAATGGGCGTCTCCTGCTTAATTGACCATCAAGCAGGAGAGTGATGCATTAAGGGTCGCACATGGACCACTTATTCAGTTCACAATCGCCAACCGACTTTATATCTTCCCCTCCGAAGAATTTTGCCATCTACAATCATCCGACGTTAAGGATGTCAATTTCAGCAATGGAAGCAGAGAATCACAGCCAGCCAAGGATATGTTGAATAGCTTGGCATAAAGTCACCGAGGATATGAATTGTAAGTGTTTTGTTATATTGAATGGGTATGGTATCTTATTATGATAATAGCCGAATTGTATATATTAACTTTCCGAAGCAAGCAATAATGTGCAAGACGTCAACGGACTGACACTGTCTTTTTATAATAGTGATCTTCCAATATAATTGCATACGATGTATATGAGAACTCTTTGATATTCTTAATATTAACACGAGCGGTCTCGTTGAGTCTACAGGATTTACCCACGCGATGCATAAGTACAGCTGAGACATATAAGCACTGGAAAGATTGCAAAGCCATCATAAGGCGAATTATATTACTAGGATTAATGAGTTGATATCACACTTTGAGATCGGCCTACAGTGCCTCGTTCATGCATTTCTGAATGGTTAGACCTGGGTGGGGAACTCATGAGCGCGTGATGTGATTTTCTCGCCAAATAATGTCAGACAAAAAACATTGCTGTAGGCAGACGATGCTACAGTCAGGTGCAAAGCTGCTATCAAGGAAAGTATTGTTTCCTGATACGGCAGAAAACGTAGGACATATGCCCGCCAACAATATTGTTGGTTTTACAAACCATTAGTAATTCGTAGCAAGATTGCAGGGCTATAAACTTTAATGGTTTATGATAACAACGTTTTGGTCAAGTTAGCATGAACATAGGCTAAGATGTGTGTTAAACTCTATCAAGTCAAATTGCTTGGATATTCATGGAACGTGTGTAAGCACACCAATTTAGCCGCATACGCAATGAATGAGTAACGTAATAAACTATAAAGGTTGATTCATGAGGCAATTCGGTAAGTATTACAGGACGAGTAAATCTGTGATTAACGTGACATCAAATGGCAGTTATATATTTACACTCCGTATGTTGTACTTCATATTCTCACGTGGGAGTTGAATAGCGGTTAACGTATAGATCACTATCTCGTCTGCATTGATAAATGGGGAGTGTTACAATCGGCATGTACATATATGTATTTGGAAAATGCTCAAAATTGACGTCGGTAAAAATGGGCATACCATGGTCACACAAACAGTCAATAATAACTAGGAATTGTGTCTTTCGCTTATATCTAGGTTGTTATTGTATTAATTTTACTTTATCTGTGTTTATTAATGATGCATTTAGAAACCTTGCGGTTGAATATGTTACTGGATACAGAAGGGTCATTATCTGGCAAGACTCTTTGATCTATGCAAATGATTAGCAACGTCTTACCATTTTGTCTACTAATTAATTACACACGTTTTTCCGACTCAGTGTCAAGTCGGGAAGTTAGATAGAAAAGGACTGGAGGTGTAGGGTTAGACTTACAGTTGGTTACGTGATCAAGTATCCTGTAAAGATTTCCGCTCAAATCTGATTTCTAACAGCATTTATTGAATATGTAAATGATGCCAATAGCTTTGCATATTTTGCTAAATAATTGGTATAGATGTTCGAACTTAGCTTAGCTTAGCGTGTTCTTTCTTTTAATATTGATGGGTTTCGTCACCGAGCAACTAATGAGTCCTAAGCAACGGTGTGGTTGGTGTCCATATGATGATGTCCATGCAATAACGGATCCGAAATGATGTAATGAAGCAGTTTGAAAACCATGTGTACGTTCAAACAAGGCCTACATTAGTTGCTAGACTCTACGTGAAGAAAGCCTCTAGGAGAGCAACAGTTTTGCAGCTGGCTACTAACAGCATGTGACAAATAATAGATCCATCACAGTGCATGAGAATGTGTTCTTTCAAGCAATTTGATGTCTATTACAGGTGGTTAAACAGACTGTGTTCCTAGTTAGGCCAGTTTTTATAATATCAAGACAGAGACAGTGAAGACAATGAATGCAACTTGCAATCGTGAAAGCACTTACAAATAACGCTTGCGCACAAACACATCACTAGAACTGACATTACAACACAACAGGTTGCTAGCGGCATGGTGTATCAGCCGCAAGACCAATAACTCATTTATTTGGTTAGAGATGGGTCGCCGACGAGATATCGCCAACATTCGTTTTCAAATACATCATAACCCATCATAATTGGCAGTGTAGCCAGAATAACGCGCTCGGGAATTGCCTCGGAGTTTGTAATTAACCACAATTAAAAGCAGATAAGTTTCAATTTCAAACTAATCAACCTCTTAAATGAAGCAGTTGGTGGTAAGAAACTGGATTCAACATCCACCCAAACATCATCCATTGCCTGAATTACCGTCCATGGAAACCGAGTATTGGATTAAAGATCACATGACGAGACGCGTGCTTATGTCTTCGCATTAGCCTCAAAACGGACTTACGCTCACATTTCTTCTTATAGATAAAATAATGATTCTTGTTTCAACATAAAAATAATGAACAGGTAGCACCGGATGAAGAACTAAATTTATACCCTTAATGTCCCTCCTTGTGATGAAGTGAAGATTACCGCCATTTGTAAGACGCTAATTTACAGAACACGCAATAATACTTACATAATGTAATGGGCTGTGGAAATGACTGGCATACAACATTTCAAACGGAGAAAATAATTATTGCATTTGTTTGTTTGCTTTGTACCATCGCAGAACTAAGAACTCATGACTTCCGGGACAGTCATCCACTCTGGTAGAGCCAGTAAGTGGGACTAAAATAAGGAACACGATCTTTGTGCATTGTGACACCGTGGAATAGTTATCCGCCCAAAGTAATTTCAGAACCCTTTTAAAAACAACTCGATACCTATTTTAATGACAAAAGTGTCAAATATTTATTTTTAACCAGGTATTGTGCTTAAATACCATGCCCTCTAAGTTTGCCGGCGAATCGTTGATAACAATTACTGCACTCATTCCGAACTTATAATATATGCATCGTAAATTCGTACCCGATATTTTGCTGTTACACTCATGAATGCTACCTTTTGATTGATAGGCCAGTTTTGTCACTGTATAAAGCTGCATTAATATAAATGCAACCATCCTGAACTAAATAAGTCTATACAACCTGTACAGAGCAGCAGCTGCAAGTGCAAGCCTCACTGGGATGACCTGACGAATTCTCAAAAGTCGCTCCCGCAAGGGTTTCTGCAAAACACATACAATGGGCAATTCAGGTGTTATAGTCATACTTTAAAGTTACCTAAAGACTCTATGCAAGAATCAAGTTCATAGTGAACAAGTCGTCAGAGGTACTAGAGTTACTTCCTTTGGAATAAGTGTATAAACGTCTGGGGATAGCGAATTACCTTTGTGAACTGTTCAATTATCACGAAATAGGCACTACGATATTTCTTGATAAAAGTCCCGAATGAAGTTTGCTGACGAGTTAACCTAGTTAAACGAGATATCTACCCATTAAACGGTGCCTCATTGTTACTGATAAGCGCATTTGCGCGACTGAACTAATTATAAATCTTTCCAAAAGGCTTGACAATGCATACATTCTAAACTTAATATAGGTCAGGCGGCGCCAGTTAGCCCGAAATTACCAATTAAAGGCTGAAAAACAGGCAAACAACCTGGCCTAAAAATATGCGAATATTTCGCATGGTCAGACGATATTAGCAAAATACTGTTAATGCTAAGGCAACACAATAAGCAACTATTTTATACTGCCGTTTAATAATTTCAAATGACTATTCCTTTAAATTATCACTCCGCATATACACGACATGATTGAAAGAGAGTTCAGCGTGATGTTTCTTTGAACCTTGTCTCATTTATGATTCAAAGTCAATATTCCTGCTATAAGTTTAACCGGAAGTCTGGTAAACTTATGAGGATAGTTAAGCCTGGGAAATCTGTAATGAGGCTATGTTGATTTTGTTTATAGGAAGGGTTTCCATCATTGGAAATGAAGCACTCAGCATTTGTGGCATATGGTAATAAAAAGCGTCTACGTCTGAAGAATAATGTCTGCAGCCGAAAGGCTTTTTACAATCCGATGATCATGTTCATACCGCGTACCAAAAAGGACGTATCAAATTGTATTATGTTTATTAGCGCACGCCACGTCGTGGGATTGAGTAAGTAGCAAATTTCAAATATTGGCGGTGTTGCCCGAATGGATGGTGTAAAACTATTGGGTGGTGTTACGCTTTTGGGCGGCGTTACCAAAACACACTGTGCTACTCTATTAAGTGGCGTTACTCTTGAGGGGGGAGTGATCCTAATGGGCGATTTGACTCAATTATGTGGTGTTATTCTATTAAGTCGTGTTACTCTATTGGGAAATGTTGCTCTATTAGGCGCTATTACCCTAATGGGCCGTGTTACTTGATTAGGCGGTGTTGCTCTTTTGGGTGGTGTTGCTCTATCAAGAGGTTATACCCCTATGGGCGGTGTTACTCTAATGGTAGGTGTTGCTCTATTATGCGTTGTTACTCTATTGGGCGGTGTTTCTCTATTTGGCGGTGCTACTCAGTTGATCGGTGGTTCCCCTTATAGGCGGTGCATACATTATTAGGCGGTGTTACTCTATTGGGAGGTGTTGCTCTATCCTACGGAGAAGTCAACACACATGGCTCTGTCCGCTGTTATCTATCAGCAAACATACGTTGAACATGGAGCATGTCACTTGTCCATTATCATGAACGGCATCAAGGGTGGTTTGCAGGAGGGCCCAAATAGCGGACAGGCATGTAGTCTTTATATTTGTAAAAACAAAAGCGTGCCGTGAAACATGGTGACCGAGTTCCACCTCGTTTGCAATGTCAACGAGTGCAAATCGTTTTGACAAGAGGCCGATTGGAGTTTACATTAGACACTTCTAATCTTAATCACCAACTTAACATCCAGGGAACGAATAATTAGACAAGCCGCGATACAGGGAAAACCCTCAGAAAACTATTTATTTAATGTTAGGTGTGTATCATAACGAGCACTGAAAAATATCATCGCGGTTACTGACCTACACATTTCTAAGAGAATTATGCGTGACAATGGTTACGAGTTATAACAATGGTAATGCATTTATTTGCCAAATCATTTCGAACATAAGACTTTGTGATAATGAGTTTTTACGTAGAAATTATGTACCTAATTATTTACTACAAAGACGTTTTTGAAAATCATGCGCACGCTCACAGATAGCAAAAAGATTTAATAACAAATAGAAAGATGTAGCCAGTACATCAAATCGATATTTATAATGTGTATTCTCTCTTGGCAGCGGTACCAAGTTATGTTATGTAGCCAAAAGCCACCACATTATAATGTAATGTCATATTGTTTATAATTCACCTGGTCGTATAGCATCCGCGCAATTCTTTCTCGCGTGAAAGATGCACCAGCCTACTAGATATTGTATTTTCGAATCTTGGAACGAGTACTCGATAAGTTTTTTTGACCCCATTCCCCAATTAAAGTATAATTAGTTGTGAGACACAACATAAATGATCGCGTTTATCAAGTATATTAAGTGATATATGTTCCCTTATATGAACAATGCTGAAGACACACTGCCCGTGGTATTTGAAGACTACCTTTTCCATCCTATGTTATCCAAATATGCATCCAAACGTCCATTGTTATTTAGTCAGTTGTAGACAAATGCCCAAGACTCCTAACAATTGATTATCTAGGCCAAGGCTACTCTTTGTTATGATGAACGTTTTTTAGCGGGTAGGGCGGGGGTTTTATGAAGTGATTTACCTTGAACCGTGCTTGACTCATTTCAACTTGATCTAATCGTGCTTGCCTGTTTTATTCTCGATTGAATTGTGCATGACTTATACCTTCTCTCAGAAGCGGTTAGACCGTCGTTATCCCATTGCAGGTGATTGTCACCACGTTGGAATATGGCGCCGCGTGTGGGTTACCATCACCGTTACCTCCACTACCATTCAGCGTCTCTTAGTAGTGGCAGATAGGTACTAATAGGCAGTTAAGAAGATGTTAAACACAGGAGCAAGAAGAAAGAAGGGGGTTTGCAGGTAGACAACAAATAATCCTACAGTTATGTTTCCGTACCCAGTATGCGTACATAATCATCTGCGAATATATATATCGTGGGTTAAGGATATGCGTCAAAATGTTGCTTTCATCTAACCGTTAATTACAATGGTACAGTGATCAACAAACAACGTACACAATTTTGTAAAAATATGCAGCACATGTTCCAGTCTTATGTTCAGGAGTATGTTGCTTTCTTAATTTACTTGATTGTGGATAAGTTACGCAAATATTTGACAACTATGTGATTAACCCGGAAGCCAGGTTAAAATTGACTTTCTTGTAAAGTGATTTTTCAACATTTAAGGTATGCGTTCTAAATAATCTTGCGATATGCAGAAGACTGATTTGCTATAATAGGGTAGCTAGCTTGGCCGGTGGGCACTGACTAAACCAGCCGGACAGGCGCCCGAAAACGTGTTGTGTGTATGTCATGAGTGTGGTAGGGTGTTTCAGGTGAGGTGTGAGTCGGTAGTCCCACATCCGTGATAGATGCTGTTGCATTTATAGCTAACAACACAATAAGGAAAACTTACCTGCGGTGTCATTATCAATTAACAGTATTATAATGACCAATATATATTGGCTCTGACTGGCTGATAATATAACCGGATTTCGCTTGATATTCCTGTGCTCGATTTGGGGTTAATTATAATGGTTCCAATACTTCTATAGCCATTGCCAACCTAATCGTGTAGAATGTTTAAGGTGTTCGGTGTTATGCTGTAACTGCTGCATGGTATATATTATACAGTCAGCCGTCTCAAGCGCCTTGTATTTCCCGCATTGTAACCTCTCCCAAAAATTTACGCGAAATAAGTTATATAAGCGACTTGTACGAGTCAGTGTAGCAGACCACACCCATGCAAAGATCTTGGTATTGCACTCATTCTAAATATTATCCTTGATTCGCAATGTTATCCTCAAATTTGGCTGTGGTCAAAATGCCTACCGGAATTAATTGCATGTAGGATAGAGTTACATCATTGTGTTTAACTAGTGAACAATGATCTTGATTTATTCTTTCCTCTTTGAATGGACAACCATTCATAGGTTCCTGCCAAGCCCTCACTAGATCTTGTTACACTGGTAAATGTTGACAATAAGGAGCGCCGTGCTGTAGCTGTTTAATTGATTTAAGACCATGTTACGACAAGGCCACGTAAAAGTTAACATCTGTCAATGGTGCACTCGAGTTCGCTGTTTTTGTTCCGTTAACGGCCGATTTTCTGGTTATATTTTAGCAAATGAATCCTGACAGATGCATTGCTTGGCGTTGAAAACACTGATCGAATCAGCCATGCACGGCTGATAAGCATTTATAAATATTTATGCTAATCCGATGTGCCCTTACACCAGTCTATACAGGGCTCCCCCACCCGACGCTGTATCCCATTCGACCTCATTCTATTCGGCGTCATAACCTACATTTTATACCTGTCGTGACCTTACTCTAATTCCCGCCGAGAACAAAGATGCATATGTCTGTGGATTTGAAGCCGACTAAGCACAGTTGTTAGGACGGTGCAAATAAATTCCAACGTTTGGCTTTGAAGGCTTTTTGTGTTTCTGCAGTGACCACAGCCATGCAAACTGTGATGATAACCAACAGATTCCAAGTAAAACGTTGTCAAATTTTGATTGCCTCGATACATAAAAGCAAAGGCCATCATTAAATTAATTCCTGATATCTTAGTCAGTTAATCAATTAGATTACTGCATAGCAAAATACACTGCAACTCTGAAGACTGTTTTCGTTTGGGTAGGGGCGATGTATGCACCGACAAACTCGCAGGCTGACAAATTGTCTCGTTAGATAAATCAGGGCATTACATTTATCTGGCAGGTAAATGTTCTCATGTTAGCGTGATAAGACCGATGTGATGGTATACTTGTGATTCAATACTTGCAAGAAATTATCTTTTCGGCAAAGGATGCAGCCAAGAAATGGAAAGCTCATGCATACATCAATCAAAACCTTATTGGTTTTCACTGTTAGACGCAATAATCTTACCCACATGTCCTTGGCAACGTGTACTTACGTGAATATAGGTAGCCGTTACTACATGAAAACGGACGGGCCTTTAATTAATGAAATGCCTAAGGGGGCGATTCTAATGCCGCCATTTTATGTTCCAATTAGCAAGACGCCAGTTAATAGTAAGTCTGGCCACCTAGTGTACATAGCAATCGTCTTTCATTTGGAGAGCCGTATCAGTTCAGGTTTTGACGGACTTAATATTTAATAGGGATGAGTTGCTCATAATCGTCCTCACGATCCCGAATAACGGACAAGCAAAACTTCAATATGTCTACAATACCATTGAGATTGAGGATGTTATCGCGTTTAAGAGAGTAGTAGGTTGTGGCAATGAATGTCATAAAATCACTACGTTTTAGGACTTCAAGGACTCACTTGAAAAACCCTTTAAACATTCAAACGAAATGTTCAGTGGGTGTATGCTCATAAAAAAAAAATTATTTTCAAGCAATTATAGCCAGAATGGGTACTACTATGAACACGGAAATTGGACTTATTTAGACACATAAACAATCATAAAATAATTGAGAAGACTCACACACTGTGTTTTGTAATGACTTCATGATTGATTTAAATGGGTAAAACGGGATCCTTCTCGGATTTTATTAAGATAGCATTAAAGACAGAAAGTGCGACAAATAACATAAAGTCATGACAAAATTGTACCTTAAATAAAGAATATAATCGATTATAGCTTAGATAGCCTGGCACATTAATCGTATTGCAAACACATCCCTTAATACAACACAATTGCGCTTCACTATGATGGCAACCATACCAGCCATGTGCCTTATTACTTAACGGAATCATTAGCACAGGTCATATATATGGTTAGAGTTGACGAAGACGTCAAATCAACATAAGTGCAACTTTTGAAACAACGATGCAGATGGGGCTCGAGCGCATGTTTACACTCTTATCTAACTTATACCTGTCTCGATTTGTCATGAAGATAATAGTTTTGACATCGCTTTACATATATTTTACAGCTTAGAATAACTACATCAGGAAGCAAGACATATGATTTACGTGCAATAACCACTCAGAATCATATAAAACACTTAACGGGCGTGTCACATTACGTAAGAACGCCTAAAGGATAATTTATTTGAACAGCATGTGAATACACACACCAATAATTCCGGCAACAATTGCACTAGTCCAGAACAACCTAAGAGTAGGCTTCCATAACGTCAGTGTGCCCTGACGTCATTACTAAACAACAAAATTAAGAAATACCGCTGTGCGATGGATTTAAACAAGAGTAATATTTATAGATATATATAAATACACACACACATATATATATATATATATATATATATATATATATATATATATATATATATATATATATATATATATATATATATATATATATATATATATATATATATATATGTGTATGTGTATATATATATATATTTTATATATATATATATATATATATATTTGTATATATATATATATATATATATACCATATATATATATATATATATATATATATATATATATATATATATATATATATATATATATATATATATATCTCTATATATATATATATATCTATATATATATATATATATATATATATATATATATATATGCATAAGCGCTGATTGAGTAAAAACAACGAAGCGGGTCGTTATAGCTGTATTTGAATACGATGGGCCTTATTGCCAGCGTCGTCAACGGCCTCACTTGGGATCCTCGTCTTCTCAATCTACATAAATGATACAGATGGGGTTGTTCCAGTAATGAAAGCTAACGACAAGAAACATTGACCCCGAAAGAGAAACGCAAATTAGACCATCAACTCTCCTCCAATATAACCATAAGCTATCGAAAAGACCTGCATCAATATATGAAAATATATAAAGGGCAAGGGAAGATATTTTATTAACAGTGCCGCTCTGAATGGTTTGTCGGAGCAATCCGATTTGGATACTTGCTTACATAATATCGGATTGTAGATAAGGCACCGTGAGCGTCGAACAACGGTTAATGCCAGCGATGGGAGCAGGGGATTTGCCTACGTTCTCAGTAGTTGTACCAAGCTGCGGTTCTTTAAGCAGCGAACGCTGCTAGCGCTGTGACATTGAACCTGTACACATTTGAACTTGTTGAATAAGATGCTGAGATCCCCCTGGATAACTGTGAAGATGTAGCAAACATTCCATATGACTCACTTTACAGAACTATCCAAGCAAACGGGGGTAGTTATACGGAACGCCCATATATGTCGATATTGTAATATATGCTCGAAATCCTGGGATACTGCTTCAAGCGAACATATGACTGTCACTGTCACTTTTTAAGGCACCCAAAATATTTTGGTACATGTTATTGTGAGCAACTCTAACTTTATCAAGCGATTTTTCTGTATAGATAACCCATAGGTGTGCTAGAGTAGGTTTGACAAATTTCACATGCAATGAGCGTTGGGAGAACTTTACCATAAGTCATAAATATTTCCATTTTTCAACATACTGCAATCGCATATCATTCAACGATACTAATGGACAGAACAGTCTACCGGTCTTTGGTTGAATCACAATACAGACAGATTTCGATGGATTGAACACTATGTCATGTTGAGCTCCGTATCGAGAACAAAGGTCAAGAAGTGTTTGCAACCCATTGGCAACATCCGACATAGATCGCCCGCATGAAGTACATGGTTAATACAAATATCATTAATATAACAGCCGGTGCATGTTTCACCAACAGACTTAAAAGATCATCGACATACACATTTAATAATTTAGGGAATGAAATTCCACGTTGTCGAATGCCATTAGATACAGTCAAATGTCGAGACGATACAATATCCCATTTAATACAGATTAACTGTTTCTGATACCAACAAATTACAATTCAGAATAAAACCAATGGCGTGGCACGGTTAATGAGCTTTTTTAACAGCAACCAATGATTGACCATGTCAAACGCCCTAGACGCATCTAAAAAATATGCGCACACAGGGCTGCCAAGATCTTTATAATGTTGTATAATGCTCTTGGCGGTATAAATACATAAATCCGTTGAGTGACCGGCTTATATCTTGCAGCACTAATTAAGTTTTGAACAAGATGTGGCGAGAGCAATGGGCCGGTAGTTGATCGTATGGCTAGTATCCCCATTCTTATTTGTGATTGTTGATATAACTGCAGACATCATGAAAGAAACTGGAAGATACCCATGCGTTACAAAACATGTGAACAGCATTGACACATAGATACATATGATGTCGTCAGCATAAATAAAATGTTCAGCGACAAGACCATCTACCCGCAAGATTTCCCTTGTTTAAGATTCTGTATTGCTCGACGAATGTGAGCAGTGGAGATCACAGTGGTAGTGGTGTGAGTTTCATATTCGACAATTTCCGTATTGATATATACATATATATATATATATATATATATATATATATATATATATATATATATATATATATATATATATATATATATATATATATATATATATATATATATATATATATATATATATATATACGATTGCGACTAATGTGGACATGTAGCAAAAAAAAACCAACCATTTTGGGACATTGGTGGCTACAAAACAAAAATGCAATATGATGATCATTTCTTGTTTGCTGTGGGTTTGTCAGTAACATATTTTGGATTCGTAAACTTATTTTGGATTTTTATTGTTTTATTGAACTTATATATTTTGTGTACCAAAATGGGTGTTCCAAAATGGTTCGGATATTAGGGACACGTAAAAAACCAACTATTTTGGAACATAGCAAGATAACAACTAATTTGGGACATACTAATAAACCTACTATTTAGGCACATAACAGAAACCCAATCGCTTTGGGACACAACTAAAACCAACCATTATGCGACAGTGTGGTGAACTTGTTGCGATGGGAATTAAATGTTTGCATCGATGCCATGGGATATGTCTTTCATCCTTGCCTGTATGACGGGGAATCTTAATTTGAAATGATAATAAGCGATAGAATTAACGTGCAGTTAAGGGCAAATGCATGTTTAATAAACGACGATTCATTTATTTCATATCGAAAGAAGTACTATCCTACGAAATTCAAACATGGATGAGCAAAGGCTCTAAATTTCTGGCGCTTTCGAGTGCCGGGCCCGGCGCATGAATAGATATATCTACACCGAGATACGCACACTGTGAAACTGGAAGTCGTACAGAAACTCGTGGAATGGAACGCGCAATATGTGTCGAACGTCTGAATTTGAACTTGACAGGGCTCGGCTTTCTTATCATGGAGAAAATGTGAACATCATGTCCGAGACCTGTACGCTCCGTCGCTATGTGATTTTCGATGTTGCAAGCGAGGTTAAGCCCCAATCTTGCACACACTCTCATAAGGATTTATTAGATCGAATGGTCATCCTCTGCTACTAATATAATAACACGAATGTCGTTATAGTAATAGACGATTTATATAAATCCCTGTGGCTCCCCCTCTTCAGCTCGATATGTCTGCAAACAAGGCCAAGCGGGCCATCACACCGTCCGCCGTGCAGCAGCACGCACACTGCGCGCCCCTGACTCCTCTACCATGGTGTGGCATGGTGAGTTTGTGGAAGTAGCCCTCCCCCACCCCCTTAGCTGCCCTGTGATACCCCTCTCGCTATTGAACCCCGAGTCGACACACCTCTTGCTCGGCAGACTCTCTGGCCACCCCTTGAGATTAAACAATCCAATGGTAGCCGTGTGCGCCTGGTCAACTCGACATGTGATCCAGTTCGTCTCCGCAAGCACGAATACATCTGTCTGGCCCGACCTGTCATTGTAAACCATGAGCTAGACACTGAAGCTGCCTCCTTTGCCTCATCCCCCGCTCCGATCCGGCAAAGCTCGTCAGGCTCACAACTCTGTTCCGCTACCGTGCAAATGAATCAGGACTCGATACTGGATCCCAATACACGTGCAGAATTTGTTTCCACCCTCCAACAGTACGACCACGTGTTTCAACCCCAACATCACCGGCTATAACAGCGCTGCAGGTCCTATCGAAGCCTGCGTTAACATGGGCCCGGTGGAACCCCCACAGAGGAAAGGACGTGTCCCTCAGTATGCCCGTCATAGGCTGGTCGAGTTGCAGAAGCACTTCGACGAACTCGAATCTCTTGGTGTCTTTCTAAAACCCGAAGACGTTGGCATTCGAGTCAACCCATCTTTCCTGGTCAACAAAAGCTATGGCGGTTACCGACTAGTGACAGCATTTGCCGATGTTGGCAGATATAGCAAACCCCAACCATCCCTGATGCCGGATGTGGAGGGAACACTACGTGAAATTGGCCGCTGGAAATACCTGATTGTCTCTGACCTCACTAAGTCGTTCTTTCATATCCCTCTCGCCAGAGTTTCAATGGAATATTGTGGTGTAGTCACCCCCTTCCGTGGCATGCGTGTCTATGCCCGATCAGCAATGGGGATGCCTGGTTCCGAAACCGCGTTAGAGGAACTCATGTCCAGGGTCCTTGGTGACCTGATTCGGGAGGGTTACGTAGCCAAGATCGCAGACGACGTTTATGTCGGAGGTGATTCTCCTGAATGTTGCAGCACAACTGGAGCTGTGTGCTGGATGCGAATTATGCCTATCCCCATCCAAAACTGTGGTCTGCCCCTTGCGCACTACAGTTCTCGGTTGGACCTGGACCCATGGTCAGTTGCAGATTTTGCTCTCCTCCGACAACAGCTAACGGGATGCGTGGGTTTCTGGGCGCCTATAAGGTGTTGCCCGCGTTATAAAACATTGTGCTAGGCTGTTGGCCCCATTGGAACAAACGATAGCTGGCTGCCAGTCCAGTATTCCGGTCCCAATGAATGATGAACTTCTACAGTCCTTCCATGCCACTCAGCGTGCCTTACGCTCCCACAAGACCGTCACCCTACCACGTTCGACTGACACTCTTTGGATCGTGACTGATGGCTCAGTTAAACATATAGGTATTGGAGCTACGCTGTACGTAAGACAATGAACCGCTTGCTTCTTGCAGGATTCTACAGTGCCAGGCTGAAGAAACACCAGTCGTCCTGGTTACCATGTGAAGTAGATGCTGTGTCCATTGCGGCAGCCATCAAGAACTTCGCACCTCTCATCATTCAATCGACCCACCTTACCTGTATCATCACTGACAGCAAGCCGTGTGTGCAGGTTTCGAAAAGCTCTGTCGAGGCGAGTTTTCTTCTAGTGCCCGGGTTACCACTTTCCTCTCAGCTGCTAGCAGATATCCAGTCTCTATCTGTCATCTCCATGGTTCTGCGAATACTCCTGTGGACTTCGCCAGTCGCAACGCTCCCGCCTGTGACGAGCCCAATTGCCAGGTGTGCCGATTCCTTGCCTGGAGCGCATCGGCTTCAGTGCTTAGTGTTACCGTCCAAGACGTCCTGTCAGGCAACGCTCGCCTACCTTTTGTAGTTGTGCCGCCTGGCTACAATCCCAGTCTGACTGTGCGGACCTTAGACGTACCCATGCCCATGTGCGGACCTTAGACGTACCCATGCCCATTTACAACAAGGAATAAGACCGTCCAAGAAAGTCACCAACGTCAGAGATGTCAAACGATGCCTCCAAGTTAGTCAGATGGGTTGGTTATCGTTCGCAAAGAGGTACCATTTATTTCTATACGTGAAACTATCATCGTTCCGCGCTCCACCGTTGATGGCCTCTTTATGGATCTACATTTGAGGTTCGACGATCCTTCAAAATCCCAGTTGAAGACGATGCTTTCTCGTTACTTTTACGAGCTCGACCTCGACAATGCCCTCGATACCCTCTCGGCGTCTTGTCACACATGTACATCCCTCGCCAAGCTCCCAAATGAGCTTGTGACTCAGTCGACTGGGGATCCACCCAGTGCCGTTGGCATGCTGCTCGCAGCTGATGTCCTCCACCGCTACCGGCAACTTGCACTTGTCGTGAGAGAAACCGTCTTCTCTTGTCGAGAGTGAGCGTGCCAAGAGCCTCCGTGATGGACTAATCAAGTGATGTCTCGATCTCCACACTATAGGCGGCTCAGGTGCGGTCATCCGCATCGATTGTGCCCCTGGATTCAAATCCTTTATGAACAACCCTGTGCTTAGGAGATACGGAATCTTTATCGGACTGGGTCGTGCAAAGAACATCAATAAAAACCCTGTCGCAGAAAAGGCCATTGCTGAACTTGGTAACCAATTACTGCGCGCCGACCCTGACAAGCGATGCGTCACACCCATCTCTCTAGCAGCTGCGACCGCATCCCTCAACACCAGGATCCGTGGCCGTGGTCTATCAGCTCTTGACATGTGGACACAACGCGACCAGATAAATGGTGAACAACTCCCCATATTCGACGTACTCCTCATCCAAGAACAGCACCAGAGCAGATTATGTAACCATCCGTACAGCGAACGTACGAAGTGTCCCGGTAGACAACCCCCCAGCAGTCCCAATATCAATGTTGGGGACCTCATCTACCTTAGATTAGAAGGGCAAAAGACGAGTGGTTGTGCTAGATATCTTGTTGTGGCAGTCTCAGGTTCATGGTGCAGTATCTGTAAATTTGCTTGATCCCAGCTGAGAGCACCAACGTATAACGTTAAACTCAGTGAGTGCCTTAAAGTCCCCACCAATGTTCGGCAGCCGCGTGAAACCTGCCCACCCTCTCCGTGTGATGACGACTCGGATGACGCATCAGACCCGATTGGCAGCCTGCCTCTCACCCCAGAACTACCACCAGTGCCCCGCGAAATTAGTTCGACATCCTCTGTGGATGATAATTCTGACGACCACACATCTAATGTCGATCACGAGGAACCTGTTGAACCTCCCCCACGCAACAGACCCCAACGTTCCCGAAGACCCCCGGTCTACCTTCGAGATTATATAACACAGAGCAGAATTACCCCTTTTTGTCGCATGAGGATAGTATTCCCTGATGATTGCACCTGTGTCTTATAGCATATTGTTCAATGAGAGTGAGAGAAAGGAAATAAATGGTGTTACGCCACTACCTATATGAGGACATTAAGACACCAGCGTTTTCGTTGTGCATTTCCGTTTTAAAAATAAACACGTTTGATTTAGTCTCGCATCATTTGGAGTGTTATTTTTATCTATAGACGGTTGTTTGTTTATCCATGGAGGCCCCTCCGTGGTTCATCATAACGCTTAATCGTTCAAGCTCTGTCGTATGCGCTCTTTCATTTTTTTCTCATCCAATGTAGCTCACAGACAGTCATGTTTTTTTGTTCTAGTTCATAGAAATGTACGCTAATAACTTAATGATCATCGTACTACCGCTATGTTATCTCTATCATTTCTGATTATATCATCTGGTAAAGTAATACATTCATAATTCTCCCTTGGCCATAATTTGTTTAAATGGGGTTGGATTTGAAATGCAGGTAACACAACATTAATATCACAGCTATGGAACAAGTAAGGCCACTGGTAATCATAGTTTTAACATTGAGGCCATGTGTAAACATAGTTTAAAAATCGTTTTTTACTGTCAAAAGCTATGATGAAATATTATTGCATCATTATCTGAACAAACTGGGTACGTGTAATAATGTCTATAAACTATATAGTGATTACAATGGTCAAATGTATGACAATTATGCATGCTTATTGACATTTCAAGCATAATTAAAAGTTTGTGGCACATCCATATGGAACTAGCACTGCTCATTACAATTATGCATCGTTAATGATATTTCAAGCATAATTAAGAGGTTGTACAAGGCCCATTCGAACTTGCGCTGCTCATTAATAAATTTTTCCCAACTCTTTAGCAGGGAACGTCCCATTGGCAGCTATGTATTAAGCACTTCTTTCTTCCCTGAAACAATCAACATGTACACATATTAAGCAAATTAGCTATAACATAACATTTGTCTAATTTAATGGTGTAGACCAACTCCAGGTGTCAAAGTGGGGCTGGGTGTGGGGCTAGCGTCATATGAATAGATTCACATGCATTCTGTATAAGATGGTGACCATAAATGTTACCATAAATGCATTAATTCAGAAGTGATCAATGAGGAACAATGTTTGTATCAATGCATATTTCTGCTATTGCTTCACATTTGTTTATAATTATGTGACCTGCATATTGTGTGAGCTTTCAGAACCATTTAATTGATCATTTTATGAAAATCGGACCATGTTCCAAAAATGCGGTATGGTTGTGGTACAAAATTGAAAAATACCTCATCATATAATGTCTCTCAATACAAGCAAACAAACCGACTGTGTCATGGCAATCCATTTGTGCCAAGTACACATCCACTTTAGTTATGGTCAATTCAGGCAGTGGTCTCTGATAGGTTCCCAAGCTCACATCTAACATAGATATCTATATTAATGAAACATATACGGATAGATTTGTGGACATATACATATCTGGTTGGTTCAGAAAAGAATTTCTTCCATATTCACAGTACATGGACCCAAACTTTAACAGAGCTCTATATATGTGATAATGCATTTCAATTTGCATCTTTATTAGAGAACTGAATTTCAATGGAAGCTTGGAGAGCAATGCAGTTAGAAGATAGAGAGACCCAGTATACAGATGCTGGTTATTTATTTTCACAATATAACACTTCATAAAATGTTTCCACACTTACTTTTAGGATACTTGCAAAGGTCAGATCACATAATGCAATGCCAGGCAACATATGTGAGGCAACATCACCTGTTCAGCTGAAAACATTCAATATTACCTACTGTCAAATTACATATTAGTCATAGTCATGGTTTTTATAGCACAGATGCACATTTATGATACAATTAAATAGTTATGCAAGGCTGTTTATTTAATGGCTGGTGTTATTTTGTATTAGGTGACCCTGTGGTGATATCTGATCCTAGGGATGGGTTTTTATATTAAGTGTTTCGTTGTTATATGGTATTCAATGATGCAGCAGTGTTGAATACTGTGTGAATACTGTATATTTGGTAGTTTGTCAAGAAGGTACTTGACTTTTACGGCCGCACTTGATTATTCTGGTCACATGACCATACAGAAAATATACAAGGTTGGGTCATTAAAAATAAGAGCGCATATGTAGGCCTTGGGTCCAAGTTAGGTCATGACCGATTTGGGTCATGTCCGATTTGGGTCATGTCCGATTTGGGTCAAGTCCGATTTTAGTCAAGGGCATCCAACGTTTGATGTAAGGAGTTAAACAGACGAGCGCGACGCTGAGGGGTAGTCTTCGTGTCTAACTGATACCTTTGATGTTTTATGGCATTCGGAGAGTGTTTTTCCTTGGCCTCCTGCTATGTCATCGGACATCGGGTATTTGTTTTAGGGGGGTGGGGGTGGCCTCAACGGTGGTCGGCTTTGGGGTGGGGTGTGACCCGGAAGAGAGCGGGCAGGGTCTTGACCAATAACAATGTTTTCCAGATTACCGGGCATTTAAGTCACCTCTCAGCGCCGTCGAACTCTCATCAGCAGCTTATCTAAGCCACGTAGCATCCGAGCCTATCTGTTTTTTTTCTAGTTATCTTGCCTCTTGAAAAGGATATTATGGCAGAGCCAATCACTCCTGCTTCCATCGTAAGAAGCCTCTTCCCAGAGATTTGGGTATGTACATCAGACCCTTTGGCACCACAGATTGCTCAGAGCCCTGTCACTATTGCCGGTAACTCCTCAGCCACACACCCGCCCAGACCTACTTCTCCGGTCCCTACAACCAGCAGGGGAAGCAGCGGCGGGGCCAACGCTGATAATTTGACTGAATGATTGACATCGCAAGGTGTAGACGAATGCAATGTCGAAACATTGAAGTCTAACGGCTTCACCACGCTGCCTACCCTCGCCCTGCTAAAGCCAAAATATATGCTAGACATAGGAGTGACACCTCTGGGACATATCCGCCAGTTGCAACATATAATTTCACCCCGGGTACCAACGCAGACAAACGTCAGCGCTCCCATTCTCGGGCCAGTGAAATGTGTTGCGCAGCTCCTCTAACCTAACATTCAACGAGCCAAAACAGGTGACTATCCTTTTGCTAAGTTCACTCGTCACCGGGCCATTACAGACTACATGTCTCTCTCCCGTCATCGAAGCGGGTGATATTCAGTGACGGTGACGAGTGCGTCGTCCTCCATTCAGGTGCCAGAAAACCCCGCCTGGAATCTACCACGCCGCTACAATGGATGCGTGCCAGCTTAACATTCATGCGAGAACTCATGGCGCGAGGGGATCTCTCCCTTCAGGATATTAACTTGTACCTCAACTATATCGCGAAGTTTGCCGAGCTGGCCACAAAGTATACCTGGCAATCGCTCCTCATAAACAACAAGGAGTATCGCAAATAGCAGTCACAGACCAAATGCAAATGGGGACAAGACAACATACACCTCGTCGAAGTGTACCTCGAAACTCGCCCCCGTCTGCAGGCCTCATCTCCTCAGTCAGTCCTCACCTCCAGCGCCCGTACCAGACGCCCAAACGAGATATGCCGCTTGTTTAATGCGGACAGATGTCACTAGGGCACAGCCTGTAGGTACGCACATCGCTGCAGTGTACCCGATTGCGGTGAACCCCAGAGCCAGCTTCAGCACACACATACCAGCACTGAGCCATCAAAAAACGCGCCTGCGAGGGGTTAGACATACCTGTCCCCCCACCCACCACCTCATCCCTCACCGACCACCTTCCCGCATGGCAGACGCATTTGGAAAACGACCCTGACCAACAATATCTCATGTCCGGCATCACTCACGGATTCCCTATTATTTATGACTTGCCCCATCACCAGGTAAACGCCAATAACTACAACTCCGCCCTTGCAGCTCATCACGAGGTAGAAAAGCAAATACTACGAGAAATGGCATTCAAATTGACACCTCCGACTGCACCCTCAGCCTCCCGCATGACAAGGCCCAGGCCTTCAAACAACTTCTGCAGCAATTTAAAACAAAACGATGCGCCTCTCTAAAGAGGTTGTAAAGCCTCGCCGGCAAACTCCAATGGGCTATGCACGTCGTTCATGGCGGTAGGATTTACCTGCAACGCATGCTACCTACCATGCGCAAGCACCTAAACCCCTCACACAAAGCACGAAGCTGAAATAAATGCAAATGTTGACCTAGCTCATACATTGTTATCACAATAATGTGAACCACATTTAATATGCTTACAACTGCAGAAAACGTCAAATGTTCTAGTGTAGACCAGGCAGTAATCACCAACACCTTGGCTCCATAAAGCTAAGTGCGGACAAAGTTTCTGTTTTTCAGAAATGTTTTGTCATGTAATACTGTGAGACCACTCACTATAATTGGCTTATTCAGCCTAAGATATAGACTGATCCACATGGCCAAGTATCAATAAATAGGCTTGATACCAATCTGATTGACAGACATTCCAATGATCTCAGAACAAAGGTCAAGGATTGATTAACAGATAAGAAAATCAACACAGATTACCTTTATAGTCATTGATGAATTGCAAGGTAAAAACATTGCGGTCCAATCCTAATTGGCACCACCATTGGGCTATCTTAGTTGGAGATTTTGGTAACTTAATGAAGAGTGCACAAAAAGGTCAGAGCCATGTTTGGACGAAATGGTATTGTAGGTGTATATGCCTTTTTTGGCATTGATATGAATGTATATTGGACAACTGTTATACTTTTGTAGTTTCTTTCAATATATGATACAGTATTGATAATAAAACCTGAACCTGCTCATGATTGGTTGACCGTATCGAGGCACAAAGCTGAAATAAATAACAATGTTGACCTAGCTCATACATTGTTATCATAATAATGTTCTAGTGTAGACTTCAATCAATAAAACCGGGGAATGGAGAACACTGTTACTGATAAATGAAATAATAAGTTACCATTCTTTTCCCATACGACATGATGACTTGTCTGGCACACCTGCAAAATGAATATTGAAGAAATTGTATTCACACTATGTCCCACCTAAGAAGTCTGGACATAAGCTCATTCAATCAAATTGCACACCTGATCATTTAAACTCAAATCTGCACCATAGTATTAGACTTTGTTTGAAATTTGGGGATCCAACTTAAGCTGTCACGGAGTACATGTGACCCAATTTGTATTACCATCGGACAAGTATTGACCACGATTTTTCGACCTGGGGTAAGAAGGACAAACGTGGCGCCGATTACATTTGGACAGGGCCGTTTTTGGGCCGTTTGGTAGTCTCATGTAAATGATCACTGGCAACAAATGATGCAATGATATATTTTGTTCTTATGATATATCGAGGCCATACAAGTTGTTGATTTTGCCGCTTCAAAACCGGACAACTCTCCAAAACTCGAATAACTTTTAGATTATCACTCGGATCCACATAAAGGAGACTCACCTCATCACATCCGTATGATTATATCTTCTGTGGGACCAAGAATAAAATGGTACGGTTAATTTAAAGACACCATGTATTCAACTTATTTTCCCAGAGAAATCTCTCAACGCCATATAGCTTCGGCGTCATGGCAACGATCCGCGTCCTTTGGAGATTTCATATTGCGACTTTGTCAAAGGTTGGCGAGTCTGAGTAGGTCACGTTTTTCTAAGTTAGTCGATATGGAATTAACCTGATTTACAAAATCAATTGGGCTGTTGTAGTCATTTGCACGACTCGCAGCCATTTGGCGTGTGTGACAGAAACTGTTGCCATGCTTAAAATACTTAAAAAATTTTTTTTATATCATCCCGCTGAATCTATAAACCCTGCTTATTGGAACATCCCAATGAACTATTTGACCTGCATTGTTTTAGAAACTCACCTCTTCTCTCCTCCCCAGTAGCATAGGTAATATGGCTGCTAGCCCCATTTCCACGTATTTTACCTTGGAGGGCATCTATTCCAACATGTACTTGAAGGGATTCTTGTATTCTGCATCCATGGACCGGGACTGCAGTTGGGCTTTCCGGGGTTTCCAAGAGCAAGAGCATTGCTTTCCACTGCTCCTTCTTTCGAAGTGGTGGCAGTTCTAGTTCTGCAGGACCTCCATAGTTTGGAAATGGTTTTCCTGGGGGCGATGGGCGAGGTGGTAAATTTGGAAGATCTGGATATTTGTCCTTTCCTGCGAGACATCTCCAGTGGCAGTCCTTTTGTTGGCATCCACAGTTCTCTGCAAGAATCCCAACGAGCTGTGTGTATCGTAGGCAGCAGATAGAACATTCGTCGTCGTAGAGATTCTTGATGTTTTGGATGCAAGACGGGGTTTCTATTGTATCTGGGACTACAAGCGGCAATGGGACGGGTCTGGGTTTGCAGACAATGTTGCGGTGGCTCCACAGCGGGCATTTCTTGCTATCGACGCAGTGGTCTGTTGCCCCACATTTGCAAGGGCTCTCTGGATCCTCGAAAATCCTTGGAGATGGGCCTATTTGGAGACAATCGCCATCGCATTTTCTGTGTGGTTTGTCTGCTTTTCGGGGTCTCAAAGAAACAATACAAAGCTTGCCGCTTCTAGGGCCCCATTTGTTCAGGTAGACTAAGTCGAGAATATGGCCTGTCCCGGCTGGTTCTTGGAAGCTTGTAAGATATATTTGTAGAAAATCCTTTGGTATCTGGTATCGTTCGTAGATGCCAAACCCAAGGAAATCTAGAATCTCTAGCTCTCTTTCAGATAGAAACAAGTGGGGAAACCTCTTTTCTAGCAGATCCTAGTTCTCCGCTCGTTTTTCGAAAAATGGTAGTGCTGGGCGGTCTTGGATAGTATTTGGAACTAAGGGGAGGCTATTCCACGGATTTTTGCGTACCTTGCTTGCGAAACGTGGTATTTCTCCTTTGCTGCACGAATAGACAAGGCTCCATATCGTATCTCGGTATAGGCTTCTCGTGGTAGGGTGGATCTTGGTATGGTGTACTATGTACTCGCAAAGCTCTAAAAGGGGGTACACAGAGGGTCGGAAGGCTTTGTGGCCGGTGGACTGGCCTGTAGGCTGGCACCTGCGACTCGTTGGCCTTCCCCATGGACCCCTGTAGACTCCTGAAACCGTGGCCCCGCCGATAGACTCCCCATTTGTAGCCTATTGTCCGGAGAATCTAGCTCTTTGGGGAGTGGGAGACCCTAGGCAAGCTTTGTGTGGCCACCGGGGCTGGCTGGTGGGTTGGAGGAGGCTGGCCTGTGGGCTGGAGGAGGCTGGCCATTGTTTAAGCGGGGGCTAAAATACGATGAAGTGGGGGCTAAATTACGTCGAAGTGGGGGTAAAGTAGGTTGAAGTGGAGGGGGGGTAAAATACGTTGAAGTTGGGGTTTTGCGTTCATATAGGCAATACCCCCCAGTTCGACTAAAAAATCATTAGTGCAAGTGGGGGTTTTGTACCCCTAAAATCTGAGCCTCTCGGCGAAAATGATAATTCGAATTTGGCTAAAATACGTGGAAGTGGGGGGATTCAATAATGTAAGTGGGTGATTCATTAGTCTAGCAGCCCTATTAACTATATTACTATCCCGTATCTTTTAACAAATGCTGAAGAACTCTGTCATGATACTCAGAATACAACACGCTAAGGAACTTTTCCGAAACAAATGTGGAAAAGAATACAATAAAGTTTTCTCGGGACAGTTACCACGCTGTATGATGATGGTCGCCTGGTGGGTAAGGACAGAAGAGCATTCTCGTGTTGGAGTAGGATGCGTAGTGGGTTTAGGAACATACAGCACTACAGTTAACTGGGTCACGGGAGTATACGGAGGTGTCTTGGGGTATATGAATCGTTTGGAGGTATAAGTGGACTAGATGGGCGCATAGGAGCTGTGTCACTCAGAGCGCAAGAGCAGCTTTTGAGTGGGGAACAGCAAAATAACGCTGCTGGTGGTTATGTGATATCAATGGCTATTAGTGCGTGGCTGTTTCCCAATATTAGCATTTAGAGGGGTTATGAACAAGTGTGCAAACATTCGTCGATTCAATGAAATCAATAATACTATCACTTATGCTTCCCAATGTAATGGTAGGTTGGGGATTAGAGTTACTTTTGAATCAACATGACACTTTTAGTAGTAAATAAACACATATCCCATTTTATATCATATATGTTGCATCCATGACTAATCAGTAACTGATACAGAAATGATCAAGAATAAACATAGTGATAATTCCATATACATCTATATCAGGACTGCCATAAAGGTAAAATGATATGCTGAAATGAAAATGCAATATTTCAATTGTTATTAAATAGCTCAGTTTACATGGACTTGTTATGTTCCAACCTTTCTGCTTAAACAATTAACTTGCTCTACAGCATGCTATCTACAGTGACTCCAAAGGCCAATGAACATCATTCTCTGTATATAGGATTCATAACATTATACATCAAAGTCTTGAAAATATTGATGATAAGTAATCAATAAGACATGGTAATTGCATGAAAAAACAATAATGAATCAGCAGCTACTTTCTAGACTGATTTTTGAGCTGAAATTGTCATATCTCGTTGTACATATCTAAGGGGTAGGGTGTACCATGATCATATAGCTTTTTTTTCACATAAGGTTTTCACAAAGACGGCTTTAGTAAATTCTGAGATAGTTATTGCATATTATGAAAAATTTTCATGGCAATATCTCCTCAGGTGTAGCAACCACATAGATTTTCTGAATGTTCGGGATTGCTATGTATTGAATTCCGGATATCTGACATTCATAGGTTGATTATTGAGTAAGTGAAGTATATTTGTGGATGGGAATATACTTTAACGAGCTATTAATGGAGTTGACAACCTTCCATACGGTTTTTGTGAAGTTTTAAGCCGTCTACTGTCCAAACATCCACTCATAAAACAACATAATCATTAAAATGAGCGCTGATAAATTTTTATGAGGTTTTACTCCAAGAGGTCTTTATGCTTAATTAGGGCTCCAATTACACTGGGGCTGCGGCGTTTGAGAAAACTGTTGGTTCGATGTCTACATTTATTCTAGCAAACGTTTGCAATTAGAATGAGCTACACAATGATTTAAATTTTGTAACATTATTTCCATTAACGTCGAAACCAAATATATATATTTTTCATTCCCCCTATCGAATGTCACGTGGATAGAATATATTTGTGAAGGAAGTAAATCTAAGCAATATATCAGAAGTTCGGATAATGATATATCGGAAAATAACGAGAAACAAGCTGGTCAGTCCAATGTATAAAAATGTTCAAACGTCCCTAACTAACACCTGCGCGATGCAAGGGTCAAAACCTTGCAATGAATAAATGTGCATGGAGATAGTTAACAAGGTAACATCAATTTTAAATAAAAGAATTGCAGAACAAAGTACTCAAAAAGATCTTGACTTTCTTGGCACTCACATCATGTGCCAAGATGTGACTGTGTGCCCAAAAAGTTGGTCGATTGTATCAAAAAGGTTGCATTCGTATAAGTATATATATATATATATATATATATATATATATATATATATATATATATATATATATATATATATATATATATATATATATATATATATATATATATATATATATATATATATATATATATATATATATATATATTTTATACAAGTCCGACCATTTTGGTACAAATCACCAACCATCTTGGTCCATACTTACATTTTGGACGATGATCATGGGGCCAAAATAGTCAGCGTCATCTCATAGGCTTACACAACTGCGCTTCCCCACCAAATTGTAACTTTGCTTGCTACTACTCCGCCTAAGGTTGGAAACTTATTATTCGGTGTAACTATCCACTTTTTTTGGCTTTAACTGCCTTTCCCTGAATTTACATTTTGGCATTAACGACCATTTTGGCCATGTTGAGTAATCGGTCATTCTTTGGCTTTGTTCGATGTATATTTGCTTCAAACTTAGATTCATGATTTGTGCGACTTTTAACTTCAATGAACAATTCTTTGTTTCAAATTATCGCTTGAAATGAAGAACATACAAATTTTGAATGAATATATAAATCAGCAGTTTAACGAAAAACTGGCGGCACACGCTCAAATATCTTTACGGACGGATATGAAAAAATGGCGATTTTACTGGGAAATCCGGGGTTGTAAGTCTTTGTCAACTCATTTTTGGTGTTTTGTTCTCAATATATATCAGTTTGATAGTTTTTATTTAGATAAATAAGAACAAATAAAGCACTTAAGCTGGGAATTCGAGACGCAGATCAGCATTCAAAACGTTTGGAGAATCTCAATGAATCTCACTGGTTTTCTCGATCTATGATGTGAAATGTTTCAAGTAATAAATGAAATCATATCGTATCAACGTACTGTTTTTGACAAGGGAATGATTAGCCAGATCGTTATATGTAATCAGTTTGCTCATATCTTAAAATCAAATTGTCCCCACGAACGCATCCGCGGGCTCAAGCTAAAGGTATATTTTGGGATTGTAACAATTCAAGCTTTCCATACCGCATGGAATTTCCGGTACAGGAGCGAGTATAAACAAAGTATATGGGTCATTTTACACGCTCTCTTTACATTTGATTCTAATATTGTCAGTATGATTCCAACGTTTAAATATTGAATATCATTAATGTGACAATGAACGTTATTGCTGCGGAAAGAAATTTCATGTACGACAAATTATGCAATACCCGTAGTTTACAGTGGTTAGCGAGCTTCACTGGGCTGTTCCGCACGTGGGCTCTACCGTTCAGACTCACTCTTACCGATCACATACACTTTTTCAACAATACCCAGATACCACGTTAATAGGACTAGATGCCTGCAGCTTGGTTGGACAGATCTATCGATTACCATTGATTTGTTTTTAAATGTATTTCCTGACGTTCATTTAACCGTATTGACTATTGGCCATTTTAGCGAACGGCTTGTGCCTCATCTGTCAGATGTAAAAATTGCCAGATCGTGACAGCGGACATGCGCTGGTGGCTCTGTGTTAGTGGGGTGGGGTAACTCTTTCAAATGTGATTTATTTTTCAAAGGTTGAAGATTGATATTTTGCTTTCCACATCCTTGAATTATATATTTGCATCAGTAATGTTACCCTTAACATGGAAGTAGCATGATCTGTTAATATGATGTATCATTGTAATACGCTAAAACATGAGTTCTTTATTACATTCCTATAAGTTTGATTATGTGTTATATGATAGTTCAGTCATGGACAGAGTCACACTTTTGCTATCAATTAGTCAGCAGTGTGATCCTTTAGATCTCAATAATAGCTATCCAAAACAACTGTGCTGGTATGAGTTTACAGCCAAGTTCCACAGCGGCTAGGGAAATAATCAGACCCTAAGTAGGTTTTAGAAGTCAAGAGCCTCTTTTGTCTGGGTATCTGCCACATCAATATTGGTAATAAAATTGTTGTCAAATGTTCAATGTGTGTAATCCAAACAATTGTTCAATGGTACAATCACATCATTTGAATATATCATGCATAAGCTATAAATGACATGGTCATCTGTCAGTTAGTCTTAAGCACTGTGCATCTGGTCTAGTGTTGAAGGGTTATTAAGCATATCTGAAGCCCCAACTCAAGGCCTTTTTAGAACAGTGCAGTTCCCAAGATGTAACAAACTGCCTGGTTAGGCATGGCTTGGGAGGTCACTTTTGTTGTTGCCCATCCTGGACCTGTTGCTTGCCACTTGTAAGGTATAATTTATGGGACCATTAGGCAGTAACCATTAATAGTTATGCTCCTCAGCACAGTTTTGCCCTGTCTGTCTGTCTGCTTGTAAACTTTTGGTGTAAGGCACTCTTATATTGATTGTCACTTACAAACCAACTATCAGCCCTTTGTGACCTTATTATTGTAAAATAATCTCATTAGCTATGTTAACCAAATAGGGAATACCTGTTTCAAATTAAACATGAATCACTCTTATATTGATGATCACTTACAAAGTAAATATCACCACTGCAATACCTGAGTGATTATCTCAATGGGGAATAATTCTTGATGGCACTTTTCTTATAATGCAAGCTAGAAACTTTACATTGACCAAATCTTGCAAACTTTAACTGATAGCTTTATGGCTTTGACCCCTGACTTGCTAGATAAAAGCAAATTAAATTTGCTTTTTCAAGGAATGTTACTATTAGCTTATGGTTGTTTGGGTGAATCATTTCTTAAAAACTTAAATTATTAGGCTCAAATGCTTAAACTTTTTGCATAATTACTTGGCGATGGACTGCCGTTGCTTGACAAGTGGGTTTGGGGGATATTGTTCAGCCCTGGTGTGTCATTGAATACAATGTTATACTATAAACGCTAGGATTAAATGCTGTCATAACTTGTAAGTGTCAAAAGCAGCAGAGTTTACTAGCCATCGGCATTCTGTCGTTATTGTTAGGCTGTGAGATTGTCTAGGTGTTTGTGATGACATTTTGCTCAGCAGCATTCACGATCTGGTAGTGATTAACTGCTTTACCTCCTGTTCTGGGTTTAATATTATGGACCCAGTATCTCAATTTAATCATCTGTGTTGGTTAATCTGCCCTATTTAGGAAATTTATTTGTTCAAGATGGGCAACAGTATCAGCTGTCCAAACATCACAATTATGCTCATCTATCTCTGCAAGATACCTCCTCATATCAAATGGAGCAGTGGTTTGCTTTAGGACCACTAGGCTCTTACTTAGTGAAAAGTGGCTTCACCAGTTTTGTGGCTCCACCATATTGTGGCTTCACCAATACTGTGGCTTAAATAATATTGCGGCTTCATCAATATTGTGGTTTCACCAATATTGTGGCTTCACCAATACAGTGGCTTCACCAATGTTGTGGTTTCACCAATACTGTGGCTGCACCAGTGTTGTGGTTTCACCAATACTGTGGCTTCACCAATACTGTGGCTATACCAATATTTTGGCTTCACCAAATGTTGTGACTTCCCCAGTGTTGTGGCTTCATCAATGTTATGGCTTCACCAATGTTGTGGTTTCACCAACACTGTGGCTTCACCAATACTGTGGCTACACCAATATTTTGGCTTCACCAAATGTTGTGACTTCCCCAGTGTTGTGGCTTCGTCAATGTTATGGCTTCATCAATATTTTGGCTTCACTAATGTTGCGGCTTCACCAGTGTTGTGGCTTTACCATTTTTTTGGCTTCTCCAATACTGTGTTATCAACAATGAAGCGGCTTCACCAGTGTTGTGTTTTCACCAATGTTGTAGCTTCACCAATACTGTGGCTTCATCAATATTTTGGCTTCATCATTGTTGTGGCTTCACCAGTGTTGTGGCTTCACCAGTGTTCCGGCTTATACAATATTTTGGCATCACCAAGATTGTGGCTTCACCAAGTTTGTGGCTTCACCAGTGTTGTGCTTTCACCAATGTTGTAGCTTCACTAATACTGTGGCTTCATCAATATTGTGGCTTCATCAATATTTTGGCTTCTACATTGTGGTGGTTTCACCAATGTTGTAGCTTCACCAATACTCTGGCTTCATTAATATTGTAGCTTCTCCAATACTGTGGCCTCTCCAATACTCTGGCTTCACCAATGTTGTGGCTTCACCAGTGTTGTGGCTTCATCAGTGTAATGGCTTCAGCAATATTTTGGCTTCACCAATGTTGTGGCTTCTCCAATACTGTGGCTTCATCAATATTGTGGCTTCAACATTGTTGTGGTTCATCAGTGTTGTGGATTCAACATTGTTGCGTCTTCACCAAAGTTGTGTATTGAATTATACTGTGGCTGTATTAATATTATGACTTCACCAACATTGCGGCTTCACCAATACTGTGGCTTCACCAATGTTGTGGCTTCTCCAATACCGTGGCTTCATCAATATTGTGGCTTCATCAATATTTTGGCTTCAACATCGTTGTGGCTTCACCAGTGTTGTGGCTTCAATACTGTTGCGGCTTCACTAGTGTTGTGGATTCAATGATATTGTGGCTTCATCAATATTATGACTTCACCAATTTTCTGGCTTCACGAATACTTTGGCTTCACAAATGTTGTGGCTTCACCAGTGTTGTGGCTTCATCAGTGTAATGGCTTCAGCAATATTTTGGCTTCACCAATGTTGTGGCTTCTCCAATACTGTGGCTTCATCAATATTGTGGCTTCATCAATATTTTGGCTTCAACATTGTTATGGTTTACCAGTGTTGTTGCTTCAACATTGTTGTGGCTTCACCAGTGGTTTGGATTGAATTAAATTGTGGCTTCATCAATATTATGACTTCACCAATATTGTTGCTTCACCAATACTGTGGCTTCACCAATACTGTGGCTTCACCAGTGTTGTGGCTACACCAGTGTTGTGGCTTCAACATTGTTGCGGCTTCACCAAAATTGTGGATTGAATTATACTGTGGCTTTAATAATATTATGACTTCACCAACATTGCGGCTTCACCAATACTGTGGCTTCACCAATGTTGTGGCTTCTCCAATACTGTGGCTTCATCAATATTGTGGCTTCATCAATATTTTGGCTTCAACATCGTTGTGGCTTCACCAGTGTTGTGGCTTCAATACTGTTGCGGCTTCACTAGTGTTGTGGATTCAATGATATTGTGGCTTCATCAATATTATGACCACCAATTTTCTGGCTTCACCAATACTTTGGCTTCACAAATGTTGTGGCTTCACCAGTGTTGTGGCTTCATCAGTGTAATGGCTTCAGCAATATTTTGGCTTCACCAATGTTGTGGCTTCTCCAATACTGTGGTTTCATCAATATTGTGGCTTCATCAATATTTTGGCTTCAACATTGTTGTGGTTTACCAGTGTTGTTGCTTCAACATTGTTGTGGCTTTACCAGTGGTTTGGATTGAATTAAATTGTGGCTTCATCAATATTATGACTTCACCAATATTGTTGCTTCACCAATACTGTGGCTTCACCAATACTGTGGCTTCACCAGTGTTGTGGCTACACCAGTGTTGTGGCTTCAACATTGTTGCGGCTTCACCAATATTGTGGATTGAATTATAATGTGGCTTTATTAATATTATGACTTCACCAATATTGCGGCTTCACCAATACTGTGGCTTCACCAATGTTGTGGCTTCTCCAATACTGTGGCTTCATCAATATTGTGGCTTCACCAATACTTTGGTTTCACCAATGTTGTGGTTTCACCAATACTGTGGCTTCACCAATACTGTGGCTACACCAATGGTGTAGCTTCATCAATATTGTGGCTTACCAATTTTTGGGCTTCACCAATACTGTGGTATCAACAATGAAGTGGCTTCACCAATGCTGTGGCTTCACCAGTGTTGTGGCGTCATCAGTGTAATGGCTTCAACATTGCTGCGGCTTCACCAAACTTGCGGCTTCACCAGTGTTGTGGATTCAATGATATTGTGGCTTCATCAATATTGTGACTTCACCAATATTGTGGCTTCACATAAACACTGTGGCATCAGTAATGTTGTGGCTTTACCATTATTGTGGCTTCCCCAATACCGTGGCTTCATCAAAACTGTGGCTTCACCAATGTTGTGGCTTCACCAATATTGTGGCTTCACCACTGTTGTGGCTTCATCAATATTTTGGCTTTACCAATGTTGTGGCTGCAACAGTGTTGTGACTTCACTAATATTGTGACTTCACCAATTTTGTGGCTTCACCAGTGTTGTGGCTTCGTCAATGCTGTGGCTTCATCAATGTTGTGGCTTCATTTATGTTTTGGCTTCACTACTGTTTACAAATGTTTTTGGCATCTCTTTTTATTATATCCTGTTGAGATATATCAATCACTGGGGCTTAATTAATTGTCATAAAACCATCAGAATGACAAAAATGACCAAAACAATGAGTATTATCTGTATTGGTTGTGCGTGAGTTTTGGTCATCAGTCAGTTTAAGTAGAAGATTTTTTTCAGAAGTTCTGTTTACCCAGGAAGACTGTTAAGCTCCACCTGGTCCTAATTGATGGCCCTGCAGTTATGATGTATGCACCTGTGTACAGTGTCACATTGATGTACACTTAATCTGCTCTGTATTTATCTGCAATTCATATCAACTCTTCATCACCAGCCCAGCATGACACAGACCTGGGATTCTCTTTATTACCAGCCCATCGTGACACTGACCTGGGGTTCTTATCACCAGCCCAGTATGTCACTGGCCTGGGGTACTTATCACCAACTCATCATGACACTGACCTGGGGTTCTTATCACCATCCCAGTATGTCACTGACCTAGGGATCTTATCAACAACTAATCGTGACACTGACTTGGGGTTCTTATCACCAGCCTAGTATGTAACCAAACTAGGGTTCGCCTAACATGGCATCATTTTTGTTTGAAGGTGTAAAATTTCTTGAGGCCGGTTAACATCTAAAATGGCCACCCGTCATCGGGACAGGTCAGGACGGGTAGCCATTTTAGTTAATTTCCCTGTTGCTGATGACTGAACTGTAGACTTATTCTGAACATCTGGTGAATGTTTTGTCACAGAATCAACATGAGAGAGTATAAGTTTTTACTTCCTGTACTTAATAACAAGAGATTGATCCATGTGATATGTGTATTGATGATCAACCTTATCAGGTTGGCAAGAATTATTGTTGTGTTATGTATTACATAGACTTCCTTTATTTCTTATGATATAAGACTGATAGACAGTTTGACAAGTTAATTTTATGTGTGTAACAGAATATGCAACTATAGCTGGGGCACAGCAGGAGAATCATCTTTTGCTGAATCATATGGACAAGCTGTTGTATGGATTCTCTAATTGTGCCCTTATGGAAACCCACCAAGGCTGGAGCTCTTGAAAGTCTATTACTGATTGTGCAACATAAGACACTGCTGTCCTCGTAGTCCCTGCTGATCATGTTAAAATTTATCTGTAGATATGCTTTGCTTGATAATGATATCCTGATCATTGATTTCTGTATATTGTTAACCCTTATGAGGTCAATACATTCAGTCTATTTAAGTCAATTTATTTAGCCGAATCAACTCTGAATGCCTATATTGTGGATACATTTTTTGTAGAATTTAAGTGACCCTAGATAGGCAAGTAAACAGCAATCAAAGTTTAATCATAAACAAAACAAAATCATCTTCTGCCTTAGGTCTACCTTAACAAATCCTTCAGAAAATTGCATGCAGATGCCTCTTTGTATTTTTTTCCAATTTTTAACTACATGTTATTATGTGGCAAACTGAATAAAGGTGATATATTTAAAACTTAGAGATTGTTTAATCCATGTTTTAATGGTGTCCTGAGGGGATTTATATCATTCACTCTGAAAGATGGGATTCAGTTAAATTCTCAAAATAAATCTTATGTAAGGCAAGACAATGATGCTCTGTCAAATGAACAGATGAAACATGTAATAAAGAATCCACAATGAATCAATTGGAGGTCAGTTTAACACTCGATGAAGCAAATTGTGAATAGATGCATGAACATATGCAGTTGGACACATCATTATATGACATGCACATACTTTGATAAGTTGCCTAAACTTCTCTGCTGGCTTGCATGATTGCAGTTAAATATTTAACAATACGAAAATAAATCATTGAAACGTATATTATAAGAGCCAGGACTGGGTTCATAACGCTAACGGCTAAGTGATGCTGCTCAGAAATTCACCAAAGTCTGTCAACCCGACCGATTTGGGAGACACCCAAATAGCTTCAGCCTTTCATTTACTATATATTTTTCTTTCATTTAATTGGAACTGATTTAAGATTATCACCTTGTTGTTTTTGTTGCACCAAATTTAAGCGGATTTTGCAACTTTGGCCATGTGCATCAAGACTGTCGCCATGTCGCACGGAGATAAATAGTGACAGCTGTTTGGACTCTCCCGATTGAAGGGACGAGGGATGTTGTCCAACATCGTTGACAGACAGATTACAGTGTTCATGGTGGTTAAATAACATTAAGCTGCCCAAAGCCATCGATATGTATAATAGATACAGAAATAAAATCAATGATGAAAGTTTAATTATGCATGAGTCGGAATATAAATACGTTAAAACATATGACCCACGTGCATTTTTGACTTGGAATCTTCCGTGCTGCAATATTAGAGACGACAATCTTCAGAAGTCGTTTATGGTTTCATGGACTTTGTAACCCAAGGTTGTATAAACGATGGTCTGTAAGTAGTAGGTTGGTTGGGATAATAATGGTTGGTAATATCGGAAGGTAAAAAGGGCTGGCCAACTCATTTGTATAATTTAATGGCCAATATGGTTGGATATATGAAATGGCCAAAATGGTTGGTTATATGAAATGGCCAATATGGTTGGTTTTTTATAAAAAGTTCCAAAATGGTTGGTTTTTTGCATGACAAAACTATCACGACTATTTTGGTACAACCATTTTGGCCTAAAATTTTTATACTCTTCTAAAATAAGTTTTGAATGAAGATATTAGCTGTTCACGGCAGATGTATAAGATTTTGCATCCGCGATATCACATAATTTAAGCTCTAAAAAGCGAAATAATCGAATCACCCGAAATGGTCGGTTTTGTCGATATTGTCCAAAATTATTGCAATTGTAAGTATATATATATATATATATATACATACATATATATATATATGTATTTATATATATATATATATATATATACATATATACATATATATATACATATATATATATATGTATATATATGTATATTAATATATATATATACATTTACATATATATATGTATATATACATAAATATATATATATATATATATATATATATATATATATATATATATAAATATTTATATACATATATATACATATATACGCATGTTGGACAAGGAGATGAGTATGGATCACGATAATCATCCATGATAGATGCTGGCATGGCACATGGCACTGCTTTGGGGTTAGACCACAAACGCAAGACTCCGCCTTATATAAGTCAAGAGGTGTCAAATGAATATGTCCCTACGCCAACTCAATTCATCTGCTATAATGGGTTCCAGTTACGACCTTTATAAAGGACGATGGCTATATATATTGACTTAGCAAGCCGGTCGTCAGGATGTGGCGCAACGAAATTATATGGATTGATCGAATATGGAGTGGCCTTCTATCATAATGCCTTCGTGGAAATTAGCAGCTCTATTATTCCATGCCTCTCCACCAAAGTCGGCGAAAGGTTGCGGTTTATATACGCACCGTAAACCACACATGCTCTGTCCGTAGTAATATTCAAGGTCATCATAGTCTGTCCGTAGTAATATTCAAGTAAAATAAGGTTATTGCACTGGTGGCTGATTCTGTTAGGAATGTTTCCATGTTCGCAGAATGTGATCCTCTAAACGAGAATGGTGCCCGGCAGGCATTACATTATCGAATTATTCATGCTCTTTGGTATGCATCACTGCAAAAAAGCGTCTATCTGAATTAAAAAGGATTGTATAACTTTGTAATACGCCTACATGTGACACGCAACCACGTTACGCCCGCCATAAAGCGGAAAATTATCAAGAAGTCACAATAATCCGACAATCCTAGTGTGAACGGGGTTACATCTTGCTTATGCTATTGACGGGACAGGTTCGTAAGCATTACAATTTTGCATTGTAATGACATCAACTACATCTTTTGGGCTAACAATTAAACAATAGACTCACGAGAGCAAGAGTGGCCCTGTTTCAAATAGTGCCAGGATACTGCCGGATATGTTTAACACCGTGGTAAATATGTTGCTGTAATATCACAACAAGCATAGAGCTAATGTAAATCCAAATAATACTTCATCACTCCTCTCGTCTTCCGGTACCGAAGTATATTTCGACGCGGCACACTCATGCCTCTGTCTACTTAACCCTTCTTCTGCATCTTGCCTTCGACCCATAATCCCGATCTCCCCTCTCGCCTCAAACTAAGAATCGCTTATAGCTGGGTCACAACGCAGTCACCGATGGAGCAATGGAAGGGCTACTCAACTGCCGTTTCGGTTACACTGTTATGCGGGTTGTGAAAAGGACATGAGGTGGGGGATGCCTGCGAATGGCATTAGGTACGGGAGGGGTTTAGGTAATGACCTATTTCATATTCGGCACCCTGACAGAGTGTGTTGTCTTGTTTTGCGCGGTATAACAACGTAATTTATATTTTGGCACCAGCTCCGTACATTTCAAATACAGGTGATATCTAACGATGAGTTTCCAGTTATTCACCTGATTCTTGAAGGAATGAGTTGACGGGTAAAGTTTCGTTATTTATGACTAGCAATTTGCCTGGGATATTTGATACTTGCAAAAGTGCAACAGCTAACCGGAAAAAGTAGTTCCGCATGATAAAGGTCCTAATGCTTAAAAAGTAATGTTAATGGTTCGTAAAATATTATGCTTACAGATTGAATATTGGAGGATTGGTTGAGTGTGGTGAAGATAGATCGTAACGAAGGGGTCAGGGTTGTATCGCGCGTTTACATACCGCTGATCAATATTTTGCATTCTGTACACAAAGATATAAATATCGCGAAGACCGGAAAGGTGCCGAAAAAAAGAACACGCACGGAATGAGGCAGATGAAATGAGATGCACTAAACCTTACCTCACGCAAGACGCTCCGACACAAAAAGTTGCCCTTAGACTTAAAGCATTACTGTTTCCGGTCAGCTATTAACATCATGCTTGATAGCTCTTCTGAGATATATTGACAGACTGAAGCAAACGGCACATTTTGGAAAAGCGTACATCGACTGTAATAACTGACCAGTTCGGCATATGTTCAATGTAAAAGGCCTATGATATAACTTTCCCGGGTCCCCGACCATTATTGCAGCTACACAGCAATACTCCATTGAACAACTTGTCATGCTACTGCTCACATATACTGCTGCACCAACGTTTGCAACCGATTGAGTTGCCTGCTGTTGTGTCTGTTCTTTACCGACAGGGTGTGTGGCAGTTGTAAATGGACGCCTCTACAGCGCTTGTAAATGCGAAGTATAAATGATGCCGTCTCCTCACGCATGCGCGTGAGGACAGTTGCACATACGATCACTCAGTTAAATATCGACATCAGTCACTTCAGCGCCAGCTAGCATCTGTCAGTTTATATACGTCTTCAGTTAGCGGTGCCTGTCTGAATAAGTTTGACATGATAACCAAATAAAGACGTGCTGTGCATTAATAGTAAATAAACTTCCTCTTTACGCTATGGGTAGACGATTTGCACCATTGTGTTATGCCTAAGATTGGTTCGCTTGTTTAGACTTACCTGGGCAAGATTAAAAAACAGCAGCAACTAAACTAGTTGCTGTGTCCATCTCGGATCGGTTTGTGACAATGCGAAAATGTAGCAAAACATATTGCAGCACGACTTCTATAAGCGAGTGTCATCGCTAGTAAAAGAAACAAACTAGGTATTGCCGCTTACGTAAGTCTCGTATTTATCAACGTAAGGTCCGCGCTGGCTGTTACATTAATTGTGTCGCTGCACGGGGTGATATCGCCACAACGTAACCAGTTAACAATTGCGCCAGCACTGCATTCGCGCTTATACACACATTAGTAAGAAGTCTCGGATCCGATAGAACAGTTTATTTCTGATATTAAGCTACAGAAACATATGCCAACGACAATACGTCTACAATTGTACTTATTGAAAGCATTGCAGCTGAAATAAAAACAAATGAAGATTATTATTACAGCCACTCTTACGATTGTAAATAGGGTTGGGACAATAATGCATTTTTTGGCCTGCCAATATTCTGCAGGGGTATTTCTTAGGCGAAATAGACTGTAAATAAAAATAAATCGAAAAACATTTGGTGTGCGATGAATTTTGAGGTCGGAATGGGGCCGATTTCCAAGATGGTCGCCAAAATAACCCGGAATTTCTGAAAATAACGATTTTTTTGCTGTCATCTCAAATAAAGGCTTGTTATCGTGCTGAATATGGGCCAATAACGGGATTTCCAATCGAATAAACATGGTAAGCTGTCACTCGAGACATTTTCGTCAGTAGCAGTACCTGATATCCAATATGGCGGCCGAAATCCAAGATGGCGATATTCAGTTGTACCATCCATTATTATTATTAATTTAAAATTGATATAAATCAAAATACAGTCTGTCTAGTTGACCGTATATGGCATTGCCATCACAATATAATGTGTCATAATCGCATCAAACCGTAAAACTTAGGTCGTTATTTATGTACACCAGCTGTAACCAGTTGACATAAAGGAATACGTTCTGTTTTGGAATAGCTTATTAGTGACAGGTTCTGTTCTGACATTTCATTGCCATTGTGATTCGTTCATACTATGGAATTCCGCATGAATGAGCCATTAATTCGTTGTCTGGTACAATGTCTCTCAAAGTACAAAGTCACGACAAACGACTTGCTAGGCATCTGTGGCGAGTTCGCGAACGGAGTATTCCAGCAGAATTGGAAGTTATGTGACTATGATGAGGGATTAGGCGACGACGATGATTTCGAAGATCCAACGTCGGATACATCAAGGCGCGAAGAAGATGTGACGATCGCTTGTGTAGAAAATCAATTCGAAACTACTTGGAGGATGCTTCATATCTGAACTTGGAGATGGTTTCAGGGGGTTCATTTCCAATCACTTCAGCCGCACTGCAGAGCTTACAAAGTTATATATTGATAAAAAAGATCAGATAAAAGATTTTTCTGATGCGATAGTTGATGCCAATTCGAATAAGCTCGTATTAGCTGTGTCAACGTTTATTACGAACGACTGGTTTCCGAGTGCCTGTGAAGTATATTCCCTGATTGGTGATATCATGATATTTTCTTTGATGGATCTATTCGGCATTGATGGGCGTACGTGCGGATCCGATCACAGTTGGTCTAATGTTCGATCGTTCTTTGCTGAGAAACTGAAATATTTAGAGTCACTAAGAGAACAATTCGGCAAAACCTCGACTTGGAAAGGGCAATTAATCGGTGCGGTCATTGAAGAAACCATTGATGTTATGAACAGGCAGCTATCACAGATGGACTATTTCGATGGCGATACGCCTACTACGGTTGATGAAGAAAAACTGAAATTTGCTCTAATCACCAACTTGGGGTGCGAGTCCAGCTTCGCCAGATTGGATAACCAGATAAAGATTGCAGGTCGAATGACTAAAGTACAAACTCATTCTCGTAAATGCATTGTAGCCACTAATGGACTGTTAGCTGTTAAAATATACACTGAACTGACCGATGAGGAGCGCAGAAAAAAATGGAAATGGGCCAGAAGTAGTGACAAAGTTTAGCGCGTCAGACAACTAGAGGCCGATGTCATGACCACCGTTAAGGTAAGCAAACAATTGGCGTTAAAACAGATGGAAAAAATGAAGCAACAGAGGTTTGCTAGAATGCAGAAACTATTAGACACTTGTAAGTCTCATGGTGGTCCAGTCACTGCATCTTCCATCAGAATACTGAACCGACTGAATGAACGACAGATTCTCTCTGAAATTGGCTATTTGAGGATAACCACAGCCCTAGACATCCGCCAAAAACGGCGCGTAAAAGCTGACAATGGGAAATTTCGATTGCAAAACTTCCCTTTACAAGAACTCAAGGAATCAATAAAAGCAGTCGTCCATCCAGAGTATAAGCAAGTCTGCGACATAGAGGTCGTGTTAAAATCAGCACTGGCTAAGCGATGATGAGTTATTTGAACTGTTAGTCCGTATGTAATATGCGTGTCAGATATGCAGTGTGTAATTTGAATGCAATTATGAAATTTTGATCGGTTCAGATATTATACCTGACACCTGAGATGAGATGATAGCCGTTACACCCAGCTGTCCTCTGGTGTGTTGTTATGCGTCTATTTTGATTAATGTATATATTTCATCTAGTGGCATGTGTTTGAATTAATGGGATGATATTCATAATAAAATCCATAAGTATTTTTAATCAATAAAAAATCCATCGTGGTTCGTCATTAATTCAATTTCTGATTTTATGTGCGACAGTGCTAGTTTCCATATTCTCTGATGCGGACAATGGTCTACACGGTGACAATCCTCGTTTCTTACGGTTAAGAGTGCAGTAATAAGTTGGTTTCTCCAGGCATGTTTAGTAACTATAGTAGATAACTCAGATCATACCAGAAGAGGATCCAGTGACAGCCTAGTGATAGCGATTCTTGCCACGATATGCTTGTCGGGCTTCTCGGTCTTTTTGATATCCCTGTAATATTTGGTCCGCCATCTTAGATTCAGACCGCCTTATCGAAATTGGCTGGTCAGAGTTCACGATATGTGAAAAATGATGATTTATATCGAAAGAGAATCAGTGAAAACCTATAAAAAGATATATTACACGATATATATTTCTCAATACTTAGCATTATTTGATAATTATGCGGTGAGCGGTCGCCATCGTGGATTTGGGCCGCGGTCTTGGAATTAGAGTCCTCTGAACCGACGAAATGTATCTTACGACGGCTAACTATTTTTATATAATGTACCATTATTCATTGATATATATTCATAGGTAATATTTGCTTTAGAGTGGGTATAAGAGATAAAAAGTATGATTTTCTGTGCTTTTTGGGGCATTTTGACGGCCATTTTGGAAAAGTACCCCATTCCGACCGAAAAAAAATCGGACACTAAATATTTTTCAATTTTCGTTTTTGTCGGTCAATTTTGCCTAAGGAACACCCCTGCAGAATTTTGTCCCAACCCTATTGTAAATTACCTGTTGGTAGCCTCGCCAAAGCTGCAGCGGGACAAACAAGCTTCGACCTTTATATATATTGCTCAACCAGGTTATCTGAATAGATGTTTCGGTCTCAATGAGCATGATTTCAGTGACATTATAGAATACCCTGATGATGTTGATTAATGCTTCTCGAGACTCATTGGCATAACCACGTGATTGTATAATGAATAAAACGATCATCAAACAAAATATACTCTCAGAAGTATGAAGTATTTGTTGTGATAACTCAAACCATACAAATAAAACACGACCTTATTGAAGGGTACCTTTAATCGTCCCATTTGACTACGTACAAATCACCTGATATTCTTGATTAAAGAAATAGTGTTTTCTACCCGTGTTGTAATCAATAACGTATCTGTACGTTTGTTGTTGGTAATATGACTCTTATTGTTATTATTATCACATAGGCTATCCAATGAGTACATCTAACGGCGTTGGTCTGACTTATGTTAGACAATAAGCTAGAATCATTGCTACATTACCGATGATACTACGCTACGCAGTGTAAAATGTTTGTGGCAAATTTGTCGACGTGCGGAAGCTTGGATGACGTATAGGTTCAAACTTGTCGCACATCTATCTCTCATGCCATACCACACATTACCTCTCTTGTGTCCTGATCTTGATGATCAAGCCCGCTGTCCCCCGCACAGTCAAGTGATCAACGCATCAAATAGTCAAGTGTCAGTCGTCTTACATAAATTACCTGTTCATACGTAATGACATTGACGTACTAATCCATATCTCTGCAATACAAACACGAATGCGAGTATTTCAGGACTGAAGATGAAACGCTTCTAACAGTGATTGTGATGCTAATCGTCATACTTACATGTAGATTAGGCAAATGTAAGTAACATTGACCGGTTCTATAAGTTGCATTATGCTCAACGGAAAACTTCGATATGAGTATATTGCGATTAATGATACCGTGCACATGAGGAGCTTCATTCTTTGAATATTAGCGTCAGGATGAATGCAAAAGGATTATTGATACTGTACTGCTAATGTAGGCTCAAATGGTAATTACACGAGTTATGATGCTCCCATTCTTTGGATCTGTGTTGAAAGTATTATAGAAGCAGTGTATGGGTGTATTCACTGGGTGTATCATGACTCAGGCACAACCGATTGAACGTTGAAATAACATGTTGCACACGTGTTTATAAATTTGAACCGTTATAATGGCGATTTATTGAATGAGATGAAACCAAAGACATGCCAACGGCGAAAGCAATGAAATAATCGTCCGACCAATGCGGCAAAAATCAAACGGTAATCATCATGTCGTTAAGCTCAGAACCGTAATAATGGTGATTCATTGATCGACATAAAACAAAAGACATGCCAAAGGCGGAAGGAGTGAAATAATCATCCATTCAATGCAGCAAAAAGCTCCGAAAGAAGCATATTGAGTAGAATACGATTATACGAGGATAATCAAACCCATTCACCCGCAGCTGGAGACCAAATTTTGATGTGAGTGTGAGATAGGAGAGTCGGATCCTAAAGAATACTGCGTATGGATTAAAGTGCTAAAATAGTTTTTATGATGCAATATCCGTTTAATTTTGTTATTGTAGGGTTTGTAATCAGGCTTTACATCATGGAAGCTACACATTCAACGGGTGTGGCGATGCGTTGATACTACGGAATTAATCTGCACAGTGCGAAGTGCATACTGCGCTATTTATTATTGAAGTGCATTGTGGTGAATGTGGTGACGGCAGCTCCCTGAAGCATATTACGGCAACATGACGTGAATGATTCGGGTTTATTCCAAAAATAAACAGCCTAACTATATAAATACATACATTTTTATAATATGCCTCTTGTATGACACCAAATTACTTATAGCCATTTTACCGGAACTAATTTAGTTCATCAGCTTAAACTTATTACCTCGATAGTACACTATATTATGATCGATTTATATACGATCAGTTCAACTTATGATTCCAATGATAGGCACTATCACGGTGGTTTCTTACATCATATAAATTAAAGTCTGTCACAAAGTGGCGCAGATTGTCTTTTGCTATTTTGTTAGCGTATCGACATATATAAGCATTTCGCACTATTTTGTGTAATTACCATGCTATGTTTCATTTTTGATCTGCAAGTAGCATTGTCAACTACCATCTTCATTAAGTGCCATTGCGTTGATTACCAAGATAAGTCCTACTTTGTTGATAACCCTGCAGGACGCATTGTTGTTATTTCCATCGTCTAGCACCATTTAAAATGCAATTTTGAAGTCTAAATGAGGGCCTACCATTCGATCTGAAAAACAAGATTCAACAAATCTGTTAAATCTGTTAATTTATTTTCATTTCGAGATATTCTGATTTGAGCATGCACTGCATTATGTGTAAATGTAATATCATTGTAATAAAACATGGTAGTTACCATGAAATGAGAGCGCTATAACTGCAGTCAGCACACGCTCTTGTTCCGTGAACATCTTCAAACAAACTTGTTCTCGGCTAAAACTAGCACATGTGAACGCTTCACAGGTCCATCAGAGGCAATGACTTCCCATGGAACATTATGTTGGAGGTCGACATTCTATGGTTTACCAATATTAACATACACGCTTATCCTTTTTGAATCATTGGGACAAGATAAGGCGAAATATTATCATTCAAGATGTAGAAGTTGCTAGCTTGAAAGAATGCAGCGATATCGACGATACATTACCACTATATTAAATTTGAATTATATAATGGAATTTTTATTTCAGGCACAATTTGCTCAGCCCCTGAATAGATGATGCCATAATATGTCACATTACTTCATGTTTCTAGTTTCTAAACTGATCCAGTACTTGAGGAGCAGCAGGGCCAGATTCTGCGCAAGTTCGTAGGCGAAGCAACTGCATAACACCTAATACACTTATTAAAGGCTAGACTGAGTAATTCGTCAAAATTACTATCTCGAAACATCTCAGGCATATTAGTGTTTATTGCTGTAATCAACATGGGTGTTTGTTTACATATTGTAGCGCTCCACGACAGCTGATACCGCTGCGTGGGTGTGTGGATTTCGTATAGGGCCGTAGTTGTCTATGTACTGAGTATATTGGATACATCTCAGACAATCAAATTCACATTAACGTGTAATAATACAATAAACGTTTGAATTTCGTCGAACATTGCCGAGGGTGTCATTTTAAAAACTTTCCTCCCCTTAATTCATCTGACGATGCTCCCTGGGGCGGTTACGTAGTCGGACACCCCCTATGTTATTATACTACGTTGTCTTGTTGCAGCGGTTTTAGGGAACTTGCGCCTAGATATATGCGCAGTTGGAGCATACGATTTGGAATGTTAAATACATGCCAGTTCCTATTAAATAAAGCTTTGTAATTACTACCGTCCATCTATAACGCCTAGTGCAACATCGCAGAAAGTTTTCCAACAATACAACTTGGTATGGTTCAAATGGTCAGTCAAGTCAAGGGAAAGTTTATGTCTTAGAACATCAAGGCTATTCTCCATCAAAGGGCTTGTGCTTTCATAGAACGACTGATATTGTTTGTCTTTCAAATTGCCTTATACAATTCATCTCCACGCTGTTTGCTTGCTTACGCCTGTTTTGAATGAGGTTGTGGTGATAACTAAGGACAGAGACTTGTGAGTGTTCGTGATTTCAAGGGGAGATTTGACATTAAATTATTTTTTGATTTGGCGCGCATGCTCTTCACCTTCAAACAATTCTGCGTGTCAATTCGAGGGCTGCGCAAACCCACAAGTAGGTTGATCAACGAAATGCTTTATTGGAAAGTCCTAACCGTAGCACTTGACTGTATTGAACGTTTAATTACGAAGCAAGTGCATATTTTTTTGTTAAATAATTGGGGTCCAATTTGGACACGGCTTAAGCAAAAGTTCCCTTTCCAGTACAAGAAAAATTCAATTTGCGATAATATGAATATGAAACATTAACTTTTATAAATGGTATGATTTAAATTGGATATATGTAGCTTCCTTGAATAAATTATATGCTAAGAAATCCTGACAAAAAGTTATTATTTGTAATATACCAACCAAATTGTTGATTGTGTTATTCGAGCATCAGCCACTATAGCATTGTTCATTGAATCCCATTAAAGCACAGCTGTTTTAACCGCATCTACAAAAGTTTTTATATCATTAACACAATATCATAGCGACCCTTCACTTTTATAATTTTTCATAACATGTCTCGGTCAATTAATGGAAAGACTTTTAACGTCTGCTAGAGTGCTTCATGTCCGGCCAAAGAGCAATCAGTGGACTATAACGCTCCCATTTCGTTACCCTTTTGATATTTATCGTTTATAAGGACATTTGTTGCACAATAACTGACACGGAAAACATTATTCTGCATCGTAAAGTTACCTCCATAACATATATGATAATCTGCATAGAATGACTGACATTAGCAAAGTGATTTAACATTTTATATCCGTGATAACACGTATAACATGCCATTTAAAATGCATATAACGATTCACTGGATAGCATGAACGGACACATGCATTCACATAAGCAACCAAAACCTCCTATCAAGATTCGCTATTAAAATGTCATTTAGCAGGTAATGCCCCAGCCGACTGCTGATTAGGAAATGGTGTCTGAATGTATTTCACACAATATTTCCTATAGCACAAATCATGGCGAGTATAGCCTAACATTTGACTCCGTATGATTGTCACGGACGGAGCTTGCAGCGCACATCATTCGAAAAGCCGTTGCATCATAACCGTAATATTTTCAGTCCTAGTACCGTGAAACTTGATATTTACATATCTGCTGTAATACGCATGTGACTTTCACAGACATAACCGAATTTTCGTGATACATCTTATCTGCCCGAACCATGCGTTGTTCGTTGTGATTGGCTATATTGGCAGCTCTAGTGAACGTAAAGTATGTCTCTTATTTTACCATACACAGTGAAGCTTGGATACATCGGCCTTTTACATTGACGTTTTAGCTGTAGTGTTTACGTAAGTAACCCCTTTGAATAGATCAGGCTATTCCACAGCAAAGGCGATAACCATTTCAAATGCGGCCAATTCGATTTGCGGAGACTAAACAAAGAAATTTTGAAAAAACAATTCCCATTTTCTGGAGCTCATGGAAATATTCATCACACGATGAGTTTATGGGGACGGTATCCCATTTGCACCCTCATGCAAGCGTCTAGCATATTCAGTATAGTTTGTAGTTGCGCCGTCATGCTAAGAACGCATAAATCTCACCATAATGCAATGAGATGGTACAGTCTGACGCAGGCCATCTCTTCCTGCTGTCATTCTTGCAATGATTTGTGCTAGCCTCGGTAATTATTTGATATGTCACAATCAGTTGCATGTTAGTTTGTGGTGGTAGTTTCAATGCAAGCCATGACTGGTATGACCTTAGATACGATGCTTTCCAGAATCTGGTCATATTTGTCAACCGAAGCTTTTAATCGCTGCATACCGTATGACGCTAATAGAGGCATTAACTGTCTTAAATGGTGCATGTCTCGCAAAACACTTGCGTCAAGTTAAACTTCAGGCTTGTAACTACAATGCACAGACGACTGATGAGCACATGCACAGAGCTACACGTGCGTTGCCCTATCTCTAGAATAGGCCACTCGCCTCTACACGGCCCCATGTACGTGGGGCTGGCAGTGATTTCATCTGTTGTGTGCTGCTACTACGCTGCCGTAGTATTGCCGGAAGACTAGGCAAAATAATTAACTACTGCTGCCGTTCACTGTAGCAATCCATTGAACCAATATATAACCTTCCGACGTTAGGTTATACTATCTGTCGACCGCGGCAGCAGTTCAAGTCATTTGAATGTGTGCACCAGCATTATGTCTACAGAGAAGGGGAATGGCTGTTTATCCACCACGGAACAAAGTAGAGCCGGACAATGCTTTCATATATAATGGCGCTAGCAGAGCGGTTATGAGTTGTACTGGATATAGGTTTTTATTTGTCATCAAACAGATTATTCTCGTGAAACATGTCAGATGCTATAGGTTTTGACCCATAAGCCGATATTAGCTGCAAACGCTGCAATAATGCATCAAATCATATTTATATTCACGTTCATGTGCTAGCTGCCAGCCAATCATAATGCTTGAGTGTTAGATTTGAATACGAAATGGGTGGGCATTACGAGCAGAAGCGATTGCTGGAAACATCAGTCCTGATAGGGCTATGTTCAGCCTGTATGGTAATTTCATCATGCATCATAATACGACTCAGTGAGCCCCAGAGCCACACCTTCTCAAGAAGGAATTTTTGGTCTGATTAGTGACGTCAGTAGAACCACTACATACATATGTCATACTAACCATTGTTGAATTATTCATGTCTACTAATGCGACATTAACAACGGCGGCCACAACTGCGTTACAGACAAGCTTCTCGTCAACATGTGGCAATCGAATGGCAATGTTCTCGTCAACATGTGGCAATCGAATGGCAATCTTCTCGTCAACATGTGGCAATCGAATGGCAAGAAACGTTGTTACCTAACCTCTGTATTTTGTAATATTCGCAGAGCTCCGCGGAGATCTTTCGCGAAAATAAAATGCTGAATATTCTTGTGGAAGATTTGTGAAACTACGTTCTATCAGCCGCGAGGTCTAGACCTAATCCGCCTGATGGATTATGCAACAAATGGGGCGCAATACTACTTATTCAATTAACTTGGTGTTCATTTTTACCGGACAAGTACAAATCACGTCATATATGTTTGAGGAATGCAACAATACAGTTTTCGCATTGATCTAAATTACTAATTTATCAGCATTTCAAAATTTGGTTAGCTAACAATACATAGCTCAGAATCGCTGAACGTTTCGAAAACTACACAACAACTGCATTTTACGGAATACAAAACATAACAATGAAGCAATCAACAATATATTGAGACTTTACCCAGCTTGGTTAACAGAGTGTGACATACCGGGGGCTGTAAATGACAGACTCATACCCACAGAGAAAATGCACGCACATTAAACCGATTGCGGAATATAACCTGTACGCTGTTTGTGAGTTCTAAGATATTGGCCCAGACACTTTCTTGTAGCCATGTATTCTGAGTTTACCATACGAAATACGCCTAATGTTAGCAGTTCATGGACACGTTTGCTGACATCAACTGCAAATATCATAGCATATATAGAACTATCCAAAAATAACCGACTCACAGAAACACCTAAGGATTGATATAAAAATATATATACAGGGTATATATATTGATATAGTATATAATATATATATATATATATATATATATATATATATATATATATATATATATATATATATATATATATATATATATATATATATATATATATATATATATATATATATATATATATATATATATATATATATATATATATATATATATATATATATATATATATATATAAATCGTTTACTGCTCAACTCACATCTTTCAGCCGGCCAGTACAGGTAATTATGTGTCTAATCAATAGTCATTACGATTCTAAAGCTCCATGCCATAAAGTAGAATTAACCGTTGGTTGAGTCAATCGCTTAATGGATCCCTGCAGGAGAATAGCTCTATTTCTTCATCAAATGTCAAAATATTACTGAGATAAATTCAGCCTCACAGCTGTTCCCATAATTATTAACTTTACTACTCTTTGCCTTTCCTCCCTCTGAACACATATAACTCTTATCTGTCAAAAGTAGCATTGCTTCCTCGAAGCCAATGGCCACGTAAATAATTTCAAGCGTTTGCTAAGATGCTCTATAGTCTGAACTAAGGTGTTATGCACATGGGTATATTTGCCAACGCCTTAAATGAAAACGATTGTCGCATGGTAATGGCTGGTGCTATATTTTCCTGATTTTATTGCTTAATTCAAACGTTTCAGCTGGCTAGCCTTCCCCTTCACCTAACCTAAATAGGTTGAAACTGAATCCTTTTGTAACCCTCAGTCAGCCTGTCGATTATTAGCAAATACGTAACATAGCCAGCAGCAGATACCTTAGTATGAACCGAGTCATCATTCCGCTGGATCGACTTGCATCTAGTACCATTATACATTACTGTGTTAGATGGAGCATTCACAATCAGTTGGAAGCCATCTTCTCAACTATATTATTATTTTTCATATATCTAATAGGTGGTATGAGATATTCGAAGCTGCCACTAAATGTACAAGATTAATTTAAATCCCGTCATAAATTTCCACGAAGGTATTTGATAAAGTCATTGGTTTAACTGCAGTTATTTTCAAGATTGCTTTTGATGACGATTCTTTCATCGACGCAATTAATCGGCGTTATTGGCACAACCAGTAGCATTGATAGACAGCATGGCCCGTACATATTGCACACCTACGTGTCAATATGCCTGGCGCGGCACCTGCATGTGCCGTATATCCTATACAATACGTGTGCAATAAGTGTCAATGCATTCTACTTTACAAACACCAACCTTATTAATGATCACCTGCGCAGTCGCTGTGTGTGGGGAGCAATCAATGAAGAATCAATATAGTCAAAGAATAGTAAGGAGAAAACCTGATGGTATTAATAAACAGACAATTCATGACATACTTCAGAACACATAGACATCCCCCAGTTATCATCTTATTCGTAATATTTATGACAGGGCAGTTCACCTTCCCATTGACTCTGCTTGTACGTGACGCGTTACAATAGTGATTATATCGCACTTTGCTGTAACATACCAGTTTCCATCTAGCTTCGAGTTGAATGCCATGAGCCATAAAATATTTCCCATTCAAAATTAGCTGAAGGTTTTCTTCTCAAGACTTTCGTGCTCTTCATATGCGTTGTGTGTATTTGCAAATAGCAGCTGCAAATAGATGCATCGCTCAATGTACCAGGGCCATTATCACCCCGTCAGGCATACATATGTTGCATTGCAGCACAGGAGATATGTTCAAGTTATCCCTAAGTTTGCTAACCGCCAAAAGACGGTTTATGTGAGCGAGCAATAATGTTATGTGGGATGCATACACCCCCCCCCCCCCCCCCCTACCCACCCACACCTAACTTCAACTCACCTCACTAAATTAGGGAAGAGACTTCGAGAGCATACAGAGGCTGGAAGTATTCCTCCTGGCAGAGATGAGGCCGCGGAAGACGCCATTTCTTTTACTTACCCCATGTATGATATTGAAGCATACAATATTTTCCCACTCCAGCTCTGCTTATCGGCAACTGTAAGATCAAAATCGAACCGCTACTCCCGTTAACATGGATTAAAGTACCTACATGAAGTAAGTAAAAACGATCTGGTTGCAATGAGCAAATCGTGGCTCATAATGTATTATCTACATATTATTTTAGCTTCTTCCGCCGTGTCATCGTTTTATCATGATGTATGTGTTATGCGACACATCTACCGTATTCGGTTGAGAAGTTCGTGGGTAAAATAACTGTGCTTCTACTGCATCTAAGGTGAAACGCTTAAGCGTACCAAATATTGTACTAATTAATGCCTTGAGGTTTCGTATATGTGTCAAATTCTTGAGTTACCTCGATTCATCGATAGCGATCACAGCCACACCCACGTTATGACACAAGACAACGTACCGCGGACGATGACAAAAATGTATACGTTGGTTCGACTCGGTAGCCATTAAGCGAGTTGAATGCGCAATACCCTAACGTACGCAATCATGTGATTGGGTTAGCTCACTGAAGCTACAAACCGGCTTTACAGCTCGACATCTGTATGACAAGGCGCAAAAAACGATGTACCGAAGGCTTGTAAACAATGCCAAACATATGTTCATGATGTGCGAACAAATAAAAAGCACATTGTCCTACAAAGAAATGAAAAGCGTACTTGAGTTATGTCAGTGCGTTGATTACTGATTGAACGTAATGTTACCATTCTGTTGTATATTCTTTTATGTGTATGTCTTTATATGGGATGCTTTAAATTGTCCCATCCTCCCGAACGAGTCCCCTATTCTACCCATAAATAATATTAGTGACTCATTAGTTTGCTCATGCTTTTTCTGAATAAGACATTTGCAAAGACTACGGAGCATACTCTTGTTGCAATTTTGTTATGGTTATGTGTGACGACGTGTGTGTAACAATGTTGGAGTTCAACGACTCAGTAACCAATGGAAGCTTTGTAACGTTGCACTTTATACTTATGTCGACTGCTATTCTAACAGCCAAGTGATTGCTACTAAGGTGATGTTGTGTTTGGGTCTTCTACATTCTATCACGTTGTGGCTCAGTATGCAAAGCCCAAAAAACGTTCCACTGGCCAGACTGCCAACAACATCAGCTCCCCGCCGTCTTAAAGGGCTGCCGAAACTTAAAATAGATGGGCATCAGCTTTGCAGAAGTAAACTTGTAGCGCGAGTCGCTGCCTTAATAAATGCAGCAGTATTCACCTATATTATTCCAATCAGACGAAAGTTATCCTCACCTTATCTCTCAACAGCATGTATGGTGAATCGTAACACTAGTCTCGACGCATAACTGAAAGTATGTGCTTCAGAGCCACCAACCCGACTCATCACAGGCTATACTGTAACCACGATAAAGCATTCCAATTGTCGCGTGTAGCTTCAACAAGGCCCAGGCCTTCAAACAACTTCTGCAGCCATTTCGCACAAAACGCCGCACCTCTCTAAAGCTGAAACTCCAATGGGCTACGCACGTCGTTCATGGCGGTAGGATTTACCTTCAACGCGTGCTGGCTACTATGTGCAAGCTATTAAACCCCTCACACAAAGCACGAAGCTGAAATAAATACAAATGTTGACCTAGCTCATTCATTGTTATCATAATAATGTGAACCACATTTAATATGATTACAACTGCAGAAAACGTTAAATGTTCTAGTGTAGACATCAGTCAATAAAACCGGGGAATGGGGAACACTGTTACTGATAAATAAAATAATAAGTTACCATTCTTTTCCCATACGATATGATGACTTATCTGTCAGACATGCAAAATGAATATTTAAGAAAATGTATTCACACTATGTCCCACCTACGAAGTCTGGACACATAAGCTCATTCAATCAAATTGCACACTTGACCATTCAAACTCAAATCTGCACCACAGTATTACACTTTGTTTGAAATTTGGGGATCCACCTTTAGCTGTCACGGAGTACATGTGACCCAATTTGTATTACCATCGGACATGTATTGACGGTTTTATGCGCGCTCAAAATATAACTTATGTTGTCATGCGGACCTATGCCACGATTTTTCGACCTGGGACAAACGCGGAGCCGATCTCGTTTGGACAGGGCCTTTTTTGGGCCGTTTGGTAGTCTCATGCAAATGACCACTGGCAACAAATGATGCAATGATATATTTTGTTCTTATGATATATCGAGGCCATACAAGTTGTTGATTTTGCCGCTTCAAAACCGGACAACTCTCCGAAACTCGAATAACTTTTAGATTATCACTCGGATCCACATAAAGAAGACTCACCTCAACATATCCGTATGATTATATCTTCTGTGGGACTAAGAATAAAATGGTACGGATAATTTAAAGACACCATGTATTCAGTTTATTTTCCAGAAAAATCTCTCAATGCCATATAGGCGTCATGGCAACGATCCGCGTCCTTGAGAGATTTCATTTGCGACTTTGTCAAAGGTTGGTGAGTCACTTTTGTTTAAGTTAGTCGATATGGAATCAAGAGGCCCATGGGAGCCATGTGGGAACTTGGCGAACTGCATCCAAATAATTGCAACATTTTCAGAACCGGGCCACAATTGACCAAAATCGGCCAAAAGTTACCAAAGTTATCATGGTTATCAAATTTTCGAGTGCGGGCTACGGGGCGAAATATGCACAATTTATCATGACAATTGATATGAACAATTGGCCAATAAATCATGCTACAAGGAACTATAAATCTTTTTAAAGTCGCACCATACGTTAGGGTGATATCAAGGATTGATTGAGGCAGGTTATCATGACCGGAAGTGACATCATCGACATCCACAATATTTAAGGATACGTCTTAGTATGTCTCGGAGAACATGTAAACCAATTTTTAGTACTATAGGACATTTATTGGTTGTTTTTATACGCGTTCGAAATATTCATCAAACTATTGTTGCCATTTGGACTGATCCCTCGATTTTTCGACCTTAGACGCCTGGGAAAACCGTGGGTTGGATGGCATCATATGTCAATAGAGGTACACAATGGTGTAAAATTTGTAACAATCCGACCATTATTAGCGGAGTTATTCGAGATACTAGTTTTTCACTTTTTCGTTGACAACTATCTTATTTTTGGTCATGGTCAAAACAAAACTTATCGGTTCTGCGTATCATTGCCGCCTATCGATTGAAGAATAAAGAAATTAAAAAAATTGTAGTATTGTCAACCAATTTTTATTAGCAACGGTTATGTAGGTCCGTATCCAAGAGGGTGACGGGTGAATCGGACAATACCCCCCACTCAGCCTCAGTATTTTCGCTCATATGCCAAATTTATCCTTTAATCATGGTCAGAATGGCAGTGTACGCTAGAAGATCTGCTTAGCTCATTTCAGATAATCCCTACATTAATTCCTAGTAACGGGTCTGAAGTTTACAATTACATTACACTTTCAGAATTTTAAGGTGTTTTAATATCAAATTATTATGCCCGTATATATTAAGCAGTGAATGCGATTGGCCAAGATTACTAGGCGAATACAATTTCGCGATATTAACAATAGTCTCATGGTAAGTTAAAAATTGAGTTAGCCGCGGACGGTGGTAATATAAATTTATACCGGCGGCGTGCACAGCTAGAATTGGGTGGGCTTCCATAAAACTGTTTTCCGGGTTCATGATAGATTGACATTGATTTAGCTGGCAAAAAGATATTAATAATATATTAATAAGTTTCGCGGCGTGCCATAGTTGCCGCGTAAATGTCGTAATAATCGGACATTGGACTGGTCCGTATTGCTGCTTGCCGGCTTTACGCAAAGCGAGCTGGCAGCAGCGGTGACCTTTGTGAAACTATCAACCTTAAACATTCATTCAGAAGCCAAACAACATTAAGCAATAAAAAATCCGTATCAACCTATAATTAACAAAATTACTATGAATTTATCAATCATGTTGAGTGTTTAGCTGTTGTTGGCACCTGTAATACTTATTATTAATATATGACAATGCATGCTAGTGTGCTAGGCCGCGTGGCGTAGCGGCACAGTTTTAGACTTCCATGCCAGAGGCCGGTGTTCAAATCCAGTACACGGACATAATTTTTTTTCCGAATTTTCGTGCCACAACAATTATTTCATCTCAATTCGTGAGAACACGATTCGTGCTGTCGATGACAACAGCTGAGCAGTTTTTTTATCATTATAGAACTGATATTTACGATTTTATTAGCAATCGAAAATTTGACGAAAATTGACTGAGTGAAATTATTTTTTTCAACTCAACGCGCTGTGAAACCGACGAATATTTTGATAGCATATGTCAACAATCAAAGTTTGGCAATTGTATCAGCTTTCAGAAAATGTTAATTTTGTTACGATCGGACGATAATTAGTGAATTTATTGCGAAATAAAAAAGTTGAGAGATTTTGGTTACCAGAAATTTTCGACCTGCTACAATTTTTTTAACAATGCAATATTTACAACTAAGTATATTTAGAAAAAGTTTACAATTACATTACGCTTTCAGAATATCTAAATTGTTTAAAAATTGAACTCTTAAGTATGGACGTATTGAGCATTGAACTTGTGTCATTTTTTAAAAACTTTGATGCTTTCGTGACCGGAAGTGACGTCATCGACATTCATGATATTTTAGGATACGTCTTGGTATGTTGCTGAGAACATGTGAACCAAATTTTATTACCATCGGACATGTATTGACGGTTTTATAGGCGCTCAAAATATTCATGAAACTTTTGTTGCCATTTGGACCGATACCACTTTTTTTCGACCTTAGACGCTTGGGAAAACCATTGGTTGGATCGCCGTATATGTATTTAGAAAAAGTTTGCAATTTGAATGAGCTACACGATGGTGTAAAGTTTTTGAAAATCCGACCATTATTAACGGAGTTATTCGAGGTACTTGATTTTCACTTATTCGATGACCCTGACCTTACTTTTGGGTCAAGGTCAAAACAAAACCTCTCGGTTCTGCGCATCATTGACGCCTAACGATTGGCGAAAAAAAAATTGGAAAATTTCAAAAATTGCGACCTGTATCGCGAAACAAAAAATTGTTTACAAACCAACATCCAAACATCCCACAAACATAAGGACCGGGCTGATCGCCATAACTTGGCGAATGCGAATTCGCCAAGTTAACAAGAGGCACATGGGAACATGTGGGAACTTGGCGAACTGCATCTAATTAATTGGAGAGATTTTCAGAATGGGGCCTTAATTGACCAAAATGAAATTTTCCTGATGCAGTTGGTAAAGTTCCCCCATGTACCCTTGGGTCTCTAGGTGATGTAGCGCGGGAGGCGCTGCGATTTGACCTGATTCCCGCAGCCAGCCGCTTCTCTCAAGCCGCGCGCTGCACCGCTCGGGATTCCTTTGTTCTGCGCGACAGGGCGGCTGCAGTGAAGAGCCAGCAGAATTGACACCCACTGTACTTCAAACTTACTTTGTGAGAAAACTGTTGGATATTTAGAGCTGAAAATTATACACATTGTTCAGAATTGAATGGGCTTCCTTCTCGAGCAAACCAATTCACGATACGACCATTCACGACAGAGAAACGACGCGATAACTTCAGATTTCAGTCGAATTATAACTTTGATTCGTTCGTGACCGGAAATGACGTCAGCGACTTCCCTAAAAGAATTATAATTCGGTTGACGCTCTCCATGGTAACATTCGAACCAAGTTTTATGATCCTCGAACGAATATTGTCGATTTTATAAGCGATCGAAAAAAAATTATCAATTTTAGCTGTTTTCCGAACTTTTACCGGCGATTCGTGAGAAAACTACGCATAATTCCTGCTGTTACAATGCGTACGAAATGTTACTCGAAAAGTAACCTTCAAATTCATGTTTAAATTTTCAAAATCGACCCAGTAGTATTAAACATATTGGGGTGTTAATGCATTTGGGGGTCACTTTTTAACTTTAAGCTCAGTTTGTGAGAAAACTATAAGACATAAACAATTAGATGAATAAGTTTCAAGTTCGGAAGTGTATGGGCTACCTTTAGGTGCAAACATTTTTACGATACGACCATTAACGACGGAGTAATGACGCAATAACTTTCGATTGCCCAGCTAAATAACGTTGTTTTGCTCGTAACCGGAAGTGACGTCATCGACATAAAAAAAACACTTATCTTCCGATAGCCAGTGCTTCTGTGAACATTCGACCCAATTTTTATGACCATCCATCGAATATTGTTGAAGTTATAAGCGATGGAAAAATGTGGTAAAACTCTACCACAAATTTTCGAGTGGGGGCTACGGGGCGAAATATGCATATTTTTTCATGATATTTGATATGGAAAGTTGGCGAATAAATCAGGCTACAAGGAACTGTAAACTTTTTAAAAATCACACCATAGGTTAAGATGATATGAAGGATTGAAAAATTCACAATATGACCTTGACCTTAATATGAGGTCAAGGTCAAAACAAAACCTCTCGGTTCTGCGCATCACTGACGCCTAACGATGGGTGAAGAAATAATTGGAAAATTTCAAAAACTGCGACCTGTATCGCGAAACAAAAAAAGTGTTACAAACAACGGGACATACATACAAACGTACAAACCGGGGCGATCGCCATAACTTGGCGTTCCGAAAACGCCAAGTTAACAAGAGGCCCATGGGTACATGGGGGAACTTGGCGAACTGCATCCGAACAATTGCAACAATTTCTAAAACGGGCCAAAATTGGCCAAAATCGGCCAAAAATTACCTAAGTTATCATGCCTCTTATGTTGAAAATCATTATGATTGCAAAGTGATTCATGGGAAATGAAAAATCATAACGTATAAATCATCATTAAGTTATAATATATACAATAAGATGAATTAGTGGGCCGATTTTGAAATTTGCCCATGGGCCTCAAGGTTTCCCCATGTATCTACGAGCCTCTTGTTTGTGTAGCACAAGAGGTAAATCATAAGGTACGTTATCATCGTTATGATGTCTAATGGGAACCATCGATAACCAAGGGTGATAAAGAAGTATTGACTGGCATGGTTTCGTTCGCTGTGTGTTGCATCGATATGCAATTTTTTTTAAGAGGACATACATTTTTACAGTGAATTGGACTGGTCCGTATTGCTGCTTGCCGGCTTTACGCAAAGCGAGCTGGCAGCAGCGGCGACCTTTGTGAAACTATCAACCTTAAACATTCATTCAGAAACAAAACAACATTAAGCAATAAAAAATCCGTATCAACCTATAATTAACAAAATTACTATGGATATATCAATCATGTTGAGCGTTTAAATGTTGTTGGCACCTGTTATACTTATGATATATATATGACAATACAGATCAGTCGCTAGGCCGCGTGGCGTAGCGGCACAGTTTTAGACTTCCATGCCAGAGGCCGGTGTTCAAATCCAGTACACAGACATAATTTTTTTTCCGAATTTTCGTGCCACAACAATTATTTCATCTAATTTCAATAGAACACGATTCGTGCTGTCGATGACAACAGCTGAGCAGTTTTTTATGACTATAGAACTGATATTTACGATTTTATTAGCAATCGAAAATTTGACGAAAATTGACTGAGTGAAAATTGTTTTTTCAACTCAACGCGCTTTGAAAACGACGAATATTTTGATAGCATATGTCTAATCCAAAGTTTGGCAATTGTTTCAGCTTTCAGAAAATGTTAATTTTGTTACGATCGGAAGATAATTAGTGAATTTATTGCGAAATAAATAAGTTGAGAGATTTTGGTTACCAGAAATTTTCGACCTGCTACAATTTATTTAACAATGCATTATTTACAACTAAGTATATTTAGAAAAAGTTTACAATTACATTACACTTTCAGAATATCTAAACTGTTTAAAAATGGAACTCTAAAGTATGGACATATTGAGCATTGAACTTGTGTCATTTTTTGAAAACTTTGATGCTTTCGTGACCGGAAGTGACGTCATCGACATTCATGATATTTTAGGATACGTCTTGGTATGTCGCTGAGAACATGTGAACCAAATTTTATTACCATCGGACATGTATTGACGGTTTTATAGGCGCTCAAAATATTCATGAAACTTTTGTTGCCATTTGGACCGATACCACTTTTTTTCAACCTTAGACGCTTGGGAAAACCATTGGTTGGATCGCCGTATATGTATTTAGAAAAAGTTTGCAATTTGAATGAGCTACACGATGGTGTAAAGTTTGTAACGATCCGACCATTATTAACGGAGTTATTTGAGGTACTAGTTTTTCACTTATTCAATGACCTTGACCTTAGTTTTGGGTCAAGGTCAAAACAAAACCTCTCGGTTCTGCGCCTTATTAGCGCCTAGCGATGGGCGAAAAAAAAATTGGAAAATTTCACAAATTGCGACCTGTATTGCGAAACAAAAAATTGTTAACAAACAAACCCACCCACACACACACAAACTTACAAACCGGGCCGATCGCCATAACTTGGCGTTATGATAACGCCAAGTTAACAAGAGGCCCATGGGTACATGGGGGAACTTGGCGAACTGCATTCAAACAATTGCAACAATTTCTGAATCGGGCCAAAATTGGCCAAAATCGGCCAAAAATTACCTAAGTTATCATGTCTCTTATGTTGAAAATCATTATGATTGCAAAGTGATTCATGGGAAATGAAAAATCATAACGTACAAATCATCATTACGTTATAATATATACAATAAGATGAATTAGATGGCCGATTTAAAAATTTTCCTTATGCAGTTCGCAAAAGTTCCCCCTTTTACCCATGGGCCTCAAAGTTCCCCCATGTATCTATGGGCCTCTTGTTTGTGTAGCACGAGAGGGAAATGAAAAATCATAAGGTACGTTATCATCGTTATGATGTCTAATGGGAACCATCGATAACCAAGGGTGATAAAGAAGTATTGACTGGCATGGTTTCGTTTGCTGTGTGTTGCATCGATATGCAATTTTTTTTAGGGGGACATTCATTTTTACAGTGAATTGGACTGGTCCGTATTGCTGCTTGCAGGCTTTACGCAAAGCGAGCTGGCAGCAGCGGTGACCTTTGTGAAACTATCAACCTTAAACATTCATTCAGAAGCCAAACAACATTAAGCAATAAAAAATCCGTATCAACCTATATATTAACAAAATTACTATGGATTTATCAATCATGTTGGGTGTTTAGCTGTTGTTGGCACCTGTTATACATATAATCTATATATGACAATACAGATTAGTGTGCTAGGCCGCGTGGCGTAGCGGCATAGTTTAAGACTTCCATGCCAGAGGCCGGTGTTCAAATCCAGTACACGGACATAATTTTTTTGCCGAATTTTCGTGCCACAACAATTATTTCATCTAATTTCAATAGAACACGATTCGTGCTGTCAATGACAACAGCTGAGCAGATTTTTTATCATTATAGAACTGATATTTACGATTTTATTAGCAATCGAAAATTTGACGAAAATTGACTGAGTGAAATTGTTTTTTCAACTCAACGCGCTTTGAAAACGAGGGATATTTTGACAGCTTATGTCAAAACCAAAGTTTGGCAATTGTATCAGCTTTCAGAAAATGTTAATTTTGTTACGATCGGACGATAATTAGTGAATTTATAGCGAAATGAATAAGTTGAGAGATTTTGGTTACCAAAAATTTTCGACCTGCTACAATTTTTTTAACAATGCATTATTTACAACTAAGTATATTTAGAAAATGATTACAATTACATTACACTTTCAGAATATCTAAACTGTTTTCAAATGAAATTCTAAAGCATGGACGTATTGAGCATTGAACTTGTGTCATTTTTTGAAAACTTTGATGCTATTGCAACCGGAAGTGACGTCATCGACATTTATGATATTTTAGGATACGTCTTGGTATGCTGCGGAAAACATGTGAACCAATTTTTATTACAATCGGACATGTATTGACGATTTTATAGGCGCTCAAAATATTCATGAAACTTATGTTGCCATTTAGACTGATACCACGTTTTTTCGACCTTAGACGCTTGGGAAAACCATTGGTTGGATCGCCGTATACGTCATTAGAAAAAGCTTGCAATTTGAATGAGCTACACGATGGTGTAAAGTTTGTAACGATCCGACCATTATTAACGGAGTTATTCGAGGTACTAATTTTTCACTTATTCAATGACCCTGACCTTAGTTTTGGATCAAGGTCAAAACAAAACCTCTCGGTTCTGCGCATCATTAACGCCTAACGATGGGTGAAGAAAAAATTGGAAAATTTCAAAAATTGCGACCTGTATCGCGAAACAAAAAAAATGTTAACAAACCAACAAACATCCTACAAACAAACATACAAACCGGGGTGATCGCCATAACTTGGCGTTATGATAACGCCAAGTTAACAAGAGGCCCATGGGTACATGGGGGAACTTGGCGAACTGAATCCAAACAATTGCAGCAATTTCTAAATCGGGAAAAAATTGGCCAAAATCGGCCAAAAATTACCTAAGTTATCATGCCTCTTATGTTGAAAATCATTATGATTGCAAAGTGATTCATGGGAAATGAAAAATCATAACGTATAAATCATCATTACGTTATAATATATACAATAAGATGAATTAGTGGGCCGATTTTGAATTGCCCATGGGCCTCAAGGTTTCCCCATGTATCTACAGGCCTCTTGTTTGTGTAGCACGAGAGGGAAATCATAAGGTACGTTATCATCGTTATGATGTCTAATGGGAACCATCGATAACCAAGGGTGATAAAGAAGTATTGACTGGCATGGTTTCGTTTGCTGTGTGTTGCATCGATATGCTAATTTTTTTAAAGGACATACATTTTTACAGGGAATTGGACTGGTCCGTATTGCTGCTTGCCGGCTTCACGCAAAGCGAGCTGGCAGCAGCGGCGACCTTTGTGAGACTATCAACCTTAAACATTCATTCAGAAGCCAAACAACATTAAGCAATAAAAAATCCGTATCAACCTATAATTAACAAAATTACTATGGATTTATCAATCATGTTGAGTGTTTAGCTCTTGTTGGCACCTGTTATACTTATGAAATATATGACAAAACAGACCAGCGTGCTAGGCCGCGTGGCGTAGCGGCTCAGTTTTAGACTTCCATGCCAGAGGCCGGTGTTCAAATCCAGTACACGAACATAATTTTTTTTTCGAAATTTCGTGCCACAACAATTATTTTCATCTAATTTCAATAGAACACGATTCGTGCTGTCGATGACAACAGCTGAGCAGTTTTTTATGACTATAGAACTGATATTTACGATTTTATTAGCAATCGAAAATTTGACGAAAATTGACTGAGTGAAAATTGTTTTTTCAACTCAACGCGCTTTGAAACCGACGAATATTTTGATAGCATATGTCAACAATCAAAGTTTGGCAATTGTATCAGTTTTCAGAAAATGTTAATTTTCTTACGATCGGAAGATAATTAGTGAATTTATTGCGAAATAAATAAGTTGAGAGATTTTGGTTACCAGAAATTTTCGACCTGCTACAATTTTTTTAACAATGCATTATTTACAACTAAGTATATTTAGAAAAAGTTTACAATTACATTACACTTTCAGAATATCTAAACTGTTTAAAATGGAACTCTAAAGTATGGACGTATTGAGCATTGAACTTGTGTCATTTTTTGAAAACTTTGATGCTATTGTAACCGGAAGTGACGTCATCGACATTCATGATTTTTTAGGACACGTCTTGGTATGTTGCGGAGAACATGTGAACCAAATTTTTATTACCATCGGACATGTATTGACGATTTTATAGGCGCTCAAAATATTCATGAAACTTATATTGCCATTTGGACCGATACCACGTTTTTTCGACCTTAGACGCTTGGGTAAACCATTAGTTGGATCGCCGTATATGTCATTAGAAAAAGTTTGCAATTTGAATGAGCTACACGATGGTGTAAATTTTGTAACGATCCAGCCATTATTAACGGAGTTATTCGAGGTACTAATTTTTCACTTATTCGATGACCTTGACCTTAGTTTTGGGTCAAGGTCAAAACAAAACCTCTCGGTTCTGCGCCTTTTTAGCGCCTAGCGATGGGCGAAGAAAAAATTGGAAAATTTCTAAAATTGCGACCTGTATCGCGGATCACAACAAATGATATCTGATAGGCGCTCAACATATTCATGAAACTTTTGTTGCCATTTGGACCGATACCACTTTTTTTCGACCTTAGGCGCTCGGGAAAACCATTGGTTGGATCGCCGTATAAGTATTTAGAAAAAGTTTGCAATTTGAATGAGCTACACGATGGTGTAAAGTTTGTAACGATCCGACCATTATTGACGGAGTTATTCGAGATACTAGTTTTTCACTTATTCAATGACCCTGACCTTAGTTTTGGGTCAAGGTCAAACAAAACCTCTCGGTTCTGCGCATTATTCACGCCTAACGATTGGTGAAAAAAAAAATTGGAAAATTTCAAAAACTGCGACCTGTATCGCGAAACAAAAAAAGTGTTAACAAACATATAAACATACATACATACATACATACATACATACATACATACATACATACAAACATACAAACCGGGGTGATCGCCATAACTTGGCGAATGCGAATTCGCCAAGTTAACAAGAGGCCCATGGGTACATGGGGGAACTTGGCGAACTACATTCAAACAATTGCAACAATTTCTGAATCGGGCCAAAATTGGCCAAAATCGGCCAAAAATTACCTAAGTTATCATGTCTCTTATGTTGAAAATCATTATGATTGCAAGTGATTCATGGGAAATGAAAAATCATAACGTACAAATCATCATTACGTTATAATATATACAATAAGATGAATTAGATGGCCGATTTAAAAATTTTCCTTATGCAGTTCGCAAAGTTCCCCCTTTTACCCATGGGCCTCAAAGTTCCCCCATGTATCTATGGGCCTCTTGTTTGTGTAGCACGAGAGGGAAATGAAAAATCATAAGGTACGTTATCATCGTTATGATGTCTAATGGGAACCATCGATAACCAAGGGTGATAAAGAAGTATTGACTGGCATGGTTTCGTTTGCTGTGTGTTGCATCGATATGCAATTTTTTTTAGAGGACATTCATTTTTACAGTGAATTGGACTGGTCCGTATTGCTGCTTGCAGGCTTTACGCAAAGCGAGCTGGCAGCAGCGGTGACCTTTGTGAAACTATCAACCTTAAACATTCATTCAGAAGCCAAACAACATTAAGCAATAAAAAATCCGTATCAACCTATAATTAACAAAATTACTATGGATTTATCAATCATGTTGGGTGTTTAGCTGTTGTTGGCACCTGTTATACATATAATCTATATATGACAATACAGATTAGTGTGCTAGGCCGCGTGGCGTAGCGGCATAGTTTAAGACTTCCATGCCAGAGGCCGGTGTTCAAATCCAGTACACGGACATAATTTTTTTTCCGAATTTTCGTGCCACAACAATTATTTCATCTCAATTCGTGAGAACACGATTCGTGCTGTCGATGACAACAGCTGAGCAGTTTTTTTATCATTATAGAACTGATATTTACGATTTTATTAGCAATCGAAAATTTGACGAAAATTGACTGAGTGAAATTATTTTTTTCAACTCAACGCGCTGTGAAACCGACGAATATTTTGATAGCATATGTCAACAATCAAAGTTTGGCAATTGTATCAGCTTTCAGAAAATGTTAATTTTGTTACGATCGGACGATAATTAGTGAATTTATTGCGAAATAAAAAAGTTGAGAGATTTTGGTTACCAGAAATTTTCGACCTGCTACAATTTTTTTAACAATGCAATATTTACAACTAAGTATATTTAGAAAAAGTTTACAATTACATTACGCTTTCAGAATATCTAAATTGTTTAAAAATTGAACTCTTAAGTATGGACGTATTGAGCATTGAACTTGTGTCATTTTTTAAAAACTTTGATGCTTTCGTGACCGGAAGTGACGTCATCGACATTCATGATATTTTAGGATACGTCTTGGTATGTTGCTGAGAACATGTGAACCAAATTTTATTACCATCGGACATGTATTGACGGTTTTATAGGCGCTCAAAATATTCATGAAACTTTTGTTGCCATTTGGACCGATACCACTTTTTTTCGACCTTAGACGCTTGGGAAAACCATTGGTTGGATCGCCGTATATGTATTTAGAAAAAGTTTGCAATTTGAATGAGCTACACGATGGTGTAAAGTTTTTGAAAATCCGACCATTATTAACGGAGTTATTCGAGGTACTTGATTTTCACTTATTCGATGACCCTGACCTTACTTTTGGGTCAAGGTCAAAACAAAACCTCTCGGTTCTGCGCATCATTGACGCCTAACGATTGGCGAAAAAAAAATTGGAAAATTTCAAAAATTGCGACCTGTATCGCGAAAAAAAAAAATTGTTTACAAACCAACATCCAAACATCCCACAAACATAAGGACCGGGCTGATCGCCATAACTTGGCGAATGCGAATTCGCCAAGTTAACAAGAGGCCCATGGGTACATGGGGGAACTTGGCGAACTGCATCCGAACAATTGCAACAATTTCTAAAACGGGCCAAAATTGGCCAAAATCGGCCAAAAATTACCTAAGTTATCATGCCTCTTATGTTGAAAATCATTATGATTGCAAAGTGATTCATGGGAAATGAAAAATCATAACGTATAAATCATCATTAAGTTATAATATATACAATAAGATGAATTAGTGGGCCGATTTTGAAATTTGCCCATGGGCCTCAAGGTTTCCCCATGTATCTACGAGCCTCTTGTTTGTGTAGCACAAGAGGTAAATCATAAGGTACGTTATCATCGTTATGATGTCTAATGGGAACCATCGATAAGCAAGGGATGATAAAGAAGTATTGACTGGCATGGTTTCGTTCGCTGTGTGTTGCATCGATATGCAATTTTTTTTAAGAGGACATACATTTTTACAGTGAATTGGACTGGTCCGTATTGCTGCTTGCCGGCTTTACGCAAAGCGAGCTGGCAGCAGCGGCGACCTTTGTGAAACTATCAACCTTAAACATTCATTCAGAAACAAAACAACATTAAGCAATAAAAAAATCCGTATCAACCTATAATTAACAAAATTACTATGGATATATCAATCATGTTGAGCGTTTAAATGTTGTTGGCACCTGTTATACTTATGATATATATATGACAATACAGATCAGTCGCTAGGCCGCGTGGCGTAGCGGCACAGTTTTAGACTTCCATGCCAGAGGCCGGTGTTCAAATCCAGTACACAGACATAATTTTTTTTCCGAATTTTCGTGCCACAACAATTATTTCATCTAATTTCAATAGAACACGATTCGTGCTGTCGATGACAACAGCTGAGCAGTTTTTTTTTTATGACTATAGAACTGATATTTACGATTTTATTAGCAATCGAAAATTTGACGAAAATTGACTGAGTGAAAATTGTTTTTTCAACTCAACGCGCTTTGAAAACGACGAATATTTTGATAGCATATGTCTAATCCAAAGTTTGGCAATTGTTTCAGCTTTCAGAAAATGTTAATTTTGTTACGATCGGACGATAATTAGTGAATTTATTGCGAAATAAATAAGTTGAGAGATTTTGGTTACCAGAAATTTTCGACCTGCTACAATTTTTTTAACAATGCATTATTTACAACTAAGTATATTTAGAAAAAGTTTACAATTACATTACACTTTCAGAATATCTAAACTGTTTAAAAATGGAACTCTAAAGTATGGACATATTGAGCATTGAACTTGTGTCATTTTTTGAAAACTTTGATGCTTTCGTGACCGGAAGTGACGTCATCGACATTCATGATATTTTAGGATACGTCTTGGTATGTCGCTGAGAACATGTGAACCAAATTTTATTACCATCGGACATGTATTGACGGTTTTATAGGCGCTCAAAATATTCATGAAACTTTTGTTGCCATTTGGACCGATACCACTTTTTTTTCAACCTTAGACGCTTGGGAAAACCATTGGTTGGATCGCCGTATATGTATTTAGAAAAAGTTTGCAATTTGAATGAGCTACACGATGGTGTAAAGTTTGTAACGATCCGACCATTATTAACGGAGTTATTTGAGGGTACTAGTTTTTTTTCACTTATTCAATGACCTTGACCTTAGTTTTGGGTCAAGGTCAAAACAAAACCTCTCGGTTCTGCGCCTTATTAGCGCCTAGCGATGGGCGAAAAAAAAATTGGAAAATTTCACAAATTGCGACCTGTATTGCGAAACAAAAAATTGTTAACAAACAAACCCACCCACACACACACAAACTTACAAACCGGGCCGATCGCCATAACTTGGCGTTATGATAACGCCAAGTTAACAAGAGGCCCATGGGTACATGGGGGAACTTGGCGAACTGCATTCAAACAATTGCAACAATTTCTGAATCGGGCCAAAATTGGCCAAAATCGGCCAAAAATTACCTAAGTTATCATGTCTCTTATGTTGAAAATCATTATGATTGCAAAGTGATTCATGGGAAATGAAAAATCATAACGTACAAATCATCATTACGTTATAATATATACAATAAGATGAATTAGATGGCCGATTTAAAAATTTTCCTTATGCAGTTCGCAAAGTTCCCCCTTTTACCCATGGGCCTCAAAGTTCCCCCATGTATCTATGGGCCTCTTGTTTGTGTAGCACGAGAGGGAAATGAAAAATCATAAGGTACGTTATCATCGTTATGATGTCTAATGGGAACCATCGATAACCAAGGGTGATAAAGAAGTATTGACTGGCATGGTTTCGTTTGCTGTGTGTTGCATCGATATGCAATTTTTTTTAGAGGACATTCATTTTTACAGTGAATTGGACTGGTCCGTATTGCTGCTTGCAGGCTTTACGCAAAGCGAGCTGGCAGCAGCGGTGACCTTTGTGAAACTATCAACCTTAAACATTCATTCAGAAGCCAAACAACATTAAGCAATAAAAAATCCGTATCAACCTATAATTAACAAAATTACTATGGATTTATCAATCATGTTGGGTGTTTAGCTGTTGTTGGCACCTGTTATACATATAATCTATATATGACAATACAGATTAGTGTGCTAGGCCGCGTGGCGTAGCGGCATAGTTTAAGACTTCCATGCCAGAGGCCGGTGTTCAAATCCAGTACACGGACATAATTTTTTTGCCGAATTTTCGTGCCACAACAATTATTTCATCTAATTTCAATAGAACACGATTCGTGCTGTCAATGACAACAGCAGCTGAGCAGATTTTTATCATTATAGAACTGATATTTACGATTTTATTAGCAATCGAAAATTTGACGAAAATTGACTGAGTGAAATTTGTTTTTTTCAACTCAACGCGCTTTGAAAACGAGGGATATTTTGACAGCTTATGTCAAAAACCAAAGTTTGGCAATTGTATCAGCTTTCAGAAAATGTTAATTTTGTTACGATCGGACGATAATTAGTGAATTTATAGCGAAATGAATAAGTTGAGAGATTTTGGTTACCAAAAATTTTCGACCTGCTACAATTTTTTTAACAATGCATTATTTACAACTAAGTATATTTAGAAAATGATTACAATTACATTACACTTTCAGAATATCTAAACTGTTTTCAAATGAAATTCTAAAGCATGGACGTATTGAGCATTGAACTTGTGTCATTTTTTGAAAACTTTGATGCTATTGCAACCGGAAGTGACGTCATCGACATTTATGATATTTTAGGATACGTCTTGGTATGCTGCGGAAAACATGTGAACCAATTTTTATTACAATCGGACATGTATTGACGATTTTATAGGCGCTCAAAATATTCATGAAACTTATGTTGCCATTTAGACTGATACCACGTTTTTTCGACCTTAGACGCTTGGGAAAACCATTGGTTGGATCGCCGTATACGTCATTAGAAAAAGCTTGCAATTTGAATGAGCTACACGATGGTGTAAAGTTTGTAACGATCCGACCATTATTAACGGAGTTATTCGAGGTACTAATTTTTCACTTATTCAATGACCCTGACCTTAGTTTTGGATCAAGGTCAAAACAAAACCTCTCGGTTCTGCGCATCATCAACGCCTAACGATGGGTGAAGAAAAAATTGGAAAATTTCAAAAATTGCGACCTGTATCGCGAAACAAAAAAAAATGTTAACAAACCAACAAACATCCCACAACCATACACACCGGGGTGATCGCCATAACTTGGCGTTATGATAACGCCAAGTTAACAAGAGGCCCATGGGTACATGGGGGAACTTGGCGAACTGAATCCAAACAATTGCAGCAATTTCTAAATCGGGAAAAAATTGGCCAAAATCGGCCAAAAATTACCTAAGTTATCATGCCTCTTATGTTGAAAATCATTATGATTGCAAAGTGATTCATGGGAAATGAAAAATCATAACGTATAAATCATCATTACGTTATAATATATACAATAAGATGAATTAGTGGGCCGATTTTGAAATTTGCCCATGGGCCTCAAGGTTTCCCCATGTATCTACAGGCCTCTTGTTTGTGTAGCACGAGAGGGAAATCATAAGGTACGTTATCATCGTTATGATGTCTAATGGGAACCATCGATAACCAAGGGTGATAAAGAAGTATTGACTGGCATGGTTTCGTTTGCTGTGTGTTGCATCGATATGCTAATTTTTTTAAAGGACATACATTTTTACAGGGAATTGGACTGGTCCGTATTGCTGCTTGCCGGCTTCACGCAAAGCGAGCTGGCAGCAGCGGCGACCTTTTTGTGAGACTATCAACCTTAAACATTCATTCAGAAGCCAAACAACATTAAGCAATAAAAAATCCGTATCAACCTATAATTAACAAAATTACTATGGATTTATCAATCATGTTGAGTGTTTAGCTCTTGTTGGCACCTGTTATACTTATGAATATATGACAAAACAGACCAGCGTGCTAGGCCGCGTGGCGTAGCGGCTCAGTTTTAGACTTCCATGCCAGAGGCCGGTGTTCAAATCCAGTACACGAACATAATTTTTTTTTCCGAATTTTCGTGCCACAACAATTATTTCATCTAATTTCAATAGAACACGATTCGTGCTGTCGATGACAACAGCTGAGCAGTTTTTTTATGACTATAGAACTGATATTTACGATTTTATTAGCAATCGAAAATTTGACGAAAATTGACTGAGTGAAAATTGTTTTTTCAACTCAACGCGCTTTGAAACCGACGAATATTTTGATAGCATATGTCAACAATCAAAGTTTGGCAATTGTATCAGTTTTCAGAAAATGTTAATTTTTTACGATCGGAAGATAATTAGTGAATTTATTGCGAAATAAATAAGTTGAGAGATTTTGGTTACCAGAAATTTTCGACCTGCTACAATTTTTTTAACAATGCATTATTTACAACTAAGTATATTTAGAAAAAGTTTACAATTACATTACACTTTCAGAATATCTAAACTGTTTAAAAATGGAACTCTAAAGTATGGACGTATTGAGCATTGAACTTGTGTCATTTTTTGAAAACTTTGATGCTATTGTAACCGGAAGTGACGTCATCGACATTCATGATTTTTTAGGACACGTCTTGGTATGTTGCGGAGAACATGTGAACCAAATTTTATTACCATCGGACATGTATTGACGATTTTATAGGCGCTCAAAATATTCATGAAACTTATATTGCCATTTGGACCGATACCACGTTTTTTTTCGACCTTAGACGCTTGGGTAAACCATTAGTTGGATCGCCGTATATGTCATTAGAAAAAGTTTGCAATTTGAATGAGCTACACGATGGTGTAAATTTTGTAACGATCCAGCCATTATTAACGGAGTTATTCGAGGTACTAATTTTTCACTTATTCGATGACCTTGACCTTAGTTTTGGGTCAAGGTCAAAACAATTAGCGCCTAGCGATGGGCGAAGAAAAAATTGGAAAATTTCCAAAATTGCGACCTGTATCGCGGATCACAACAAATGATATCTGATAGGCGCTCAACATATTCATGAAACTTTTGTTGCCATTTGGACCGATACCACTTTTTTTCGACCTTAGGCGCTCGGGAAAACCATTGGTTGGATCGCCGTATAAGTATTTAGAAAAAGTTTGCAATTTGAATGAGCTACACGATGGTGTAAAGTTTGTAACGATCCGACCATTATTGACGGAGTTATTCGAGATACTAGTTTTTCACTTATTCAATGACCCTGACCTTAGTTTTGGGTCAAGGTCAAAACAAAACCTCTCGGTTCTGCGCATTATTCACGCCTAACGATTGGTGAAAAAAAAATTGGAAAATTTCAAAAACTGCGACCTGTATCGCGAAACAAAAAAAGTGTTAACAAACATATAAACATACATACATACATACATACATACATACATACATACATACATACAAACATACAAACCGGGGTGATCGCCATAACTTGGCGAATGCGAATTCGCCAAGTTAACAAGAGGCCCATGGGTACATGGGGGAACTTGGCGAACTGCATTCAAACAATTGCAAAATTTCTGAATCGGGCCAAAATTGGCCAAAATCGGCCAAAAATTACCTAAGTTATCATGTCTCTTATGTTGAAAATCATTATGATTGCAAGTGATTCATGGGAAATGAAAAATCATAACGTACAAATCATCATTACGTTATAATATATACAATAAGATGAATTAGATGGCCGATTTAAAAAAAAATTTCCTTATGCAGTTCGCAAAGTTCCCCCTTTTACCCATGGGCCTCAAAGTTCCCCCATGTATCTATGGGCCTCTTGTTTGTGTAGCACGAGAGGGAAATGAAAAATCATAAGGTACGTTATCATCGTTATGATGTCTAATGGGAACCATCGATAACCAAGGGTGATAAAGAAGTATTGACTGGCATGGTTTCGTTTGCTGTGTGTTGCATCGATATGCAATTTTTTTTAGAGGACATTCATTTTTACAGTGAATTGGACTGGTCCGTATTGCTGCTTGCAGGCTTTACGCAAAGCGAGCTGGCAGCAGCGGTGACCTTTGTGAAACTATCAACCTTAAACATTCATTCAGAAGCCAAACAACATTAAGCAATAAAAATCCGTATCAACCTATAATTAACAAAATTACTATGGATTTATCAATCATGTTGGGTGTTTAGCTGTTGTTGGCACCTGTTATACATATAATCTATATATGACAATACAGATTAGTGTGCTAGGCCGCGTGGCGTAGCGGCATAGTTTAAGACTTCCATGCCAGAGGCCGGTGTTCAAATCCAGTACACGGACATAATTTTTTTTTCCGAATTTTCGTGCCACAACAATTATTTCATCTCAATTCGTGAGAACACGATTCGTGCTGTCGATGACAACAGCTGAGCAGTTTTTTTATCATTATAGAACTGATATTTACGATTTTATTAGCAATCGAAAATTTGACGAAAATTGACTGAGTGAAATTATTGTTTTTTCAACTCAACGCGCTTTGAAACCGACGAATATTTTGATAGCATATGTCAACAATCAAAGTTTGGCAATTGTATCAGCTTTCAGAAAATGTTAATTTTGTTACGATCGGACGATAATTAGTGAATTTATTGCGAAATAAAAAGTTGAGAGATTTTGGTTACCAGAAATTTTCGACCTGCTACAATTTTTTTAACAATGCAATATTTACAACTAAGTATATTTAGAAAAAGTTTACAATTACATTACGCTTTCAGAATATCTAAATTGTTTAAAAATTGAACTCTAAGTATGGACGTATTGAGCATTGAACTTGTGTCATTTTTTAAAAACTTTGATGCTTTCGTGACCGGAAGTGACGTCATCGACATTCATGATATTTTAGGATACGTCTTGGTATGTTGCTGAGAACATGTGAACCAAATTTTATTACCATCGGACATGTATTGACGGTTTTATAGGCGCTCAAAATATTCATGAAACTTTTGTTGCCATTTGGACCGATACCACTTTTTTTCGACCTTAGACGCTTGGGAAAACCATTGGTTGGATCGCCGTATATGTATTTAGAAAAAGTTTGCAATTTGAATGAGCTACACGATGGTGTAAAGTTTTTGAAAATCCGACCATTATTAACGGAGTTATTCGAGGTACTTGATTTTTCACTTATTCGATGACCCTGACCTTACTTTTGGGTCAAGGTCAAAACAAAACCTCTCGGTTCTGCGCATCATTGACGCCTAACGATTGGCGAAAAAAAAAAAAAGTTGGAAAATTTCAAAAATTGCGACCTGTATCGCGAAACAAAAAATTGTTTACAAACCAACATCCAAACATCCCACAAACATAAGGACCGGGCTGATCGCCATAACTTGGCGAATGCGAATTCGCCAAGTTAACAAGAGGCCCATGGGTACATGGGGGAACTTGGCGAACTGCATCCGAACAATTGCAACAATTTCTAAAACGGGCCAAAATTGGCCAAAATCGGCCAAAAATTACCTAAGTTATCATGCCTCTTATGTTGAAAATCATTATGATTGCAAAGTGATTCATGGGAAATGAAAAATCATAACGTATAAATCATCATTACGTTATAATATATACAATAAGATGAATTAGTGGGCCGATTTTGAAATTTGCCCATGGGCCTCAAGGTTTCCCCATGTATCTACGAGCCTCTTGTTTGTGTAGCACAAGAGGTAAATCATAAGGTACGTTATCATCGTTATGATGTCTAATGGGAACCATCGATAAGCAAGGATGATTAAGAAGTATTGACTGGCATGGTTTCGTTCGCTGTGTGTTGCATCGATATGCAATTTTTTTTAAGAGGACATACATTTTTACAGTGAATTGGACTGGTCCGTATTGCTGCTTGCCGGCTTTACGCAAAGCGAGCTGGCAGCAGCGGCGACCTTTGTGAAACTATCAACCTTAAACATTCATTCAGAAACAAAACAACATTAAGCAATAAAAAATCCGTATCAACCTATAATTAACAAAATTACTATGGATATATCAATCATGTTGAGCGTTTAAATGTTGTTGGCACCTGTTATACTTATGATATATATATGACAATACAGATCAGTCGCTAGGCCGCGTGGCGTAGCGGCACAGTTTAAGACTTCCATGCCAGAGGCCGGTGTTCAAATCCAGTACACAGACATAATTTTTTTTCCGAATTTTCGTGCCACAACAATTATTTCATCTAATTTCAATAGAACACGATTCGTGCTGTCGATGACAACAGCTGAGCAGTTTTTTATGACTATAGAACTGATATTTACGATTTTATTAGCAATCGAAAATTTGACGAAAATTGACTGAGTGAAAATTGTTTTTTCAACTCAACGCGCTTTGAAAACGACGAATATTTTGATAGCATATGTCTAATCCAAAGTTTTGGCAATTGTTTCAGCTTTCAGAAAATGTTAATTTTGTTACGATCGGACGATAATTAGTGAATTTATTGCGAAATAAATAAGTTGAGAGATTTTGGTTACCAGAATTCGACCTGCTACAATTTTTTTAACAATGCATTATTTACAACTAAGTATATTTAGAAAAAGTTTACAATTACATTACACTTTCAGAATATCTAAACTGTTTAAAAATGGAACTCTAAAGTATGGACATATTGAGCATTGAACTTGTGTCATTTTTGAAAACTTTGATGCTTTCGTGACCGGAAGTGACGTCATCGACATTCATGATATTTTAGGATACGTCTTGGTATGTCGCTGAGAACATGTGAACCAAATTTTATTACCATCGGACATGTATTGACGGTTTTATAGGCGCTCAAAATATTCATGAAACTTTTGTTGCCATTTGGACCGATACCACTTTTTTTCAACCTTAGACGCTTGGGAAAACCATTGGTTGGATCGCCGTATATGTATTTAGAAAAAGTTTGCAATTTGAATGAGCTACACGATGGTGTAAAGTTTGTAACGATCCGACCATTATTAACGGAGTTATTTGAGGTACTAGTTTTTCACTTATTCATGACCTTGACCTTAGTTTTGGGTCAAGGTCAAAACAAAACCTCTCGGTTCTGCGCCTTATTAGCGCCTAGCGATGGGCGAAAAAAAAAAAATTGGAAAATTTCACAAATTGCGACCTGTATTGCGAAACAAAAAATTGTTAACAAACAAACCCACCCACACACACACAAACTTACAAACCGGGCCGATCGCCATAACTTGGCGTTATGATAACGCCAAGTTAACAAGAGGCCCATGGGTACATGGGGGAACTTGGCGAACTGCATTCAAACAATTGCAACAATTTCTGAATCGGGCCAAAATTGGCCAAAATCGGCCAAAAATTACCTAAGTTATCATGTCTCTTATGTTGAAAATCATTATGATTGCAAAGTGATTCATGGGAAATGAAAAATCATAACGTACAAATCATCATTACGTTATAATATATACAATAAGATGAATTAGATGGCCGATTTAAAAATTTTCCTTATGCAGTTCGCAAAGTTCCCCCTTTTACCCATGGGCCTCAAAGTTCCCCCATGTATCTATGGGCCTCTTGTTTGTGTAGCACGAGAGGGAAATGAAAAATCATAAGGTACGTTATCATCGTTATGATGTCTAATGGGAACCATCGATAACCAAGGGTGATAAAGAAGTATTGACTGGCATGGTTTCGTTTGCTGTGTGTTGCATCGATATGCAATTTTTTTTAGAGGACATTCATTTTTACAGTGAATTGGACTGGTCCGTATTGCTGCTTGCAGGCTTTACGCAAAGCGAGCTGGCAGCAGCGGTGACCTTTGTGAAACTATCAACCTTAAACATTCATTCAGAAGCCAAACAACATTAAGCAATAAAAAATCCGTATCAACCTATGATTAACAAAATTACTATGGATTTATCAATCATGTTGGGTGTTTAGCTGTTGTTGGCACCTGTTATACATATAATCTATATATGACAATACAGATTAGTGTGCTAGGCCGCGTGGCGTAGCGGCATAGTTTAAGACTTCCATGCCAGAGGCCGGTGTTCAAATCCAGTACACGGACATAATTTTTTTGCCGAATTTTCGTGCCACAACAATTATTTCATCTAATTTCAATAGAACACGATTCGTGCTGTCAATGACAACAGCTGAGCAGATTTTTATCATTATAGAACTGATATTTACGATTTTATTAGCAATCGAAAATTTGACGAAAATTGACTGAGTGAAATTTGTTTTTTTTTCAACTCAACGCGCTTTGAAAACGAGGGATATTTTGACAGCTTATATCAAAACCAAAGTTTGGCAATTGTATCAGCTTTCAGAAAATGTTAATTTTGTTACGATCGGACGATAATTAGTGAATTTATAGCGAAATGAATAAGTTGAGAGATTTTGGTTACCAAAAATTTTCGACCTGCTACAATTTTTTTAACAATGCATTATTTACAACTAAGTATATTTAGAAAATGATTACAATTACATTACACTTTCAGAATATCTAAACTGTTTTCAAATGAAATTCTAAAGCATGGACGTATTGAGCATTGAACTTGTGTCATTTTTTGAAAACTTTGATGCTATTGCAACCGGAAGTGACGTCATCGACATTTATGATATTTTAGGATACGTCTTGGTATGCTGCGGAAAACATGTGAACCAATTTTTATTACAATCGGACATGTATTGACGATTTTATAGGCGCTCAAAATATTCATGAAACTTATGTTGCCATTTAGACTGATACCACGTTTTTTTCGACCTTAGACGCTTGGGAAAACCATTGGTTGGATCGCCGTATACGTCATTAGAAAAAGCTTGCAATTTGAATGAGCTACACGATGGTGTAAAGTTTGTAACGATCCGACCATTATTAACGGAGTTATTCGAGGTACTAATTTTTCACTTATTCAATGACCCTGACCTTAGTTTTGGATCAAGGTCAAAACAAAACCTCTCGGTTCTGCGCATCATCAACGCCTAACGATGGGTGAAGAAAAAATTGGAAAATTTCAAAAATTGCGACCTGTATCGCGAAACAAAAAAAATGTTAACAAACCAACAAACATCCCACAAACATACAAACCGGGGTGATCGCCATAACTTGGCGTTATGATAACGCCAAGTTAACAAGAGGCCCATGGGTACATGGGGGGGAACTTGGCGAACTGAATCCAAACAATTGCAGCAATTTCTAAATCGGGAAAAAATTGGCCAAAATCGGCCAAAAATTACCTAAGTTATCATGCCTCTTATGTTGAAAATCATTATGATTGCAAAGTGATTCATGGGAAATGAAAAATCATAACGTATAAATCATCATTACGTTATAATATATACAATAAGATGAATTAGTGGGCCGATTTTGAAATTTGCCCATGGGCCTCAAGGTTTCCCCATGTATCTACAGGCCTCTTGTTTGTGTAGCACGAGAGGGAAATCATAAGGTACGTTATCATCGTTATGATGTCTAATGGGAACCATCGATAACCAAGGGTGATAAAGAAGTATTGACTGGCATGGTTTCGTTTGCTGTGTGTTGCATCGATATGCTAATTTTTTTAAAGGACATACATTTTTACAGGGAATTGGACTGGTCCGTATTGCTGCTTGCCGGCTTCACGCAAAGCGAGCTGGCAGCAGCGGCGACCTTTGTGAGACTATCAACCTTAAACATTCATTCAGAAGCCAAACAACATTAAGCAATAAAAAATCCGTATCAACCTATAATTAACAAAATTACTATGGATTTATCAATCATGTTGAGTGTTTAGCTCTTGTTGGCACCTGTTATACTTATGAAATATATGACAAAACAGACCAGCGTGCTAGGCCGCGTGGCGTAGCGGCTCAGTTTTAGACTTCCATGCCAGAGGCCGGTGTTCAAATCCAGTACACGAACATAATTTTTTTTCCCAATTTTCGTGCCACAACAATTATTTCATCTAATTTCAATAGAACACGATTCGTGCTGTCGATGACAACAGCTGAGCAGTTTTTTATGACTATAGAACTGATATTTACGATTTTATTAGCAATCGAAAATTTGACGAAAATTGACTGAGTGAAAATTGTTTTTTCAACTCAACGCGCTTTGAAAACCGACGAATATTTTTGATAGCATATGTCAACAATCAAAGTTTGGCAATTGTATCAGTTTTCAGAAAATGTTAATTTTCTTACGATCGGAAGATAATTAGTGAATTTATTGCGAAATAAATAAGTTGAGAGATTTTGGTTACCAGAAATTTTCGACCTGCTACAATTTTTTTAAACAATGCATTATTTACAACTAAGTATATTTAGAAAAAGTTTACAATTACATTACACTTTCAGAATATCTAAACTGTTTAAAAATGGAACTCTAAAGTATGGACGTATTGAGCATTGAACTTGTGTCATTTTTTGAAAACTTTGATGCTATTGTAACCGGAAGTGACGTCATCGACATTCATGATTTTTTAGGACACGTCTTGGTATGTTGCGGAGAACATGTGAACCAAATTTTATTACCATCGGACATGTATTGACGATTTTATAGGCGCTCAAAATATTCATGAAACTTATATTGCCATTTGGACCGATACCACGTTTTTTCGACCTTAGACGCTTGGGTAAACCATTAGTTGGATCGCCGTATATGTCATTAGAAAAAGTTTGCAATTTGAATGAGCTACACGATGGTGTAAATTTTGTAACGATCCGACTATTATTAACGGAGTTATTCGAGGTACTAATTTTTCACTTATTCAATGACCTTGACCTTACTTTTCAGTCAAGGTCAAAACAAAACCTCTCGGTTCTGCGCCTTATTAGCGCCTAGCGATGGGCGAAGAAAAAATTGGAAAATTTCCAAAATTGCGACCTGTATCGCGGATCACAACAAATGATATCTGATAGGCGCTCAACATATTCATGAAACTTTTGTTGCCATTTGGACCGATACCACTTTTTTTCGACCTTAGGCGCTCGGGAAAACCATTGGTTGGATCGCCGTATAAGTATTTAGAAAAAGTTTGCAATTTGAATGAGCTACACGATGGTGTAAAGTTTGTAACGATCCGACCATTATTACGGGAGTTATTCGAGATACTAGTTTTTCACTTATTCAATGACCCTGACCTTAGTTTTTGGGTCAAGGTCAAAACAAAACCTCTCGGTTCTGCGCATTATTCACGCCTAACGATGGGTGAAAAAAAAATTGGAAAATTTCAAAAACTGCGACCTGTATCGCGAAACAAAAAAAAGTTAAACAAACATATAAAACATACATACATACATACATACATACATACATACATACATACATACAAACATACAAACCGGGGTGATCGCCATAACTTGGCGAATGCGAATTCGCCAAGTTAACAAGAGGCCCATGGGTACATGGGGGAACTTGGCGAACTGCATTCAAACAATTGCAACAATTTCTGAATCGGGCCAAAATTGGCCAAAATCGGCCAAAAATTACCTAAGTTATCATGTCTCTTATGTTGAAAATCATTATGATTGCAAAGTGATTCATGGGAAATGAAAAATCATAACGTACAAATCATCATTACGTTATAATATATACAATAAGATGAATTAGATGGCCGATTTAAAAAATTTTCCTTATGCAGTTCGCAAAGTTCCCCCTTTTACCCATGGGCCTCAAAGTTCCCCCATGTATCTATGGGCCTCTTGTTTGTGTAGCACGAGAGGGAAATGAAAAATCATAAGGTACGTTATCATCGTTATGATGTCTAATGGGAACCATCGATAACCAAGGGTGATAAAGAAGTATTGACTGGCATGGTTTCGTTTGCTGTGTGTTGCATCGATATGCAATTTTTTTTAGAGGACATTCATTTTTACAGTGAATTGGACTGGTCCGTATTGCTGCTTGCAGGCTTTACGCAAAGCGAGCTGGCAGCAGCGGTGACCTTTGTGAAACTATCAACCTTAAACATTCATTCAGAAGCCAAACAACATTAAGCAATAAAAAAAATCGTATCAACCTATAATTAACAAAATTACTATGGATTTATCAATCATGTTGGGTGTTTAGCTGTTGTTGGCACCTGTTATACATATAATCTATATATGACAATACAGATTAGTGTGCTAGGCCGCGTGGCGTAGCGGCATAGTTTAAGACTTCCATGCCAGAGGCCGGTGTTCAAATCCAGTACACGGACATAATTTTTTTGCCGAATTTTCGTGCCACAACAATTATTTCATCTAATTTCAATAGAACACGATTCGTGCTGTCAATGACAACAGCTGAGCAGATTTTTATCATTATAGAACTGATATTTACGATTTTATTAGCAATCGAAAATTTGACGAAAATTGACTGAGTGAAATTTGTTTTTTCAACTCAACGCGCTTTGAAAACGAGGGATATTTTGACAGCTTATGTCAAAACCAAAGTTTGGCAATTGTATCAGCTTTCAGAAAATGTTAATTTTGTTACGATCGGACGATAATTAGTGAATTTATAGCGAAATGAATAAGTTGAGAGATTTTGGTTACCAAAAATTTTCGACCTGCTACAATTTTTTTAACAATGCATTATTTACAACTAAGTATATTTAGAAAAAGATTACAATTACATTACACTTTCAGAATATCTAAACTGTTTTCAAATGAAATTCTAAAGCATGGACGTATTGAGCATTGAACTTGTGTCATTTTTTGAAAACTTTGATGCTATTGCAACCGGAAGTGACGTCATCGACATTTATGATATTTTAGGATACGTCTTGGTATGCTGCGGAAAACATGTGAACCAATTTTTATTACAATCGGACATGTATTGACGATTTTATAGGCGCTCAAAATATTCATGAAACTTATGTTGCCATTTAGACTGATACCACGTTTTTTCGACCTTAGACGCTTGGGAAAACCATTGGTTGGATCGCCGTATACGTCATTAGAAAAAGCTTGCAATTTGAATGAGCTACACGATGGTGTAAAGTTTGTAACGATCCGACCATTATTAACGGAGTTATTCGAGGTACTAGTTTTTCACTTATTCAATGACCCTGACCTTAGTTTTGGATCAAGGTCAAAACAAAACCTCTCGGTTCTGCGCATCATTAACGCCTAACGATGGGTGAAGAAAAAATTGGAAAATTTCAAAAATTGCGACCTGTATCGCGAAACAAAAAAAATGTTAACAAACCAACAAACATCCCACAAACATACAAACCGGGGTGATCGCCATAACTTGGCGTTATGATAACGCCAAGTTAACAAGAGGCCCATGGGTACATGGGGGAACTTGGCGAACTGAATCCAAACAATTGCAGCAATTTCTAAATCGGGAAAAAATTGGCCAAAATCGGCCAAAAATTACCTAAGTTATCATGCCTCTTATGTTGAAAATCATTATGATTGCAAAGTGATTCATGGGAAATGAAAAATCATAACGTATAAATCATCATTACGTTATAATATATACAATAAGATGAATTAGTGGGCCGATTTTGAAATTTGCCCATGGGCCTCAAGGTTTCCCCATGTATCTACAGGCCTCTTGTTTGTGTAGCACGAGAGGGAAATCATAAGGTACGTTATCATCGTTATGATGTCTAATGGGAACCATCGATAACCAAGGGTGATAAAGAAGTATTGACTGGCATGGTTTCGTTTGCTGTGTGTTGCATCGATATGCTAATTTTTTTAAAGGACATACATTTTTACAGGGAATTGGACTGGTCCGTATTGCTGCTTGCCGGCTTCACGCAAAGCGAGCTGGCAGCAGCGGCGACCTTTGTGAGACTATCAACCTTAAACATTCATTCAGAAGCCAAACAACATTAAGCAATAAAAAATCCGTATCAACCTATAATTAACAAAATTACTATGGATTTATCAATCATGTTGAGTGTTTAGCTCTTGTTGGCACCTGTTATACTTATGAAATATATGACAAAAAACAGACCAGCGTGCTAGGCCGCGTGGCGTAGCGGCTCAGTTTTAGACTTCCATGCCAGAGGCCGGTGTTCAAATCCAGTACACGAACATAATTTTTTTTTCCGAATTTTCGTGCCACAACAATTATTTCATCTAATTTCAATAGAACACGATTCGTGCTGTCGATGACAACAGCTGAGCAGTTTTTTATGACTATAGAACTGATATTTACGATTTTATTAGCAATCGAAAATTTGACGAAAATTGACTGAGTGAAATTTGTTTTTTCAACTCAACGCGCTTTGAAACCGACGAATATTTTGATAGCATATGTCAACAATCAAAGTTTGGCAATTGTATCAGTTTTCAGAAAATGTTAATTTTCTTACGATCGGAAGATAATTAGTGAATTTATTGCGAAATAAATAAGTTGAGAGATTTTGGTTACCAGAAATTTTCGACCTGCTACAATTTTTTTAACAATGCATTATTTACAACTAAGTATATTTAGAAAAAGTTTACAATTACATTACACTTTCAGAATATCTAAACTGTTTAAAATGGAACTCTAAAGTATGGACGTATTGAGCATTGAACTTGTGTCATTTTTTGAAAACTTTGATGCTATTGTAACCGGAAGTGACGTCATCGACATTCATGATTTTTTAGGACACGTCTTGGTATGTTGCGGAGAACATGTGAACCAAATTTTATTACCATCGGACATGTATTGACGATTTTATAGGCGCTCAAAATATTCATGAAACTTATATTGCCATTTGGACCGATACCACGTTTTTTCGACCTTAGACGCTTGGGTAAAACCATTGTTTGGATCGCCGTATATGTCATTAGAAAAAGTTTGCAATTTGAATGAGCTACACGATGGTGTAAATTTTGTAACGATCCGACTATTATTAACGGAGTTATTCGAGGTACTAATTTTTCACTTATTCAATGACCTTGACCTTACTTTTCGGTCAAGGTCAAAACAAAACCTCTCGGTTCTGCGCCTTATTAGCGCCTAGCGATGGGCGAAGAAAAAATTGGAAAATTTCCAAAATTGCGACCTGTATCGCGGATCACAACAAATGATATCTGATAGGCGCTCAACATATTCATGAAACTTTTGTTGCCATTTGGACCGATACCACTTTTTTTCGACCTTAGGCGCTCGGGAAAACCATTGGTTGGATCGCCGTATAAGTATTTAGAAAAAGTTTGCAATTTGAATGAGCTACACGATGGTGTAAAGTTTGTAACGATCCGACCATTATTGACGGAGTTATTCGAGATACTAGTTTTTCACTTATTCAATGACCCTGACCTTAGTTTTGGGTCAAGGTCAAAACAAAACCTCTCGGTTCTGCGCATCATTCACGCCTAACGATTGGTGAAAAAAAAAATTGGAAAATTTCAAAAACTGCGACCTGTATCGCGAAACAAAAAAAGTGTTAACAAACATATAAACATACATACATACATACATACATACATACATACATACATACAAACATACAAACCGGGGTGATCGCCATAACTTGGCGAATGCGAATTCGCCAAGTTAACAAGAGGCCCATGGGTACATGGGGGAACTTGGCGAACTGCATTCAAACAATTGCAACAATTTCTGAATCGGGCCAAAATTGGCCAAAATCGGCCAAAAATTACCTAAGTTATCATGTCTCTTATGTTGAAAATCATTATGATTGCAAAGTGATTCATGGGAAATGAAAAATCATAACGTACAAATCATCATTACGTTATAATATATACAATAAGATGAATTAGATGGCCGATTTAAAAATTTTCCTTATGCAGTTCGCAAAGTTCCCCCTTTTTACCCATGGGCCTCAAAGTTCCCCCATGTATCTATGGGCCTCTTGTTTGTGTAGCACGAGAGGGAAATGAAAAATCATAAGGTACGTTATCATCGTTATGATGTCTAATGGGAACCATCGATAACCAAGGGTGATAAAGAAGTATTGACTGGCATGGTTTCGTTTGCTGTGTGTTGCATCGATATGCAATTTTTTTTAGAGGACATTCATTTTTACAGTGAATTGGACTGGTCCGTATTGCTGCTTGCAGGCTTTACGCAAAGCGAGCTGGCAGCAGCGGTGACCTTTGTGAAACTATCAACCTTAAACATTCATTCAGAAGCCAAACAACATTAAGCAATAAAAAATCCGTATCAACCTATAATTAACAAAATTACTATGGATTTATCAATCATGTTGGGTGTTTAGCTGTTGTTGGCACCTGTTATACATATATCTATATATGACAATACAGATTAGTGTGCTAGGCCGCGTGGCGTAGCGGCATAGTTTAAGACTTCCATGCCAGAGGCCGGTGTTCAAATCCAGTACACGGACATAATTTTTTTTGCCGAATTTTCGTGCCACAACAATTATTTCATCTAATTTCAATAGAACACGATTCGTGCTGTCATGACAACAGCTGAGCAGATTTTTATCATTATAGAACTGATATTTACGATTTTATTAGCAATCGAAAATTTGACGAAAATTGACTGAGTGAAATTTGTTTTTTCAACTCAACGCGCTTTGAAAACGAGGGATATTTTGACAGCTTATGTCAAAACCAAAGTTTGGCAATTGTATCAGCTTTCAGAAAATGTTAATTTTGTTACGATCGGACGATAATTAGTGAATTTATAGCGAAATGAATAAGTTGAGAGATTTTGGTTACCAAAAATTTTCGACCTGCTACAATTTTTTTAACAATGCATTATTTACAACTAAGTATATTTAGAAAATGATTACAATTACATTACACTTTCAGAATATCTAAACTGTTTTCAAATGAAATTCTAAAGCATGGACGTATTGAGCATTGAACTTGTGTCATTTTTTGAAAACTTTGATGCTATTGCAACCGGAAGTGACGTCATCGACATTTATGATATTTTAGGATACGTCTTGGTATGCTGCGGAAAACATGTGAACCAATTTTTATTACAATCGGACATGTATTGACGATTTTATAGGCGCTCAAAATATTCATGAAACTTATGTTGCCATTTAGACTGATACCACGTTTTTTCGACCTTAGACGCTTGGGAAAACCATTGGTTGGATCGCCGTATACGTCATTAGAAAAAGCTTGAAATTTGAATGAGCTACACGATGGTGTAAAGTTTGTAACGATCCGACCATTATTAACGGAGTTATTCGAGGTACTAGTTTTTCACTTATTCAATGACCCTGACCTTAGTTTTGGATCAAGGTCAAAACAAAACCTCTCGGTTCTGCGCATCATTAACGCCTAACGATGGGTGAAGAAAAAATTGGAAAATTTCAAAAATTGCGACCTGTATCGCGAAACAAAAAAAAATGTTAACAAACCAACAAACATCCCACAAACATACAAACCGGGGTGATCGCCATAACTTGGCGTTATGATAACGCCAAGTTAACAAGAGGCCCATGGGTACATGGGGGAACTTGGCGAACTGAATCCAAACAATTGCAGCAATTTCTAAATCGGGAAAAAATTGGCCAAAATCGGCCAAAAATTACCTAAGTTATCATGCCTCTTATGTTGAAAATCATTATGATTGCAAAGTGATTCATGGGAAATGAAAAATCATAACGTATAAATCATCATTACGTTATAATATATACAATAAGATGAATTAGTGGGCCGATTTTGAAATTTGCCCATGGGCCTCAAGGTTTCCCCATGTATCTACAGGCCTCTTGTTTGTGTAGCACGAGAGGGAAATCATAAGGTACGTTATCATCGTTATGATGTCTAATGGGAACCATCGATAACCAAGGGTGATAAAGAAGTATTGACTGGCATGGTTTCGTTTGCTGTGTGTTGCATCGATATGCTAATTTTTTTAAAGGACATACATTTTTACAGGGAATTGGACTGGTCCGTATTGCTGCTTGCCGGCTTCACGCAAAGCGAGCTGGCAGCAGCGGCGACCTTTGTGAGACTATCAACCTTAAACATTCATTCAGAAGCCAAACAACATTAAGCAATAAAAAATCCGTATCAACCTATAATTAACAAAATTACTATGGATTTATCAATCATGTTGAGTGTTTAGCTCTTGTTGGCACCTGTTATACTTATGAAATATATGACAAAACAGACCAGCGTGCTAGGCCGCGTGGCGTAGCGGCTCAGTTTTTAGACTTCCATGCCAGAGGCCGGTGTTCAAATCCAGTACACGAACATAATTTTTTTTCCCAATTTTCGTGCCACAACAATTATTTCATCTAATTTCAATAGAACACGATTCGTGCTGTCGATGACAACAGCTGAGCAGTTTTTTATGACTATAGAACTGATATTTACGATTTTATTAGCAATCGAAAATTTGACGAAAATTGACTGAGTGAAATTTGTTTTTTCAACTCAACGCGCTTTGAAACCGACGAATATTTTGATAGCATATGTCAACAATCAAAGTTTGGCAATTGTATCAGTTTTCAGAAAATGTTAATTTTCTTACGATCGGAAGATAATTAGTGAATTTATTGCGAAATAAATAAGTTGAGAGATTTTGGTTACCAGAAATTTTCGACCTGCTACAATTTTTTTAACAATGCATTATTTACAACTAAGTATATTTAGAAAAAGTTTACAATTACATTACACTTTCAGAATATCTAAACTGTTTAAAAATGGAACTCTAAAGTATGGACGTATTGAGCATTGAACTTGTGTCATTTTTTGAAAACTTTGATGCTATTGTAACCGGAAGTGACGTCATCGACATTCATGATTTTTTAGGACACGTCTTGGTATGTTGCGGAGAACATGTGAACCAAATTTTATATACCATCGGACATGTATTGACGATTTTTATAGGCGCTCAAAATATTCATGAAACTTATATTGCCATTTGGACCGATACCACGTTTTTTTTCGACCTTAGACGCTTGGGTAAACCATTGGTTGGATCGCCGTATATGTCATTAGAAAAAGTTTGCAATTTGAATGAGCTACACGATGGTGTAAATTTTGTAACGATCCGACTATTATTAACGGAGTTATTCGAGGTACTAATTTTTCACTTATTCAATGACCCTGACCTTACTTTTCGGTCAAGGTCAAAACAAAACCTCTCGGTTCTGCGCCTTATTAGCGCCTAGCGATGGGCGAAGAAAAAATTGGAAAATTTCCAAAATTGCGACCTGTATCGCGGATCACAACAAATGATATCTGATAGGCGCTCAACATATTCATGAAACTTTTGTTGCCATTTGGACCGATACCACTTTTTTTCGACCTTAGGCGCTCGGGAAAACCATTGGTTGGATCGCCGTATAAGTTTTAGAAAAAGTTTGCAATTTGAATGAGCTACACGATGGTGTAAAGTTTGTAACGATCCGACCATTATTGACGGAGTTATTCGAGATACTAGTTTTTCACTTATTCAATGACCCTGACCTTAGTTTTGGGTCAAGGTCAAAACAAAACCTCTCGGTTCTGCGCATCATTCACGCCTAACGATTGGTGAAAAAAAAATTGGAAAATTTCAAAAACTGCGACCTGTATCGCGAAACAAAAAAAGTGTTAACAAACATATAAACATACATACATACATACATACATACATACATACAAACATACAAACCGGGGTGATCGCCATAACTTGGCGAATGCGAATTCGCCAAGTTAACAAGAGGCCCATGGGTACATGGGGGAACTTGGCGAACTGCATTCAAACAATTGCAACAATTTCTGAATCGGGCCAAAATTGGCCAAAATCGGCCAAAAATTACCTAAGTTATCATGTCTCTTATGTTGAAAATCATTATGATTGCAAAGTGATTCATGGGAAATGAAAAATCATAACGTACAAATCATCATTACGTTATAATATATACAATAAGATGAATTAGATGGCCGATTTAAAAATTTTCCTTATGCAGTTCGCAAAGTTCCCCCTTTTACCCATGGGCCTCAAAGTTCCCCCATGTATCTATGGGCCTCTTGTTTGTGTAGCACGAGAGGGAAATGAAAAATCATAAAGTACGTTATCATCGTTATGATGTCTAATGGGAACCATCGATAACCAAGGGTGATAAAGAAGTATTGACTGGCATGGTTTCGTTTGCTGTGTGTTGCATCGATATGCAATTTTTTTTTAGAGGACATTCATTTTTTACAGTGAATTGGACTGGTCCGTATTGCTGCTTGCAGGCTTTACGCAAAGCGAGCTGGCAGCAGCGGTGACCTTTGTGAAACTATCAACCTTAAACATTCATTCAGAAGCCAAACAACATTAAGCAATAAAAAATCCGTATCAACCTATAATTAACAAAATTACTATGGATTTATCAATCATGTTGGGTGTTTAGCTGTTGTTGGCACCTGTTATACATATAATCTATATATGACAATACAGATTAGTGTGCTAGGCCGCGTGGCGTAGCGGCATAGTTTTTTTAGACTTCCATGCCAGAGGCCGGTGTTCAAATCCAGTACACGGACATAATTTTTTTGCCGAATTTTCGTGCCACAACAATTATTTCATCTAATTTCAATAGAACACGATTCGTGCTGTCAATGACAACAGCTGAGCAGATTTTTATCATTATAGAACTGATATTTACGATTTTATTAGCAATCGAAAATTTGACGAAAATTGACTGAGTGAAATTTGTTTTTTCAACTCAACGCGCTTTGAAAACGAGGGATATTTTGACAGCTTATGTCAAAACCAAAGTTTGGCAATTGTATCAGCTTTCAGAAAATGTTAATTTTGTTACGATCGGACGATAATTAGTGAATTTATAGCGAAATGAATAAGTTGAGAGATTTTGGTTACCAAAAATTTTCGACCTGCTACAATTTTTTTTAACAATGCATTATTTACAACTAAGTATATTTAGAAAATGATTACAATTACATTACACTTTCAGAATATCTAAACTGTTTTCAAATGAAATTCTAAAGCATGGACGTATTGAGCATTGAACTTGTGTCATTTTTTGAAAACTTTGATGCTATTGCAACCGGAAGTGACGTCATCGACATTTATGATATTTTAGGATACGTCTTGGTATGCTGCGGAAAACATGTGAACCAATTTTTATTACAATCGGACATGTATTGACGATTTTATAGGCGCTCAACATATTCATGAAACTTATGTTGCCATTTAGACCTGATACCACGTTTTTTTCGACCTTAGACGCTTGGGAAAACCATTGGTTGGATCGCCGTATACGTCATTAGAAAAAGCTTGCAATTTGAATGAGCTACACGATGGTGTAAAGTTTGTAACGATCCGACCATTATTAACGGAGTTATTCGAGGTACTAGTTTTTCACTTATTCAATGACCCTGACCTTAGTTTTGGGTCAAGGTCAAAACAAAACCTATCGGTTCTGCGCATCATTAACGCCTAACGATGGGTGAAGAAAAAATTGGAAAATTTCAAAAATTGCGACCTGTATCGCGAAACAAAAAAAAATGTTACAAACCAACAACATCCCACAAACATACAAACCGGGGTGATCGCCATAACTTGGCGTTATGATAACGCCAAGTTAACAAGAGGCCCATGGGTACATGGGGGAACTTGGCGAACTGAATCCAAACAATTGCAGCAATTTCTAAATCGGGAAAAAATTGGCCAAAATCGGCCAAAAATTACCTAAGTTATCATGCCTCTTATGTTGAAAATCATTATGATTGCAAAGTGATTCATGGGAAATGAAAAATCATAACGTATAAATCATCATTACGTTATAATATATACAATAAGATGAATTAGTGGGCCGATTTTGAAATTTGCCCATGGGCCTCAAGGTTTCCCCATGTATCTACAGGCCTCTTGTTTGTGTGTAGCACGAGAGGGAAATCATAAGGTACGTTATCATCGTTATGATGTCTAATGGGAACCATCGATAACCAAGGGTGATAAAGAAGTATTGACTGGCATGGTTTCGTTTGCTGTGTGTTGCATCGATATGCTAATTTTTTTAAAGGACATACATTTTTACAGGGAATTGGACTGGTCCGTATTGCTGCTTGCCGGCTTCACGCAAAGCGAGCTGGCAGCAGCGGCGACCTTTGTGAGACTATCAACCTTAAACATTCATTCAGAAGCCAAACAACATTAAGCAATAAAAAATCCGTATCAACCTATAATTAACAAAATTACTATGGATTTATCAATCATGTTGAGTGTTTAGCTCTTGTTGGCACCTGTTATACTTATGAAATATATGACAAAACAGACCAGCGTGCTAGGCCGCGTGGCGTAGCGGCTCAGTTTTAGACTTCCATGCCAGAGGCCGGTGTTCAAATCCAGTACACGAACATAATTTTTTTTCCCAATTTTCGTGCCACAACAATTATTTCATCTAATTTCAATAGAACACGATTCGTGCTGTCGATGACAACAGCTGAGCAGTTTTTTATGACTATAGAACTGATATTTACGATTTTATTAGCAATCGAAAATTTGACGAAAATTGACTGAGTGAAATTTGTTTTTTCAACTCAACGCGCTTTGAAACCGACGAATATTTTGATAGCATATGTCAACAATCAAAGTTTGGCAATTGTATCAGTTTCAGAAAATGTTAATTTTGTTACGATCGGACGAAAATTAGTGAATTTATTGCGAAATAAATAAGTTGAGAGATTGTGGTTGCCGGAAATTTTCGACCTGCTACAATTGCTTTAACAATGCATTATTTACAACTAAGTATAAGTAGAAAAAGTTTACAATTACATTACACTTTCAGAATATCTAAACTGTTTAAAAATGGAACTCTAAAGTACGGACGTATTGAGCATTGAACTTGTGTCATTTTTTGAAAACTTTGATGCTATTGTAACCGGAAGTGACGTCATCGACATTCATGATTTTTTAGTACACGTCTTGGTATGTTGCGGAGAACAGGTGAACCAAATTTTATTACCATCGGACATGTATTGACGATTTTATAGGCGCTCAAATTCATATTCATGAAACTTATATTGCCATTTGGGACCGATACCACTTTTAAAAAGTCGACCTTAGGCGCTCGGGAAAACCATTGGTTGGATCGCCGTATACGTCATTAGAAAAAGTTTGCAATTTGAATGAGCTACACGGCGAAGAAAAAATTGTAAATTTTGTAACGATCCAGCCATTATATCTGATAGTAGTGATTTGCACACTCACAGCCATTTGACGTGTGTGACAGATACTGTTGCCATGCTTCAAATACTTTAAATTTGTTTTATGTCATCCCGCTGAATCTATCAACCCTGCTTATTAGAACATCCCAATGAACTATTTGACCTGCATTGTTTGGGAAACTCCCGTATCTTTTAACAAATGCGGAAGAACTCTGTCATGATACTCAGGATACAACAACTTTGTCAGACTTGCACGTACAACATCCTCACACGCTAAGGAACTTTTCCAAAACACAAATGTGGAAAAAAGAATACAATAAAGTTTTCTCGGGACAGTTACCACGGTGTAGGATGATGGTCGCCTGGTGGGTAAGGACAGAAGAGCATTCTCGCGTTGAAGTAGCATGCGCAAGGGATTTAGGAACATACAGCGCTACAGTCAACTGGGTGACGGGAGTATACGAAGGTGTCTTGGGGTATATGAATCGTTTGGATGTCTTAGCGGACTTGATCGGCGCATAGGAGCTGTGTCACTCAGAGCGCAAGAGCAGCTTTTGAGTGGGGAACAACACAATCACGCTGGGTGGTTATATGATATCAATGGCTATCAGTGAGTGGCTGTTTCCCAATATTAGCATGGGGGTTATGTGCAAACATTCAATGGCTAATCAGCTTGAATGGTGGTTGTTTTACCAACATATTTTAGCATTATCCCATTTTAGGGCATCCATGACTAATCATGAACAATACAGAAATGATGCCAAAACATTCGGTCGATTCAATGAAATCAATAATAGACAGTTCACTTGTTATGCTTCTTAAACAATGTAATGGTAGGTTGAACATCATTTTCTGGGATTCATAACATTATACATCAAAGTCTTTGATGAATCAAATTGCATGACAATAATTAATCAGCAGCTACTTTAGACTGATTTTTTTATTTTCATTGGCATAACTTTTTTAATTATGTTAAACGATATGTACTCCCATTTATTACGAATGCAACCTTTTTGATACAATCGACCATATTTTGGTGCATCCTCATGGTACTAATTTAACAGTTTGTTTCTCGTTAACTAATACAGAATATTGCTTAGAATCAAAATATTCTACATATAGTGATAATTCCATAAACGGCTGGTCGGATCTATATCAATGGTAAATATGATATATGCAAAAAAATTAAAATGCGTTAACCCATATCAATATATATATGTTAAATTAAATAGATATCAGTTCACATGGACTTTGTAGATATGTTCCAACTTTTTGGAATCTGATCAAACACTTTATTTCAAGCCGGTCTTGGCGATCGCTTCGCTTAGTTACTAATTTTTTTTATCATACAGGTCGCAATTTTTTTTTACAATCGTTAGGCGTCAATAATGCGCAAAACCGAGAGGTTTTGTTTTGACCTTGATCTGAAACTAATGTCAAGGTCTTGGAATAAGTGAAAAACCAGTAACTCGAATAACTCCGTTAATAATGGTCGGATTGTTACACAATTTACATCATTGTGTAGCTCATTCTAATTGCAAACTTGCTAAAATAAATGTAGACATCGAACAAACAGTTTTCTCAAGCGCCCCAGCCCCAGTGTAATTGGAGCCTTATTTAAGCACAAACACCTTTTGGAGAGAGATCCTAATAAAATTTATCAGCGCTAATTTTAATGTTTATTTTATTTTATAAGTAGATTTTTGGACAGTAGTCGACTTAAAACTACACAAAAACCTTATGGAAGGTTGTCAACTCCATTAATAGGTCCTAAAAGTATATTCCCATCCTATAACCACCCTATGAATGTCAGATATCCAAATTAAATACATAACAATTTTGAATCCCGAACATTCAGAAAATCTCTGTGGTTGCTACACCTGAGGAGATATTGCCATGAACATTTGTCATAATATGCAATAACTAGTTCAGATTTTGCTGAAGCTGTCTCTGTGAAACCTTTTGTGAAAAACCCCTATATGATCATGGTACACCCTACCCCTTAGATATGTACAACGAGATATGACAATTTCAGCTCAAAAATCAGTCTAGAAAGTAGCTGCTGATTTATTAATGTTTTTTCATGCAATTACCATGTCTACTTACTATGATATTACTGATCATCAATATTTTTTAAGACTTTGATGTATAATGTTATGAATCCTATATACAGAAAATGATGTTCATTGGCCTTAGAAGTCACTGTAGATAGCATGCTATAGAGCAAGTAAATTGTTTAAGCAGAAAAGTTGGAACATAACAAGTCCATGTGAACTGATCTATTTAATAACAATTGATATGTTGCATTTTAATTTTAGCATATCATTTTACCTTGATATAGATGTTTATGGAATTATCACTATGTATATTCTTGATCATTTCAGTATTAGTTACTGATTAGTCATGGATGCACCATATATGGTATAAAATGGGATATGTGTTTATTTACTGCTAAAAGTGTCATGTTGATTCAAAAGTATTTCTTATCCCCTACCTACCATTACATTGGGAAGCATAAGTGATAGTATTATTGATTTCATAGAATCGACGAATGTTTGCACACTTGTTCACAACCCCTCTAAATGCTATATATATATATATATATATATATATATATATATATATATATATATATATATATATATATATATATATATATATATATATATATATATATATATATATATAATATATCTCTCTATATCTATATATCTCTATATATATATATATATATATATATATCTCTATATCTCTATCTCTCTCTCTATATATCTATCTTATCTATATATATATATATATATATATATATACGCATGTTTTATGCGATATGATGTGGTAGAACACACGTTCAGATATGCTTCTGACCAATCTGTGTGCCTTGCAAGACAATGCGTGATTTTGTGCTGGTTACAAAGCCCACTTATATTGTAAAAAACACCAACTACGCGCTATGAAACGCAAATTGACAATCACAATATTATACACTTCATGTCGATGCTGATGGATGTTTATGAACAGTGATTCGAAGGGAAATGTAGGCTTAAAAACTTCTCTTGCGCTCGGTATATGTCAGTCTCGTTGTGGAACACCAGTAATTGTTCTTGGCTGCTTGATGGAGCCTTGGTAACGACAGCGAGTTCCTTTGGAAGTTGAATGGGCATTTAGCGTGTCCTACCAAATCTGTCGATAAAGGAGCACAGCTTGTGTTTTTGACAGGAGGCAGCATATGCTTAATGGCATCATTAATCATGTGCATTGTCAGCTTGACATAATACCGTGAGTGGGAGTTTGTGATAGGGACAAAACATAAAAGATAATTGATTATATAAATTTTAGTAAAGACTTGAAATGTTGCATATTTAACGACGCTATTTTGCTCACTAGCTGACTTGGCGACTGCCACAAGTTGTTTTAAGTTTAAGCCGTGCATGATTTGTGTCAGTATTTATCCGTTGCATCAAGAAACCCTATCTTTGCACATACCAACTAGCAAGCATGTTTCTGCATGATAACGTTAGTTATGATGTCTGCAGAGTAACGAAATCCTGAATAAAATTTTCTGCTATGCATGCAGTATTGTTGTCATACAATTGTTGCTGCATTACCGACTAGTGCACACTTGCCAACGTTGCCCCTTATATCATGTACTCTTCGCATGTATTATCACAGCCCTCTATCACAGCCAGACCCTCATACATTTCACAAGACTCTCAGGACCTCTAAATTCACGTCATATACACTAATCCCTTTGAAACAAACTTATTATTTCGATCTAGCCATAGCCCTAAAACAATTAACATTCCAAGCTATTAACTTCAAACCCTTTTACTCCCGAAACGTATCAGAATTACAGGTAATTAACACCAGGCCCTTTGATCTCAACTTTAAACCTTATCAATATTCAACCTTAATCCCTTTCATGTTTAGTCAGTAATTGCGGCAATGTCCGGTGCGGGCAGATGCCAGTGGGCATCCAATCAGAATGCGCCACCTATGTCCAGCCCACATTTTGCTCTATAAATACAACGACAAACCTCATATACCAGACTTGGAAATATATATCGTACACATCTACAACTTCGAACATCTCAACATCACAGTTGTAGTAAAGACCATCCAAACATCCCCAGAGCGTGCCGATCTACAACTTCGTAAATAAAGGATTACATCTACAGTTCGCCGTATCAATTACTCGCTACACCTCTCGCAAGCCATCGTCGAATCCCCGACGGTCACAGTATCCACGCGATCGCCCTTCTCTCTTCGCATGTCATTACTCACTCGCCCCGTTTACTAATCTCCTGTAGTTTTCATTCAAAAATATTGTTGCACCAAAAATGTTAACATAAATTTGCTTATGTCCGGGGTAAGGAACATACGTCGGGCATATAACTTACAACAAAGCTTACATGTCGCGTTGTATATCATGGCTATTAGCACCGCACCATCAATTTTGCATTGATATTTGCTCAATTGTCATCGCTGACAATCATATCATGGATGTCATTTCGCAAGTGATATAATCTCGCTATATTAGCAAGAATAGACGAACATGAACGTGCCAAAGTGTGTTCTGGTTCACTAAAATGATGTATACGACAGGTGTTTGCAAATTTATTGTCGCATTAAATACGAACAATTCTGTACAACAATCGTGGGCAACGTATAATGCAAGTAAAGGGGATATTGGGCAGTGCACGGTACCTACATTGTTCATGGAGTTAGTGCAATACATTTTAATATATTTCACGATCGGCAAGGGATGCAAAGATCAAATATAACCCCGACCTACAGGTTAACTCTGTTTGCACTGAATAAACAGCAGCAATGAGATAAGCTAAACACTCGGCATGAAACAAAGATAAACAGCACCTCGCTCGTTGATGCTTGTTTGAAACGATTGCGTTTGAAATATTAAATGTGTGACATGTTCGTTTACATTTGTAACTTATTGTGACGCAATATAGTAATCTCTTCGTGATAGGAGGTTAAATGCAATTCGCAGTATCTGTCAATTTACAATAGCGCAGATATAAAGTAAAATGACTCTCCTACAATAATTCGGTTTAAAATACTTGAACCTATCAATGTTTATTAAAATAGAAAGCAAGTGACATCAGATGACGAAAATGTGTCACTTGAGTTTTGCACGCAGAAACTACGCGTGATGTTATGAACGCGTGATGGTCCAGATTGAGGTATCTATACATTCACATGGCTTATGCAAGTGTTGCATAGTTTTATCATGGAAAATATATATTGTGGCGCAACTGCATGGATCATTAAAGTAGGTGACAGGTAGAATACCATCTACTGCATCTTACATGGAAAGCTAAAGCATGCTCACCTTCACTACATCGACATACAGATTGTGACCAGTACCTCCAGAATCTGAAATTCATAAATTCATTCAGTAACTTAAATTGATCTGCAACGCTGCTACCAAGATCACTTTACGATATAAATCACCTTCTAATGATATGACAGTTGCATTAAGTCAACTTAATTTTTGAGCCATGGGTCTTTGATCGTGATGATATTTAGCGAACAACGGTATTTAACGGGTATAATGTATCAGCCGATTAATCAACTGCTGCCATCCCTAATGCGTGCCATTATCATCAGCATTTCATCTCGGTATGAAACGGGATTATAATTAATAATTTTGATGATTCTGTGTTTATAAGCAGGCACCAATTGCGCAATGCTCTTGACAACACCAAGCATGATGCCACAAAAACACGCACCGTATCTGATGTGAAGACGTGGCAGCATGTAGCCAAACTTGGTACGCTGATTTCGCCATACTTCTCGTCTGAGTGATCACGTTAACCTCGTTTTCATAGAATAGGTTATCGCAAATAAATAAGTAGAAATCCGGCCGAAATGATGAATACAACACCGCGCTTGCTATTGTTATATTATTACACCAGACACATATAATGCAGAAGATCTTAAGTGTACTTACCGTTAATGTATTGACATCCAAGTAAGTAAAAGTATCCAAAGTTGCGAAATTTACACCAAATCACTAAATGAACAGGATTTATCGACAAAGATCGCCCAAACAATCACATACGCATAAATCAAAGTTGAATATTTTGACCAGGGCATACATTCATCCTGACATGATGGCATGTGATGGCACATATCGGCCATGGTATTTGTTAAAATAATTGATCCAGCGACAAATTCGAATGCCTGTGTCCAGTAGAAGATTATACTGTGGTGAAACAAAATAAAAAGATATCAGACATCAGATATAAGAATTTTGAGCAGCTGAACATGTTAAATATGTCTTACCACAACGTAAGCAGTACATATTGGCTCGCGTTGCAATAATGATCGGAAACATTTGGGAAAAGTTATTTGTTTTAAACTCTCCTGTGTAAGTGTTAATGTATGAGCTTGTTCCACTGAGATTTCAATGTGATATGCAACGAGCGATATGCTGGCTTGTTTCCGTTGTCGCATATTCTGCTGCCGCATACCTGCAGTGGACCCCTTATACAGACTCGTCTTTCATGGCGAGCGGCCTGTTCTACTCGTAACAAATATTAGACACTTATTTGCTGGAACACTTTTTGTATGAATTTGCATCTCTTCTTCTCTAGGTTGACAAAGTGTTGCTGCCAATGTGTTATAGTTTATAATTGTACGAGGTTTTGTGATAACGGGTAATCAGGGCTACCACCTATTAGACTAAGAGAGCAGGGTTGTTAATGTACAGAATTGTTCTTGGAGATTTGATAATGGTGGCAAGGCTTAGCAGCTCTATTTGGACCACGCCATGTCTGGCAAAGATGTAAACTGGTAAACAATCGAAGCCACGACATGTAAATCATATATAGTGATGATTTGCCGATTTTTACGGAAGCAATATGCGGAATGAACGAAATTGTCGGATGTTGCTGCTGTGTAACGGACATGTAAAGCCATGTGACTCAACTAACAAGAGTTATTGCCATTAATGTCGATAGTGAGTTAGGTAACACGTCATTAGCTCGCATATGCTCAGCAAATGTCCGACCTGCTGTGGACTACTGGTTTAATGTTCTCCAGGGATTGATAACGTCATGGTTATGACGTGGTGTCGTACCAACTCAGCCGAGAAGCGTACACTTAATGTATGTTGGGAGAATGCGACAGATCCATTACTGACACCTTAAATGGCACAATCTGTCAGCTTTACATGTTAATAAAAGTGTGACGTTTGTGCTAGGGAAGAAAATAAACAATTGATTTTATGGGTGTCGGACATCTCTTGAAAAGCTGTGTAGTTAATACCGACCAATTTATTTTATTTTGCGTATGGGCGAGCTAATATTGCGAGATGAACGAAACCAGACCCCACCGGAATAACCATAAGTGCTAACTCAGAAAGAGCTCTGCGGCCAAGTCTCTATGTGGCTATCATTGTCAAAGGATGTCCGTTCCTATTTCTAAAATTTGCCATTTCGTCTACAAGGCTACCGACAAAATCATGTACACGTGAACTTGAAGTGGTATTAACACTTAATGTATTTGTTCATAGCGTGAGCAGGAGAAAACCCAAGGTACAATGCAAATACGCATACAGTACGCGTCGTTGCCTTCAGGCTTGTGTCAGCAAATGGAGTAGTCGACCAAACTCTACATCTCTTGTTTTGAGAAATGCATTTTACTACTGCAAAGTGTTTGCTACACTAATGAGTCCGTATGAGCTAGGATGGATTTTGCTAATTTATCACCCAAGCGTTTTGCTTTTCTAAGCAGCATATTAACATGTAGCTCCGAGACACACTGAATTACAAGTACTTAAATAGATATACAAGTGAAGACGATCTAGTGCAACAGTAACAGAAGGCAGCACCTTAGAGAGCTTAAAACGCACAAGATCTTCATTCAAATGATCAATTTACCAAGATTAGCTGCATTCGTTTGGATCAAATGTACCTTTGACTAGATAATGCAAGCCAGAACAACAGCGGATCTGCTGGAGGAGGAGTTTTGTTGTGAAGTTATTGACAACCAAACGTATTTGAATATCCGACCTATGATATATAAATTGATTAATATTACTAAACATATGTATGATTTCACAATCGAGTAGTGGAAAAGGCATTAGCTCGTTTGTAGGTTGTATGCGTCCATCGTCCCGTCAAGCGTTACCATCTGGTGATTGCTTAGTGGAGGATTCAGAAAAATAGTAGAATAATAATGCCCTCGAGTGAAATTACTTGATCAAATTAGAAGGTTTGCCTCAGAGGAAATTTTATTCCTATACGAAACATGCGGGGATTTAACTTGCGATTAAGTAGCATAATATAGGTGATACGGAGCATGGAGGAATTACGAAGGCCGTGAACAAAGATCCACCCAAGATATGCAGCTGGTTTCTAAGCCATGCATCAGCGGATTTTGATTTCACTCTCCGGAGACTTAGATGAATGTACAGTGCACCCTTATATTTTAAGTCATTTAGGTAAAATGACTATCCACAATGATTTTGATGATCCATAATAGTGCGAATTGGACATGTGCGATCATTTCTTGCAATAATGGTTATTTACGCCAGCTGATACCACCGAATGCGGGTGTCAGTAGTTGGTTTATCGGCAAATCGCACGTGTCTGTCCTTAAAAAACTCTATCAATGTTTATGGCATTAACAGGTATGTAATTGTTTACAGATGTTATAACTTTTATCGCTGTTAATAATTTCCTGTTATCGAATAATTATGTCGACGAAATTGGTTGCAACAGGCATCATGCGGGCACCATTTCATCACGTCATATCTGAAGTAGGGGAATGGTATATAAGACGGGATGGCAGCTTAGTCTATTCAGTATCTGCAGATCACATACCGACCTGGATCATCATGTCAATCTTCAAAACAACCTTGACTCTGCTCGTCGTGGCATTCCTCGTATGCTCTGCTGACGCTAGGCACAAAGGTGAGTGCATGCCAAAGACGTTAGTGATATTGACACCACATGAATATATTTCAACTAATTCCGTGTCACCTTCTGCTGTGATTTTAGGTAAAAAAGGCCGCAGTTATCATAGAGGGGGCGGGCGTAAGAACCATCATAAGACAAGAAGCTCGGACTTGTTCAGCAGCTCGAAGAGTGGCCATTCCAGTATTTCACATGGCTCTAGTGATTCAAGTGACTCAAGTGACTCCAGTGGCGTGATTGATGCAACAACACCGGCACCAACCACAATACCGGCGCTAACTACTTCACCAACGCCTACTTTCCCAGCAGGTCACATTAGTTTTTTTCTATCGAAACCTTCCGTAATATCATTTTACCAATATGGTGAATTGCCGTAAATTAAAGATTAAGGTTTACTGCATCTCGGATATTGACATATATTGAAAGCAATTTTCCGTGGTTCCTTGTATTATCTAAACTGCTATATAATTGATGGATCTGGCGATGCAGGATGTACTTCATGTGACCCGACCATAGGCCCCAGCCCATGCGATCAACCCGACTTTCGTTCTTATGCCGATTGTCTGTCCAACACTGTCTTCAATACTTGCCGAATCGATGGATGTTCGGTCAATCAGTGTCCTAACGGACAGACATTTGACCCCAACATATTTGCATGCAATTAGCTTTTCGGATATATTTTGGATTCGACACTCGAACTTCGTATGCAAAGTTCACGAGGATTACGATAAAGTTCAAGTAATGCCAATAAACTGATGAAGAACGCAAACCTATTTCTGCTTTTATTTAACAATATTTATACACACATCTACACAAATACACTCCCACATAAACGTATATTTATATATTTGCATTTATTTAAATATATATATATATAAATATATATATATATATATATATATATATATATATATCAATATATTCATATATATATATCAATATATTTATATATATATATATATATATATATATATATATATATATATATATATATATATATATATATATATATGTATATATTTATGAATACATATTCATAATTATATATATGTATGTATATCATTGATTGAAACAGGCTAACATGTTTTTACAGATCTGGTCTTAATTTCGCCCTCAATTTGGGTATATTTTGTGGCCGCAGCTAAAACGAGTTTAAACTCATGATCCGAGATTTTACCATCATCAAGTGGTGTCGATACAATGTCAGCAATGTTATTCGATTTGCTCTGTGCTAGAATGCGGATCTGATCATTTTTTTCACCTTGATGGTCAGCCGCCGACTGATGAATTTTCCAGCAATTACAAATAGCCCACAAGCGGCTCCAGTAGCACCCAACACTGTGGAAATAGGAAACTACTGTAGACATTACACCTGCGACGCTTGCGCCTAGACACATACCAACAGCAACTAAAGCAGTGTCTACTATGTCCACTGAGTTTACTGCACACCTATATTTTTTGTACATAGTACCATAATTTTCAATTTCTTTCTCAAGGTATTGCTTCTTGATATCATTCAACAGATAGGAGTGCCCTGGATTCCCATCAGGCGGCTCCGGATTTAACAGGGCAGTAAGAATGGTTGGTTGTTGTTTCATACTGCCATTGTATACATCAGTCTATATGTCAAGTTCAATAAGGAGCGATACTACAGAACAAGACGCCGTTCTATTTGTATGAAAATTAATAACGTTACCTTTGTCCAGCTGTAAAGATTGGTCTACAGATATAACAACAGCTCGTTGATGAGCAGGCTACAACTACAGTTGCCCCTCTGTTTTGAGTGATTGTATAAAAGTTAATAACGTTGCCTTGTTCCAGCTGTAAATGCTGGTCTAGAGCTCGTTGGTCAGCAAGCTTGTGTATCCCTATCGATTGATTTATGCCATTTATAACAGGAACGACCGCCATAACACCAGTATCAGCGCCCACACCAGAAGACAACCCCATACGAATGATTTTACCATTCGATAACATGACATATCCACAGCTTGAGTTTCGTGAGTCTTGATCCCTGGCCCCATCACCAAACGACCACTCACATCCACTGCGTTTTCAGCTACGTGTTGTCTCAGGTCCCTGCGCTGCTGCCTATGTCTGTCATCAACACACTTTTTATTAACCGCATCATTTGTCGAAATCAAGTCTCCCAGCTGAACGATTTTATTATCGCCCATTTCAAAGTCTCCAGTCATAGTACAGCCTCCTTTATCCATTTTTTGTGAGTCTACATAGGTCTTTGTTTCATATACAGAGAGGTCGACGCCCTGATCCGTTTTATGTTGAGTTCCATAAATACTCGCTTTTGTTGACATCTTGTAAATTGAAGAACAACACCAATAGGAAAGTCGTGATTGTTCAATAAACGCCCCTTATTATCTCTTATCTGCAGACATTTGAAGTGCAAGAGTCCGATGGGCAAAGCGACAGCTACTCCCTGTCCTGTAGAAATTTGCGCCTTTGTAATGGCATAGTTGATTCAATGTTATGCCAAACCACAGTATACGTGATTGACCTAAGACCTAGGCATAGATCACCTGCACTATTGTCAATAGCATTTTGCAGGGACACAGCCTCGCCACTTTGAACATTTGACAGAGTGTGATACATAGCACTATGGATAAACAAGCCTTTATATTCAATACGAACAAAACGTACTAAACCAGGCCGGTATACCCACCCCATATGGCCGCCAAAGACTTATCACATCTCCTCATCCAGTTTAAGGCAGGTAAAATTACAGATGCGTTAAGCGTGTAGTTCTCTAACCTGTTTGATAAAAACTTAGTACACCAGCCCTGGCCTTTCGTGGGATGCGCTTCTTAAGAGCACAGGGGTGGAACTCGAGCTTCTCACCGATTATGTCAAGCACCTCTTCATTGAGAAGGGGCTGCGCGGTGGGATAAGCATGGTGTCGCGCCGCCACGCTAAAGCCAACAACCCATACGTGGAGGGCTTTGAGCAGGATAAGCCAGCGAGCTATATCCAGTACCTCGATGCTAACAACCTGTATGGGTGGGCATAAGTCAGCATTTACCTACTTCGGGTATTGAGTGGGTGGAACAGCCTGAGAACCTACAGATCCAGGACCATCCCGATGATGCTGAAACGGGGTATACACTTGAGGTTGACTTGGAGTATCCTGCTGAGCTTCATGACGAACACAACGATTACCCCTAGCGCCGGAGCGGCTTCTTGTGCAAAATTAATGTTTGCCAGACTACCAGAAGGATCTCCTGGGTGCATTGGAGGGCACCGGAAATGGAGTTGAAAAGCTGGTGCCCAACCTGCGGAACAAGGAGAAGTATGTGGTACACTTCAGGAATTTCAAGCTCTATTTATCTCTTGGTATGAAACTCACCAAGATACACTGTGCGCTTGAATTCCCTGGATGGAGCCTGACATTCGGATGAACACAGATCTGCGTAAGGTGGCCACCAGCGACTTTGAGAAAGACCTGTATAAGCTGATGAATAACTCTGTGTTCGGTAAGACCATGGAGAATCTCCGGAGGTGAGACGATGTTAAGATTGCACGCTCATCGGAAAAAGAGAAAATACGTGGGCTTGTGGCCAGCCCTGCCTATGCTCGATATAAAGTGCTTGACTATGATCTGGATGCCCTGCATATGCACAAGACCCGTTTAGTCATAAACTGTCCGGTGTATGTGGGCATGTGCATTCTAGATCTTTCAAAGCATTTAATGTACAACTTTTATTACAATACCATGAAGCCTAGATACGGCAACAACCTCGGCCTGCTATACACAGACACGGACTCGCTGCTTCTCGAGATCCGTACATCTGACGTCTATGCCGACACGAAAGATGATGGGCATCTCTTTGATACCAGCAATTATAATCCTGCCCATACCCTGTACATTAACACGAATAAGAAGGTTCTGGGGAAGATGATGGATGAGTTCGCTGCCAATCAAGGAGTATGTTGGTCTGCGCCCAAAGATGTACTCGATCTTGATGTCGAGCCGGGATGAGATTAGAAGGGCAAAGGGCGTGAAGAAGGTGGTGGTCAAGAAGCATCTACGGCACGCTCAGTACGTGAAGTCACTGTTCGCCCAAAAGCAGTTTCGCCACGGAATGAACATGCTCAAAAAATATACGTGCTCGACGTCAACAAGGTGTCTCTCTCCCCTTTTGACTCAAATAGGTGGATAGCCGCGAACGGTGTGGACAACCTGGCCTATGGTCACACTAGTTTACCAACAAACTAGCCCCTCGGCTCCTAGTAATGAACAACTCAAAGAACCCCTTGAAACGTGGGCTAGCTCCTCACCAGCGAATATTGCAGAATTGGGCCACTGGCAATACCAATTACTACCGACCCGTTGCTCTCGTTACAGCTTGTATGAAACTTTTCGTATTAGTGCTACTAGATATCGCAGACGGGTAACTTACTACCTGCGACAATCAATTTTGCTTTAAGGCTGGTCACTCATCGGATTTATGTATTTACACCGCCAAGAGTATTATACAATAGTATAAAAATCTTGGCAGCCATGTGTACACATGTATTTAAGATGCGTCGAAGGCCTTTGACAAGGTCAATGATTGGTTGCTGTTTCAAAAGCTCATCAACTGAGCCATGCAATTGGTTGTGTTTTTAGTCAGAACGTAAATGTGTTGGTATTAGAAACAGGTAATTTGCGAAGTGGGATGGTGTATCGTTTCGATATTTTACTGTATATGATGGCGTTCGACAAGGTGGAATTTTAACCCCTAAATTTTTTAATGTTTCAACTGCTTGTGCTTGTTGGTGTAGATACACGTATATTGCTGATGATTTCGCCGTTTTTCTTACATCGGTGGATAGGTCTTTGAATGGAGCATCGGATCGATCGTACAATTACCCATAAAAAGGTGACACATCTTTTGAAGACAGTTTGGTGACCAGTTAAAGAGCGCAATGGAGAGTGAGCAGATCGTGCCAGTGGACAATGTGACACTAAACCCTGTGCTCGTGTATGTCGCTTTCAGTCGCGACTCGTCGGCTCACGACTTGATCCGTAAAGTTTGCAAAGATTTTTACTCTCTAGATGAGCTACAAAAGGTCAAGGAAGTCCTTTGGAAAGTAAGTGACAAGGAAGTTCTTCCTTCGTTTATTCGACGTCGCGACTCAGCAGCGAGGTCTGAAGCTGATGCCATACTTGATGATATTTTGACAGCAGCGCTTCAAAAGCTTGAAGCTGCTGAGAAAATGCCCATTTTTGCAGTTGACCCGCAGGGCTTACATCGCATCCCCAAGGCCACCCCTGCGGAAACGTGCGCCGTAAGCATATGTGAACGAGTCAACGACAAAGAGGGCAGGCTCAAGATGCTCGACGACGCGATGGTCAGCATCCAGCGCATAGAAAGTCGCCTATCTGCTCCAAAGCCAAGTAACAGCCCTCATATGCCGCCGTCACAGCCACACCCACACCCACTGCGAAATCTGTTAGCAGTAAAACGATTACCAAGACTGGAACCGCTACCCTGAATTAAGCAATCGCCTCTCAAAAGGATGTGTTTTAAAACAAAGTCAGTGCGCCTACCGACCGAAGCAACGACGGCTACAAAACTGTAGAAAGAGAGAACACACGTCAAGAAGAAAGCCCATGTCAAGGTGTTGCTACCTCCACTACTCTGCGGGGAGCACCAGAACCCAGCAGAGATTTGTTCGTCTACAGAGTCTGTAAAGATACCACTACAGATGAGCTATTACGGTACATGCAAGATAAAGGAGTGGAATGTCGACAGGTAGAGAAGCTGTCAAATGACGCCGCCAAGTTTAACAGTTTCCGCGTGGAAATAAAACTCTCTGATCTCGACAACCTTTTGAATGAATGTTTTTGGCAGGTTGGCATATGTGTTAGGAGATTTTATCGCAAACAGGAAAGCAATTAGGTTGTATTTGTCACTGTTTTTAATGTCAATGTGTCACAACTGAACGTTTTGTACATATAATAGTAGAGGCCATAGGGATGATTCGATTGTGTACATTAAGAAATTAATGAATGAATCTGATGTTCTGTTTCTACAAGAGCATTGGTTACATGAAAACGAATTTGATGTACTGGAAACTAAATTAGATGGTATCATTGTGGCTGGGGTGTCTGGTATGGATTCATCTCGGGTTTTCAAGGGGAGACCATATGGAGGCTGTGCATTTCTGCATTAGCGGGATTCGAAGTTTTCAATCCGTCTTGTGCAATGTAATAGTGTCAGGTGCACTGCTTGTGTGGTTACTGTAAATTGTGACGGTCGATCTGCGTCAATTTTAGTTATAAATTTGTACATGCCGTGCGATGTGTCATCTTCAACTCCATGTAACAACATCTATAGTGAAATTCTTAATGATGTCCCTTCCATCATCAGCGCCAACTTTGATGTGGATTTCGTGGTTCTATGGGGTGACCTTAACACGGATTTTATACGCAATAGTTCACGAAATACAATTTCAATGAATGCATTCTGTGAGCAGCTAGGTTTTAGACCTTGCGAGTCGATTGGATCAAGTGTCATTGATTTCACCTATGAGGGCGACATGCCTAATGCAAGATCTGTTTTGGATCATTTCATAATATCTGAAAATATATTGCCGTTAGTCTCAAGATATACATGTACTCATGATGGCGACAACTTATCTAACCATAGCCCTGTTTTTCAGAGTTTGAATGTCAATGTTTCAAAGTTAGGTAAACCGAAACGCAGCATATCCAGTAAGATAATGTGGTCTATTGCCGATGAAAACGGCATCAGCAGTTATAAACACTACTTGAGCGGTTTTATGTCAAATGTCAAACTACCAACATCTGTTGCGACATGTACCATATCTGGTTGTAGAACGCCTAATGAAATGATTGAAAATACTTAAAAGATATAATCAATGCATGTGTACAAGCTGGAATCCACAGCTCGTTGGCAAAAGGTGGCCGAAAGAGAATAGCGGGTTGGGGCAAACATGTCGCTCTTGTTAAAGAAAGATCGATATTCTGGTCACGTTTATGGGTTGAAAATGGGAGCCCTTGTGTTGGAATCCTTAAAGACATTAAATGCAAGGCTTAAAGGGATTACAAGCGGGTTTCACGCAGCGTAATCCGCAAGCAAGAACAATATGCGGCAGGTCGCATGGCGAACGCTCTGCTCAATAATCATGAGCGAGATTTCTGGCAGGAGGTGAATACGAAAACTCAAAAATCGGCAGCTGTGCCGTCTCTCATTGATAATGTTCAAGGGGACGAAGATATCTGCGCTTTGTTTAAGGACAAATATGAAGAATTTTATAATAGCGTTTCTTATGACGAATCTGAACTGTCAGAAGTCCAGGAGCTGCTCTCAATGGATATCCATTGCCAGTGCAACGTGGGCAATTGTACCGCTGCTTACTATGTTAATGTAGATCAAGTGAAAAGGGCAGTGAGTAGGCTACAGAATGGAAAATCTGATGCAAATAACTCATTTTCATCTGATAATATCATAAATGGCTGCGATGAACTGTATATCCGTTTGTCATTGTTATTTAGCGTTATGATGTCACATATGTATTCCCCGAGGGCATGTTGCTATCCACGCTCGTCCCTATCCCCAAGAATAGGAAGAAATCGATGAATGTCAGCGAAAACCACCGATCCATAGCCATCAGTAGCTTAGTAGGAAAATTACTTGACAATATTGTGATTGAATCTTATGCTGATATTCTTCAGACGAGTAACTTGCAATTCTCATTCGACGGCGAAATGTACATTTGTTCTCAAAGAGGTAATTGAATACTATGTTGGTCATGGCTCTCAATGTTATGTGATGTTATAAGATGCCTCTAAGGTTTTTGATCGCGTTGACTATATTAAACTGTTTATGCTGTTACGCAAGCGAGGCATGTGTCCAACCACAGGTAAGATGATGTTGAACATGTATACGCAGCAACGATTGTGCGTGCAATGGGATAATGAAATTTCGGACAGCTTTAGCTGTACAAACGGCGTGAAGCAGGGCGCAGTTTTCTGTCTCTGTGTTTATATGGATGAACTACTCATCCGTCTGTCACACACTAGAGTTGGATGTCACATTGGTTATAAATTGGTTGAGGCAATTGCTTATGCTGATGATCTGTTGTTGATTGCACCCTCATTGACCGCCGCCAAGATAATGCTTGAAACACGTGAGCAATTCGTTTTCAACTCAACGAAGAGCAATTTATTAATTTTTAATGATAACCAGTGCGCTGTAGATTTAAAGCTTAATGGTTGCACTATTCCTATCAGGGAAAATGCTTTGCATCTTGGTATCTATGTCGGTAAGGACTGTAATAATAATAATATGGATGTAGCATGTTCTTATTTAGTGTCACAAACACATTTGTTGATGTCAAGGTTTCGGGCTTGCAATGTAGATATGAGAAACAAGTTAGTTTCTGTACAAGTTTTTATTGCTCTCCCTTATGGAGTTTAGACCACCGACACTTAGTGGTTTTTTGCCGAACCTGGCGAAAATGTATTAGGCGTGTCTGGAAGCTCCATCCACAAACGCGTTCCATGTACCTACATCTTTTGACAGGTCAACAACCAATCATTAAACAATTAATGAAGCGCTATATCATGTTTCTATGTAAATGCATATGCAGTGGTAACAATGTGTTGTCCTTTGTGAGCAGACTCTGCGCATCTAGTTATTCGACTGTTGCTTGCAATCTGAGAATTGTAATGTCCACCATTGGTATCAGTACTAACGCTATTTTTCTCAGCAGAAATCACGCCGAATGAGTACCTACTCAGGTTGAGTGAGAATGAAATATACATTAATGTGTTAAACACTATTTCATTATTAAGAGAGCTCATTATGCAACTGGATGGACGAGCAATTTCCATTCTTACCCCACAAGAAATTGACGAGCTCCTGTCCACAATTTGCACGTTACGATGTTAATCTTCATTTCTTTCTTGTACTGATTTTATACAAATCTGTACGTTTATATGTACGAAATAATACTATATATCTATATATATATATATATATATATATATATATATATATATATATATATATATATATATATATATATATATATATATATATATATATATATATATATATATATATATACGTATCTATATGCATAAATATATTACTACATGTACAAAGATATATTTGTAATGCGCTCCTTAGTTTCACAGATGCAGCACCTCAAGGCAACGGGATGATAGTTCACACGTTAAGTGCTGTCCTTCCCGGGTTTGGGGAGCGAAATACCAACAGCTGCTCTCCAGCTACCTCGGAATGCTCCAGATTCCCAGATTTCATTAGAAATGTCCAAAACGACAAGACGAGATTCCTATATAAGGTGTTGGTAGTGAATATTATTAGGCCCACTTGTTGTAGCATTTGATTCTTGATAGGATTGCTGCAACTGTACGAGTGTACATAAAGAATTATAACCTCTGTCATAGTTTAATCGAAAATTTAAGACATATCGCTCGTGGCGACGTTTAATCTTTTTTAATTTATCTGTGTTTTACTAGGCCGTGGAATTCTTCCGAAATGCATTGCCCGCCGTATCGATAAAGGTTTCACAGAAAAAAAGCTTTGGATTTATCTTGTTTCCTTTACTTCTCCATCTATCCTGCGAACCCCACTCCGATCGACTTTGTTGAAGTTTTGCATGTAACTTTGGAGACAAATGAAAGCCCACATTTTCGAATTCCCTCCTGAATTATGCGTCCTGCTTTAGCATATATATATATATATATATATATATATATATATATATATATATATATATATATATATATATAGATATAGATATATATATATAGAGATAGATATATAGAGATATATATATAGATATCTCTCTATATATATCTCTATATCTCTCTATATCTATATATCTCTATATTTAGATCTCTCTAAATATAGATCTCTCTTTCTCTCTCTATCTATATCTCTCTCTCTCTCTCCCTCCTCTCTCTCTCTCTCTCTTGCTCTCTCTATCTCTCTTGATCTCTCTCTATCTTGCTCTCTCCATCTATCTGTCTTGATCTCTCTCTCTATCTCTCTCTCTCTATCTCTCTCTCTCTCTCTCTCTCTCTCTCTATCTATATATATCTCTATCTATATATCTATACTATATATATGTATATATATATATGTATATATATATATTTATATATAGACGTATATATACAGCTAGCCAGGATTGTCAACATAGGTGACATATCCCAGTGAATACATTTGTGACACCCTCCGATTATAGTGGAGATAGACACTGCGGATCATCAAGTAACATCTTAATTTACTGGCGAGTTCTTGAGCATGGAGCTTGTATAACTTACTCACTGGCCGGCTAATTGATAACAAAACTAATGTTTCGGCTTGCTGACAGATGGGTTAGCTGTCTGGTTAGTGAGCAGGCAGATGGGTGGCTGTCTTAATAGTTATCAGACAGATGACTCTACTGTCTGATTAGTAATCTGTGAGATGGGTTGGCTGTCTGATAAGTTACCAGATTAAACAGCTAATTGATTTGTTGGCATTTCTGTCTGGTCAGCAAATTGATTGCATGAACAACCAGTTCTTGCGCAATGTGATTGGTTATCAATGCTGTTAGCTGATTGGCTTACTTGTTAGCAGATTAAAGAGCTGGCAAACTGTTTGATAAGATAGATCATCCGATTGCTTAACTGACTGATTGTCAATGTGTAAATGCTCTTTTATATAAAACTGAACCTTCAACCACATTAAATGGTATGAATTACTGAAATGTTACCATTAAGCCTCCAACGAACGTTTGCTAAAATCACATTTTCCGACGTATTCCATACGTTGATCGTTGGGGGCCGATCACTAATTGACATGTAAACACTATGGTTTATCGACTCCCACCCAACCATCTATGCCAACAGTATTAATCGTAATGTACTGCGTTCGTTACATGTATCATTGATGGTAGACAGAAACATCCATGTTGCATGCGAGTATGGATATAAAATCTCAGGACCACGCCGCATATAATATGTTCTTTTCATGCAATCAGCAAACTAAGGGCAGATAAAACCCACCCCTTTCCAGCCCACCTCTTTGCAATTCGATAGATGTACGGCGTTGTCATTTAACATACGAGTATTGATTTAAAACGTCCGGAACGCAACACAAGATATTTATTCTTGTCACGCGATAAACTAACACTAATCAAGATATGTTCAGCTTATAAAAATATCTGATCACCCTAAAAGTGAAAGAGATGAAAGACATTGCGAATGATGTCAATTGTTGAGTATTTGTAACTGCAAAGCAGATATTCACCTCACTAGTACATTTGAACGTCAAGTTGAAATCGAATAACTGCAATGGTATTTGCATATGGACAGACCATGTATTTAAACAAATCGCACAATATCGTCGCCTTAGCAAATACGTTCAAATAAGTCGTACCCTTACGTTGAGACTGGAATGATCCGTTCCTTGTGGTCTATGGTGATTGAATCCCTCACATATTGTAATATGACAGATGTTAATGTGTTAGAATAATAGCGCGCCGAACGATGAGGTGGTGCAATAAGATTCCCTAAGCAACACATAATGATTGCCTTATCCACATCTCAGTCAGGCGTGATTCACTTGCATAACCCGTGTGGCGTTATCTCTGAGCTGTCGGCTGTTACTCAATGCCCACATACGTTTGGTCATATGTAAACCATGTCTCTTGACCGAAAGACCACCGTAGTCAATGCTATATTCGAAAAGATTGCTACAAGTTGTAGATTACGACATTTGTTTAGAATGTTCAATATTAAGTATCTGTATTTAAATCATAATGAGGATGTTCACTTAAAGGCTCCCATTGCAAATTTCCGCGACGCAATGTACGATTTATATGACAAATAACTAAACTTAAGGAATACACGTTGAGTCAAATGTGAAAAGCTTTCTAGATCTATAAACTGTTCTGGACTGTTACCAAGCAATAAATATAATTCAACAACCTGGAGGGACTATGCAACACAGATAGCCACGCATAAACGTGCATCACGTTATGATTATGGTGGAATGGTTTAAACGAAATTTAGAAATTGATTATCTAATTCAATGCATTCTTAGCTTGACATTGTCCCATTCTTTTGACAACATCTATTGATCCACTTATCAGCACCGGAAAGTAATATTTTTAGCTCAATATATTAAATTGTGTTGGTGTTAAGCTGATCCTGAACACTGACAGTCGCCAATCTTTAATATATTGGGCTGCTGATGTAGTATGTTGTACGAACAGCCATTCAGATGACTTGAAAACGGGTCCGGTAAAGAACTACCCTTGATGTAGGTAAACATTGGAAGTTACATATTGGAATAGTATTGAAAGAGACGTTGGTATTAAATCCAAAATTTACATTCAGCAAAAGGCCTAAAATGTGGTCGTGATTCGAGCGATCCCTTCCACAGGGCGTAATGTCAACGAAATAAATAACAATATATGGAGTGTTCCAAAATACAACGCGTTAAACCAGCAAGTCAACCCTCTATCCCTTTCCCCATATATACACTCAGTCTATTCTTCATCTCCACCCCAAAACATCCACCCGGTCTATCCTCTAAATCCATCCCCATGCATCCACTCCGTCTAACCTACATCCCTTTCCTGTAAATCTACTCTCCATCCCCTTTCCTCGCACACCTACTCAGCCTTGCCTCCATCCCCCTTCCCATACATCCACTCACCCTATCCTCCGCCCCCATCTCCATACATGCATTTGGTTTCTTCTCCAATTCCATCCCAAAAGATTCACTCATCCCATTTTCAACCCTCATCCCTATACACCCACTTAGTCTTTTCTCCATCTCCATACATTATCTCATCTTATCCTCCACCCTCATCTCCATACATCCTTTCCTAACCCCAATGATATAACCACAGAAATAGCTGGGCTCTGGGTGCATACCGTGACATGTTCGTTCTTTGACTTCGAATGAATAGAGAAGGGGGTAGAATAGAAGCGTTGTCTTGTATGTTACCGAGCACTATACCTCTCGCCATAACGGTGACGCCAGTGATTACGTGTTAACGTTACCAGTATATCTCACTTTCTTTGATCCTAACTCTTGGCTAAGTATAACAATTGGACTGGAGTTTATGTCCAATGACGTTTTTCCGGATGACACAGATAAAAAATGCGCTATATTGTCGGGCTTCCTAGATGCCATTCATATGAGCTATCCCATCACGGCGTTGATCCCATACGACCGTTCAAGTAGGTGTTCTCAACATGCTACCAACGCAGGGTGAGAGCACAGGAAGTCATCAACTAACAGATGATATAGACGAGTCAGCGTTGTCGCATCGTTTACCTAACAATGAGGCTAATATTCTCACCGTGGGTATTGGTTAGCCATGAAAAGAATGTTATAGGATGCGAGAAAGTCCAAATTAGCATTTTAAACTGAAACATATCGAACGTATGGTATTTTAGTCGGTAATGATATAGGTCTTGGTCCTTCGTGAGGTAGGTTGTAATTTATTCCTGTTTTTAATGATACCTTGAAATATACTCTGAGGTTCAGAACACGGAGATAAATCAATCAAACTGGAATACGAATAAAAATTAAGTATGTTTAGAGGAATATATGGGTGTCCTTGACATGAAATAATGTACAGGGTTGCTTCGTATTGCCTGCATTTAAGTCATCGACGCATGTTTGATAAGTAATTACAAAACCCTTCGAACGCAGCCGCATTCAATATCTGAGAGTATATAGTCCAATGCCTGATTACCTGGCTTGTTCCCCGGGACCCGTATGATCATGTTTGATTGCGGTCCCATCTCTGAAACGGGACGAACCCCACACGGTACCGTGCTGGGCATGTTTCTCAGTGGAGTTGGGCTTTGCAGCTCAGTTTGGGTAAGGGGAACAACACAAGCATCACAATCATCCTCATTTATCACCTTCACGATATCACCTCGTTCTTAAATGCGACGTCAAACCCTGATATTCCCATTACGATAATCAACGCTGCAAATTCTGCTCGACAGAGATTTCATTCAATATCCTACTTTCTTTAATCATTGCTGTAATGACTTATGATGCTAACTTCTAAGTGCTTGGTTATACCCACGATATTGCTCAACGTATCGTAGGAAACATACGGCCAGCATAAAGGACGTGGGCGGACGGATGTGTTGCATAAATTTGTTTACCAGACGCTTGTGTGAGGCCAACGGTCGTTTAAACCAACACAACCCACTCCACTTCACTTCTAAAAAGTAAATCAAAAGCTAACAAGAAAGTGATACCGACGGCAATATAATTAACAACCACTTGGCAGACATAGAGACACCCGCGTACTTAGACCTAGATCCACGCAGTACTGCGTACAGGCTTTTTAATCTGTTCCTTGTAATGTTGGCAAACCCATCTATATTGGACCAAAAGCTTCTCTTTGTCCGTTCTCACGGTTTTTCGGACTAAATTTGCGTTGGGAGAATGCACCACATCCATTGCTGACGCCATAAATGACACACTTTGTCAGCTTTACATGTTAATAAAAGTGTGATGTTTGTGCTAGGGAAGCAAATAAACAATTAATTGATATGATGGGTGTCGAACATCTCTTGAAACGCTGTGTAGTTAATACGGACCGGTTTACTATCTCTTGTGTATGGGCGAATTGATATAGTGAGATGAAAGAACTCAGACCCCACCGGAATTAACGTAAGTGCTAACTCAGGGAGAGAGCCTGATCTTCATATGCATCTCTGTGGTCAGGTCGCTATGGGGCTATCATGCTGAAAGGATGTCAGTTTCTTCGTTTGCAAGGCTACAGATGAAATCATGTACGCGTGAACTTGAAGTGGTATTAAAACTCAATGTAATTGCTCATAGCATGAGCAGGAGATAACCCGAGGTATTGTGTTAATAAGCATAAAATACACGACGTTGCCTCCGGCATGTGCACAGCTAATGGATGTGTCGACCAAATTCTACATATCTTGTTTTGAGATAACTTCAAGAAATGCATTATTTTACTACAACCTTTGTTCGCTACACAGATAAGGCCAAATGAGCTAGGATGGGTTTTGTGTGATTCTTCACGCAAGCGTTTTGCTATTATAAGCAGCATATTAACATGTAGCTCGGAGTCGCACTGAATTAAATGCACACGAGTAGAAATGCTAATCAATCAGTAAGAGAAGGCACACCCTAGAGAGCTTAAAAAGAACAGGATCGTCATTCGTCATATAACTGTGACTTAATTATGGAAGCCAGACCAACCGCGGATCTGCCAAACGAGGAGTTTTTGTTTCGAAGTTACGAAACTATTGACAACCAAACGTATTAGCATATTAAACCTATATTATATAAATTGATTAATATAACTTATCATACATACGATTTAACAAATGAGTAGCCTAAAAGGTCACTATCGTTTTTCCCTACACTCTGTCGTAGTGCATTGATCCATACACCTAATGGCCGCGGCATTAGCTCGTTTGTAGGTTGTGTACGTTACCATCTGCTGATTGCATAGTGGAGCATTCAGCAAAATAGTAGAATAATAATGCCCCCGGGCAAAATTGCTGGATCAAATCAAAAGTGATATAGCTCAGCGGCTTGTCTCCGAGGATATTTTATTCCTATACGAAACAGGCGGGGATTTACCTTGTGACACAGTAGCATAATATAGGTGCTACGGAGCATTGATGAATTTGTAAGGCCGTGAACAAAATCCCATCCATAATGTGCGGATGGCTGCGCTGACTAGAACAATTAATCGCATGTTTTAGGCGCTGCTGATTTTGATTTCACTCTCCGGAAACTTAGAATCATGTATGGTGCACCATCTATAGTAAGCCATCAAGGTAAAATGGATCTCTGCAATGATTTGATGAGCGATAATAGTGCAAATTTGACATGTGCGATAATTTCTCGCAATAATAGTTACTTCCGGCAGCTAATATCACCGAATGCGGGTGTCAGTAGTTGGTATATCGGAGAATCGTACGTGTCTGTCTTTAATATGGCTCTATCAATGTTCATGGTATTGAAACGTAGTAAATCGTTTATAGATGTTATAACATTTATCGCTGTTAACAATTTCCTGTTATCGAATGAATTTGTCGATGAAATTGGTTGTGGGCGCTTTATCTCCTGACAGCAAGCAACAGGCATTATGAGGGCACCATTTCATCACGTCATATCTGAAGTAGGGGAATGGTATATAAGACGGAATGGCAGCTTAGTCTATTCAGTATCTGCAGATCACATACCGACCTGGATCATCATGTCAATCTTCAAAACAACCTTGACTCTGCTCGTCGTGGCATTCCTCGTATGCTCTGCTGACGCTAAGCACAAAGGTGAGTACATGCCAACGACGTTAGTGATATTGACACCACATGAATATATTTCAACTAATTCCATGTTACCTTCTGCTGTGATTTTAGGTAAAAAAGGCCGCAATCATCATAGAGGGGGCGGGCGTAAGAACGACCATAAGACAAGAAGCTCGGACTCGATCAGCAGCACGAAGAGTAGCCATTCCAGTCACTCAAGAGACTCTAGTGATTCAAGTGATTTAAGTGACTCAAGTGACTCCAATGGCGTGATTGATGCAACAACACCGGCACCAACCACAACACAGGCGCCAACCACATCACCGGCGCTAACTACTTCACCAACGCCTACTTTCCCAGCAGGTCACATTAGTTTTTTTCTATCCAAACCTTTAGTAATGTCATTTTACCAATATGGTGAATTGCTTTAAATTAATGATTATGGCTAACTGCATCTCGGATATTGACATATATTGAAAGCAATTTTCCGTGGTTCCTTGTATAATTTAAACTACTATAAAATTGATGGATCTGGCACTGCAGGGTGTACTTCATGTGACTCGACAATAGGCCCTAGCCCATGCTCACAACCTGTCCTTCGCCCTTATGCCGATTGTCTGTCTAATGCTGTCTTCAATTTTTGCGCAAATGGTGTATGTTCGTCCACTGATTGTCCGACGGGACAGACATTTGACTCGAACATATTTGCATGCAATTAGCATGGCGATATATTTTGGATTGGTCGCTCGAATTCAAAGGTACCAATATAATGTTACGCATCATCTACATTGGTTGTTTTCGATGTTGATGCCAAAAGATAATGATTTGTATGGCTTTAATTTGCAGGTCCTACCAGACCCATGCACGCAAACACGAAGATTACGACAAAGTTCACGAACATTACGATAAAGTTCAAGCAATCCGTTGCCAATAAACTGATGATGAACGCAAATCCACCGTTTCTTTAAAATCTCAGGATCACGCCGCATAAATTATATTCTTATCATGCAATCAGCAAACTAAGGGCAGATAAAACCCACTCCTTTCCAGCTTACCTCTTTGCGATTCGATAGATGTACGGCATTGTCATTTAACATGCGAATATTGATTTAAAACGTCCGGAACGCACCACAAGATATTTGTTCTTGTCATGCGATAAACAAACACTAATCAAAATATGTTCAGTTTATAAAAATATCTGATCACCCTAACGAGATACACGACATTGCTAATGATGTCAATTGTTGAGTATTTGTAACTGCAAAGCAGATATCCACCTCACTAGCACATTTTAACGTCAAGTTGAAATCGAATAACTGCAATGGTATTTGCATATGGACAGACCATATATTTAAAACAATTTCCAAAACGCCTTAGCAAATGCGTTCAAATAAGTCGTACCCTTACGTTGAGGCTGGAATGATCCGTTCCTTGTGGTCTATGGTGATTGAATCCCTCACATATTGTAATATGACAGATGTTAATGTGTTAGAATATTAAATGATTTTGATGATCCAAGCTGCTGTACCTGGCCAATTGAAGTACAGATGAAGCGCGCCGAACGATGAGGTGGTGCAATAGGATTCCCTAAGCAACACATAATGATTCCCTTATCCAAAACTCAGTCAGGCGTGATTCATTCGCATAACCCGTGAAGCGTTACCTCTGAGTCAAATGTCAAAGGCTTTCTAGATCTATAAACTGTTCTGGACTGTTACCAAGCAATAAATATAATTCAGCAAACAGCAGGGACTGTACAACACAGATTGCCACGCATAACGTGCATCAAGTAATCATACTGGTAGTATGGTTTAAACGCAATTTAGAAATTGATTATCTAATTCAATGCATTCTTAGCTTGACATTTTCCAATTCTTTTGACAACATCCTTTGATCCACTTATCAGCACCGGAAAGTAATATTTTAAACTGAATCTATTACATTGTGTTTGTGTAAAGCTGATCCTGAACACTGACAGTCGCCATTCTTTAATATATTGGGCTGCTGATGTAGTATGTTGTACGAACAGCCATTCAGATGACTTGAAAACGGGTCCGGTAAAGAAGTACCGTTGATGTAGGTTAAACATTGGAAGTTACATATTGGAATAGTATTGAAAGAGACGTTGGTATTAAATCCAAAATTTTTTATTCAGCAAAAGGACTAAAATGTGGTCGTGATTCGAGCGATCTCTTCCACAGGGCGTGATGTCAACGAAATAAATAACAATATATGGATTGTTCCAAAATACAACGCGTTTAACCAGCAAGTCAACCCTCTATCCCTATCTCCATATATACACTCTATTCTTAATCCCCATCCCCATACATCCACTCCGTCTATCCTATATTCCTGTAAATCTTCTCTCCATCCCCTTTTCTCACACATCTACTCAGCCTTTCCTCCACCCCCATTCCCATACATTCACTCAACCTATCCTCCGACCCCATCTCCATACATGCATTCGGTCTCTTCTCCAATCCCATCCCAAAAGATCCACTCATCCCATTTTCAACCCTCATCCCCATACACCAACCCGCTCTCCATACATCGACTCAATCTATTCTCCATCCCCATCCTCATACATCCACACAGCCTTTCCTCCACACCAATCCCCATCCATCTACTCACCATATCAACCTGCACCATCCTCAAACATATACTCAGCCTATCCGCCTGGCAGTTGTACATAGCAACCTATTGTTTTGCGTTTTGATTTACCACCCATTAAACATAGAACAGCACTATATGAACTTCAGTTCTTTATAATACAATATTTTATCCAGCCGAAACAACCGCCCGCCTGGTGCATTTATAAAGCGCTATTGTGACGGGTTCCTCTGTCCGAGCCGTCTATATAACTGTTCTGGCGTGAATAAAGCTATAACCACAGAAATAACTGTGCATACCGTGACATGTTCCTTCTTTGACTGTGAATGAATAGAGAAGAGGGTAGAATAGAAGCGTTGTCTTGTATGTTACCGAGCACTATACCTCTCGCCATAACGGTGACGCCAGCGATTACGTATTAACGTTACCAGCATATCTCACCTTCTTTGATCCTAACTCTTGGCTAAGTATAACAAATGAACTGGAGTTTATTTCCAATGACGTTTTTCCGGGAGACAGATAAAAAATGCGCAATATTGTCGGGCTTCCTAGATGCCATTCATATGAGCTATCCCATCACGGCTTTGATCCCATACGACCGTTTAAGTAGGTGTTCTCAACATGCTACCAACGCGGGGCGAGAGCACAGGAAGTCATCAACTAACAGACGATATAGACGAGTCTACGTTGTCGCATCCTTTACCCTACAAAGTGGCTAATATTGTCTCTGTGGGTATTGGATCGCCGTTTAAAGAATGTTACGGGATGCGAAAAAGTATTTTAAACTGACAAATATCAAACGTATGGTATTTCAGTCGGGGATATAGGTCTCGGTCCTTCGTGAGGTAGGTTGAAATTTTATTGTTCATTACACTGGTAATGACTGGTGCATCAGGATCAAAACTCCATCTCTCCATCAAAGGCGTCCTGTTTTTAACGATACCTTGAAATATACTCTTAGGTTAACAGCACGGAGATAAATCAATCAAACTGAAATACGAATCAAAATTAAGTATGTTTAGAGAGATATATGGGTGTCCTTGACATGAAATAATGTACAGGGTCGCTTTGTATTGCCTGCATTTAAGTAATCTACGCACGTTTGATAAGTAAGTGCGAAACCCTTCGAACGCAGCCGCATTCAATATCTGAGAGTATATAGTCCAATGCCTGATTACCTGGCTTGTTCCCCGGGTCCCAAATGATCATATTTAATTGCAGTCCCATCTCTGAAAGGGAATGAACCCCACACCGTACCGTGCTGGGCATTTTTCTCAGTGGAGTGGGGCTTCGCAGCCCGGTTTGGACAACGGGGTTGTGCCAATAGGATGCTGGAAGTTAAGGGGAACTACAGAAGCATCACAATCATCCTCATTTATCACCTTCACGATATCACCTCGTTCTTGAATGCGACGTAAAACCCTGATATTCCCATTACGATTATAAACGCTGCAAATTCTGCTCGACAGAGATTTCATTAAATATCCTACTTTCTTTAATCCTTGCTGTAATGAATTATGATACTAACTTCTAAGTGCTTGGTTATACCCACGATATTGCTCAACGTATCGTAGGAAACATAAGACCAGCATAAAGGACGAGCGCGGAGTGATTTGTTGCATAAATTAGTTTACCAGACGCTTGTGTGAGGCCAAAGGGTCGTTTAAACCAACACAACCCATTCCACTTCACTCCTAAAAAGTAAATCAAAAGTTAACAAGAAAGAGATACCGACGGCAACATCATTAACAACCACTTGAAGTACATTGAGACATCCGCGTTCTTAGACCTAGATCCACGCAGTACTGAGTACAGGCTTTTAAATCTGTTCCTTGTAATGTTGGCAAACCCTTCTATATTGAACCAAAAGCTTTTTTCGTCCGTCCTCACGGTTGTATTGACTAAATATGTGTTGGGAGGATGTAATGACTCGACACAACCGAGTTGGTCGGCTGGATAGTGCAAAGTGTTTTATTCCCGGAACCAACAAAACCCCAAAACGTGACGATAGTCAAAAGCTATTTGACTAGTCGTCCATAACACTATAAGCTATTTGATTAATAGTTATAACACTCCTCCATCCTCATTCCTTTGGTTAACACATAACATCAAATGACACAACACTCTTTACGCAAAAGTTCACTGTACAATCATTCTTTCTGGTGCCTTTCTCATTCTTTGAGAACGGCGCAAAAAAGGAAGTTGATGCGAAGCAGCCATACCATCCTCACGTAAGTCTACATCAGTATCACAGGACGCTTTCGAAATCTCAACATATTCATTGTCTGTCTAAATGTCTCCACTATCAGAAACATCCTTCACCAACGATTTGCTTGGAATACATTCCTCAACAGCACTGGTATCCTTTGTAGTCTGATCAAATTTTGGACGCACATGATCAGAATGTCTTCGAGTAATACGCCCATCGTCTAGTTATGTCATAAGACACAGGTCCATTTTGTTGAATTACTTCTCCTGCTGTCCATTGTTTATTCCCCGTGAAGTTTCTCACATAAACTGGATTACCTGGCTCTTGATTGCGAACACTTGCATGGCGGTTATGGTATTCAGTCTGTATCTGTTGTTCTTTCTCCACACGTCTGCTGATATCTGGATGGATAAAATCTAATTTACTCCTCAATTGTCTTCCCATTAGGAGTTGGCATGGAGACTGCCCAGTTGAAGCATGGGGCGTAATTCTGTATGAAATTGTGAAGTTTGATGGTTAAATCTCCAGACATTTTCTTCATTGCTACCTTGAATGTTTTAGACAGAACGTTCCGCTAACCCATTTGTTGCCGGGTGATACGGAGCACTACGGCAATGCACTATGCCGTTGATTCTGCAGAATTGTTCGAACTCATCACTGGTGAATACCGAACCATTGTCTGACACAATAGTTTCTGGTAGTCCATGTATGGTGAAAAGTCTCCTTAGCTCGTCAATGGTTTTCTTGGAGTTTGCTGTCGGTCCAACTGGTAATACTTCAAGCCATTTTGAGTGTGCATCAGTAATTACCAAAAACATCTGTCCTAAGAATGGACCAGCATAGTCAATGTGTAATCTTGACCAAGGTCTTTTGGCCACTCCCATGGAAACAGTAGAGCTGAAGATGGTGAATTTCTGTTTTCCTGACATGAGTCACAGGCTCAAACAGTTTCCGCAATCATCATGTCAATCTTTGGCCACCACACGTAACATCTAGCTAAACTTTTCATTCTTGAAATTCCTGGGTGAGCTTGATGGAGTTCATCCAGTATCGCTTTGTGACCTTATTGTGGCACCACTAATCTTGACCCACAGAGAATGCATTTGTAAGAGTTCTGGACGCATACGCAATTGGTCTTTCTGCACCATCTTCCATGATGTGCGAAATCACCGCTCCCACTCCATAAGGTGAAGCATCGCAAAACAGCACCAGAGGTTTTGACATGTCATAGTGTACCAAGACATGATCTGACATCAATTCTTCCTTGATTTTGATGAACACATCCTATTATCTTACCCCCCCCCCCTCCCCCACGCCAACGTACATTCTTTTCCAGCAGTGTATGAAGCGGTTCCAGAATCGAAGCAAGCTGCGGTATGTATTTCCCATAGTAGTTTTGCTAATCCCAGGAATAAACGAAGCTCTGTCACATTCTTGGGAGCTGAAATCTTGTGAATTGCACCAGTTTTTTCTTTGATAGGATGCACCCCACTGGCATAGATTCTGTGTCCGACCCAGTCAACAGATGGTGCCTGGAATACACACTTTCCTTTCCGGAGTTTCAGTCCTGCATTCTGTAGTTTTTCTAACACTTCTTCCAGCGTTTTAAGATGCTCACTCTCTGTACGACCTGTGATAAAAATATCGTCCATTCTGGCCTGAGCAGACTTGATACCTCTGAGCACATTTTCAATAGTTCTTTGGAATATTGCTGGTGCAGAAGATACATCAAAAGGAAGCCTGGTGTATTGGTATAATCCTCGATGAGTGTTGATTGTAGTGTACTTCTTAGAGTTCTCATAAAGTTCAAGCTGTAAATAAGCATGGCTCATATCCAGTTTTGTAAATGAAGTTCCGCCGCTCAATTTTGCCAGCAAATCTTCAGTTTTAGGAATAGGGTAACAGTCAGTTTTTGAGGCAATGTTGACTGTCTTTTTGTAGTCACCACATATACTAATGCTGCCATCCCTTTTCACAACTGGTACAATTGGTGCTGCCCACAATGCAAAGGATATTGGTTCAATAATTTTCTCAGTTAACAGTCTATACAACTCTTCGTCCACTCTCTCTCTAAGTGAATGAGGAACTGACCGTGCTTTGCAGAACTTTGGAGCTGCATTTGTATCTACTTGAATTTCTGCTTTCACATTCTCTAATTTTCCCAACTTCTCATCAAACACAGTTTCATATTTCTTCAGTAGTTGGCTGGTGAAATATGCTATTCCAGTCCAATTTCAAAATCAAGAGCCAATCTCGACCCAATAGACTGGGACCGTTCCCTGGGGTTATAACCAAAAGCAGTTTTTTTCTTTTAGGTTCTGTACTCAACTTCAACTTCAGTCGAACCTACTGGCTCCACCTGTTCACCCGTATAGGTGTTAAGAATGACACCTTTCCTTACTATAAGCAACAAAGAAGTGCCCTGATGAATTTCCTTGAAGGTTTTTTCGCTTATCACGGAAACGGATGCCCCTGTGTCAATTTCCATATTCACTCCATGCCCGTTCACCTTGACATCTGCTATGTACGGTTTGACTTTTGTGTGGCTGAATTTGAACATACTGTATACCGTTTCTGTCTCTGATGTCTCCTCTTCCAGGACATAAGTATTGCCTGATTTGGCATCTCTTACCTCATTCTGCTGATAGTCACCTGGTTTATGATTCGCTCTTCTAGCTCTGCATTTCACAGCAATGTGACCCATTTTGTGACAATAGTTACATTCAGCAGTTCTGAATTTACAGCTTGAAGGTGTATGGTTGGTACCTCCACATCTGTAACATTCAAACTCTTTCTCTTGCTTGGAGAATAGTTGCTTCTGATTGCTGACTTTGTTGATAACGGCTGGTTGTATACCCCTCAGATCTATTGCATTTTTATTCGCAAGCTTCATAGCTGAAGTTAGTTCGAATGTTTTTTTGAATGTGAGGTCATGTTCTGATAATAATCTCCTCTGCATCCTGTCATCCTGAATGCCACACACTAGTCGATCCCTCAACATTTCTTCGAGTCTGTCTCCGAATTCACAGTGTTCGGCGAGATTACGTAATTCTGATACGTACTTTGATATTGTCTCTGACGACTGTCTGTCTCGTGAGTTGAACTTAAACCATTGCACAATAACTGACGGTTTTGGGCATTGGTGGTCAGCTACGGCTGTGACAATGTCTTCGTATGATTTTTCATTTGGCTTTGCGGGCGCGAGTAGATTTCTTATTAACTTGTAAGTAGTGTTCCGCAGACGGACAATAATATTGCTCGTTTTCTATCTGCTTTTTCGATATTGTTGGCAGCAAAATAATTGCCTAACATATCAATATATTCGTTCCATTCCTCGGAATCGTCATTCATCTACCCTCCCGTACGCTGCCATTTGATTAATAGTTATAACAGAAGAAGCGACACATCCATTACTGACGCCATAAATTACACACTTTGTCAGCTTTACATGTTAATAAAAGTGTGATGTTTGTGCTAGGGAAGCAAATGAACAATTGATTGATATGATGGGTGTCGAACATCTCTTGAAACGCTGTGTAGTTAATACCGACCGGTTTACTATCTCTTGCGTATGGGCGAATTGATATAGCGAGATGAACGAACCCAGACCCCACCGGAATTAACGTAAGTGCTAACTCAGAGAGAGAGCCTGATCATCATATGCATCTCTTTGGTCAGGTCTCTATGGGGCCATCATGCTGAAAGGATGCCAGTTTATTCGGTGGCAAGGCTACAGATGAAATCATGTACGCGTGAACTTGAAGTGGTATTAAAACTCAATGAAATTACTCATATCGTGAGCAGGAGATAGCCAAAGGTACAATGCTAATTAGCATGCAATACACGTCGTTGCCTCCGGCTTGTGCACAGCTAATGTATGTGTCGACCAAATTCTACTTATCTTGTTTTAAGTGCACCGCAAGAAATGCATTATTCTATTGCAACATTTGTTCGCTACACAGATAAGACCATATGAGCTAGGATGGATTTTGCGTGATTCGTCACGCAAGCGTTTTGCTATTCTAAGCAGCATATTAACATGTAGCTCCGGGTCGCACTGGATTACATGCACACGAGTAGATATGCTAATTAATCTGTAAGAGAAGGCAGCACCTAAGAGAGTTTAACAAGAACAGGATCGTCCTTCAAATGAGAAATTTACCAGGATTAGTTGCACTTGTTAGGATGAGGCTGCAAATGTATCTGTGACTTGATTATGCAAGCCAGACCAACCGCGGATCTGCTGAAGGAGGAGTTTTTGTTATGAAACTAATGACAACCAAACGTATTTGCATATCGAACCTATAATATATAAACTGATTAATATAACTTATCATACATACGATAATACAATTGAGTAGCCTAAAAGGTCACTATCGTTCTTCCCTACAATGTCGTAGTGCATTGATCCATACACCTAATGGCCGCGGCATTAGCTCGTTTGTAGGTTGCATACGTTACCATCTGTTGATTGCATAGTGGAGCATTCAGCAAAATAGTAGAATAATAATGCCCCGGGCAAAATTGCTTGATCAAATCAAAAGTGATATAACTCAGCGGTTTGTCTCCGAGGATATTTTATTTCTATACGAAACAGGCGGGGATTTAACTTGTGACACAGTAGCATAATATAGGTGCTACGGAGCATTAATGAATTTGGAAGGCCGTGAACAAAATCCCATCCATTATGTGCAGATGGTTTTGCTAACTAGAACAATTAATCGCATGTTTTATGCGCAGCTGATTTTGATCTCTCTCTCATCGGAAACTTAGAATCATGTATGGTGCACCATCTTTAGTAAGCCATCAAGGTAAAATGGATCTCTGCAATGATTTGATGAGCGATAATAGTGCAAATTTGACATGTGCGATAATTTCTCGCAATAATGGTTATTTACGGCAGAATATATCGGAGAATCGTACGTGTCTGTCATTAATATGGCTCTATCAATGTTCATGGTATTGAAACGCAGTAAACCGTTTATAGATGTTATATCATTTATCGCTGTTCACAATTTCCTGTTATCGAATGAATTTGTCGATGAAATTAGTTGTTGGCGCTTTATTTCCTGACAGCAGCAACAGGCATTATGCGGGCACCATTTCATCACGTCATATCTGAAGTAGGGGAATGGTATATAAGACGGGATGGCAGCTTAGTCTATTCAGTAACTGCAGATCACATACCGACCTGGATCATCATGTCAATCTTTAAAACAACTTTCACTCTGCTACTCGTAGCATTCCTCGTATGCTCTGCTGACGCTAAGCACAAGGGTGAGTACATGCCAACGACGTTAGTGATATTGACACCACATGAATATATTTCAACTAATTCCATGTCACCTTCTGCTGTGATTTTAGGTAAAAAAGGCCGCAATCATCATAGAGGGGGCGGGCGTAAGAACGACCATAAGACAAGAAGCTCGGACTCGGTCAGCAGCTCGAAGAGTAGCCATTCCAGTCACTCAAGAGACTCTAGTGATTCAAGTGATTTAAGTGACTCCAATGGCGTGATTGATGCAACAACACCGGCACCAACCACAACACAGGCGCCAACCACATCACCGGCGCTAACTACTTCACCCACGCCTACTTTCCCAGCAGGTCACATTTGTTTATTTCTATCCAAACCTTCCGTCATATTATTCTACCAATATGGTGAATTGCCGTAAATTAATGATTATGGCTTACTGCATCTCGGATATTGACATATATTGAAAGCAATTTTCCGTGGTTCCTTGTATAATCTAAACTACTATAAAATTGATGGATCTGGCACTGCAGGGTGTACTTCATGTGACTCGACAATAGGCCCTAGCCCATGCTCACAGCCTGTCCTTCGCCCTTATGCCGATTGTCTGTCTAATGCTGTCTTCAATTTTTGCGCAAATGGTGTATGTTCGTCCACTGATTGTCCGACGGGACAGACATTTGACTCGAACATATTTGCATGCAATTAGCATGACGGATATATTTTGGATTGGACGCTCGAATTGTACCAATATAATGTTACGCATCATCTACATTGGTTGTTTTCGATGTTGATGCCAAAAGATAATGATTTGTATGGCTTTAATTTGCAGGTCCTACCAGACCCATGCACGCAAACACGAAGATTACGACAAAGTTCACGAACATTACGATAAAGTTCAAGCAATCCGTTGCCAATAAACTGATGATGAATGCAAATCCACTGTTGTATAAAAATCTCAGGACCACGCCGCATATAATATATTCTTTTCATGCAATAAGGGCCGAAAAAACCCACTTGTTTCCAGCTTACCTCTTTGCAATTCGATAGATGTACCGCATTGTCATTTAGCATAAAAGTATTGATTTAAAACGTCAGAACGCACCACAAGATATTTATTCTTCTCATGCGATAAACTAACACTAATCAAGATATGTTCAGCTTATAAAGATATCTGATCACCCTACAAGAGAAAGAGATGAAAGACTGCGAATGATGTCAATTGTTGAGTATTTGCAACTGCAAAGCAGATAATCACCTCACTAGTACATTTGAACGTCAAGTTGAAATCGAATAACTGCAATAGTATTTGCATATGGACAGACCTTGTATTTCAACAAAGAGCACAATATCGTCGCTGTAGCAAATACGTTCAAATGAGTCGAACACTTGAGCAAAAACTTATGTTGAGGCTGGTTCAAAGGCAATTTAGAAATTGATTATCTAATTCAAGGCATTCTTAGCTTGACATTTTCCCATGATTTTGACAACTTCTTTTGATCCACTTATCAGCACCGTAAAGTAATATTTTCAGCTCAATATATTAAATTGTGTTTGTTGTACGAGCAGCCATTCAGATGACTTGAAAACTTTTCCGGTAAAGAACTACCCTTGATGTAGGTTAAAACATTGGAAGTTACATATTGGAATAGTATTGAAAGAGACTTTGGTAATAAATCTACAATTTTCATTCTGCAAAATAACTAAAATGTGGTCGTGATTTGAGCGATCCCTTCCACAGGGCGTGATGTCAACGTAATAAATAACAATATATGGAGTGATCCAAAATACTACGCGTTTAACCAGCAAGTCAAACTCTATCCCTATCCCCATATATACACTAAGTCTATTCTTCATCCCCATCCCCAAACATCCACCCGGTCTATCCTCCAAATCCATCCCCATACATCCACTCCGTCTATCCTACATCCCTTTCCTGTAAATCTACTCTCCATCCCCTTTCTTAACACATCTACTCAGCCTTTCCTCCACCCCCATTCCCATACATCCACTCACCCTATCCACCGCCCTCGTCTCCATACATGTATTCGGTCTTTTCTCCATCCCCATCCCCAAACATTCACTCCCTCCATGTTTAAACCTCATCCCCATACACCCACTTAGTCTTTTCTCCATCCCCATCCCAAATACATCATCTCATCCTATCCTCCACCCCCATTTCCATACATCCACTCAATCTATTCTCCACCCCCATCCCCATACAGCCTTTCCTCCACCTCAAAGCTATAACCACAAAAAAACTGTGCTCTAGGTGCATACCGTGACATGTTCGTTCTTTGACTTCGAATGAATAGAGAAGAGGGTAGAATAGAAGCGTTGTCTTGTTTGTTACCGAGCACTATACCTCTCGCCATAACGGTGACGCCAGCGATTACGTGTTAACGTTACCAGCATATCTCACTTTCTTTGATCCTAACTCTTGGCTAAGTATAACAATTGGACTGGAGTTTATGTCCAATGACGTTTTTCCGGATGACACAGATAAAAAATGCGCAATATTGTCGGGCTTCCTAGATGCCATTCATATGAGCTATCCCATCACGGCTTTGATCCCATACGACCGTTCAAGTAGGCGTTCTCAACATGCTACCAACGCAGGGTGAGAGCACAGGAAGTCATCAACTAACAGATGATATAGACAAGTCAGCGTTGTCACATCGTTAACCTAACAACGAGGCTAATATTCTCACCGTGGTTATTGGTTAGCCATGAAAAGAATGTTATGGGATGCGAGAAAGTCCAAATTAGCATTTTAAACTGAAACATATCGAACGTATGGTATTTTAGTCAGTAATGATATACGTCTTGGTCCTTCGTGAGGTAGGTTGTAATTTATTCCTGTTTTTAATGATACCTTGAAATATACTCTGAGGTTCAGAACACGGAGATAAATCAATCAAACTGGAATACGAATAAAAATTAAGTATGTTTAGAGGAATATATGGGTGTCCTTGACATGAAATAATGTACAGGGTTGCTTCGTATTGCCTGCATTTAAGTCATCGACGCACGTTTGATAAGTAATTACAAAACCCTTCGAACGCAGCCGCATTCAATATCTGAGAGTATATAGTCCAATGCCTGATTACCTGGCTTGTTCCTCGGGACCCGTATGATCATGTTTGATTGCGGTCCCATCTCTGAAACGGGATGAACCCCACACGGTACCGTGCTGGGCATGTTTCTCAGTGGAGTGGGGCTTTGCAGCTCAGTTGGGGTAAGGGGAACTACACAAGCATCACAATCATCCTCGTTCTTAAATGCGACGTCAAACCCTGATATTCCCATTACAATAATCAACGCTGCAAATTCTGCTCGACAGAGATTTCATTCAATATCCTACTTTCTTTAATCATTGCTGTAATGACTTATGATGCTAACTTCTAAGTGCTTGGTTATACCCACGATATTGCTCAACGTATCGTAGGAAACATACGGCCAGCATAAAGGACGTGGGCGGACGGATGTGTTGCATAAATTTGTTTACCAGACGCTTGTGTGAGGCCAAGGGTTGTTTAACCCAACACAACCCACTCCACTTCACTCCTAAAAAGTAAATCAAAAGCTAACAAGAAAGTGATACCGACGGCAATATAATTAACAACCACTTGGCAGACATAGAGACACCCGCGTACTTAGACCTAGATCCACGCAGTACTGCGTACAGGCTTTTTAATCTGTTCCTTGTAATGTTGGCAAACCTTCTATATTGGACCAAAAGCTTCTCTTTGTCCGTTCTCACGGTTTTTTGGACTAAATTTGCGTTGGGATAATGCACCACATCCATTGCTGACGCCATAAATGACACCCTTTGTCAGTTTTACATGTTAATAAAAGTGTGATGTTTGTGCTAGGGAAGCAAATAAACAATTGATTGAAATGATGGGTGTCGAACATCTCTTGAAACGCTGTGTAGTTAATACGGACCGGTTTGCTATCTCTTGCGTATGGGCGAATTGATATTGAGATATGAACGAACTCAGACCCCACCGGAATTAACGTAAGTGCTTACTCAGGGAGAGAGCCTGATCTTCATATGCGTCTCTGTGGTCAGGTCTCTATGAGGCTATCATGCTGAAATGATGTATGTTCCTATTTCTAAAATTTGCCATTTCGTTGACTCTTCGGTGGCAATGCTACCAACAAATACCATGTACATGTGCATTTGAAGTGGTATTAAAACTTAATATGATTGCCCATAGCATGAGCAGGAGATAACCCGAGGTACAGTGCTAATAATCATAAAATACACGTCGTTGCCTCCGGCATGTGCACAGCTAATGGATGTGTCGACCAAATTCTACATATCTTGTTTTGAGATAACTTCAAGAAATGCATTATTTTACTGCAATGTTTGTTGCTACACTGATGAAACCATATGAGGTAGGAGGGATATTGCGTGATTCATCAGCAAGCGTTTTGCTATTCTAACCAGCATATTAACATGTAGCTCGGAGTCGCACTGAATTAAATGCACACGAGTAGAAATGCTAATGAATCAGTAAGAGAAGGCAGCACCCTAGAGAGCTTACAAAGAACAGGATCGTCATTCGTCATGTAACTGTGACTTAATTATGGAAGCCAGACCAACCGCGGATCTGCCAAACGAGGAGTTTTTGTTTCGAAGTTACGAAACTATTGACAACCAAACGTATTTGCATATCGGACCTATAATATATAAATTGATTAATATTACTTAACATTCGTACAATCTGTCGAAGTGCATTGATCCTTACGCCTAATGGCCGCGACAAAAGCTAGTTGATATGTTTTATACGTCAATCGTCCCGTCAAACGTTACCATCAGGTGATTGCTTAGTGGAGCATTCAGCGAAATAGTAGAATAATAATGCCCTCGGGTTAAATTACTGAATCAAATTGACAAAGTGATATTACCCGGTGTTTGACTCAGAGGAAATTTTATTCCTATACGAAACAGGGGGGTTTTTAACCTGTGACACAGTAGCAAAGCTCCATCCATTATGAACAGATGGTTTCCTGAATTGAACAATTATTCGCATATTTTATGCGCTGCTGATTTTGATATCACTCTCCGGAAACTTAGAAGCATGATTGGTGCACCCTATATAGTAAGCCATTCAGGACAAATGGCTCACTGCAATGATTTTGATGAGCGATAATAGTGCAAATTTGACATGTACGGTCATTTCTCGCAATACCAGTTTTTTACAGCCGCTGATATCACCGAATGCGGGTGTCAGTAGTTGGTTTATCGGCTAATCGCACTTGTCTGTCATTAAATTGACCCTATCAATGTTCATGGCATTGAAAAGTAGGAAAACGTTTACAGATGTTATAACATTTATCCCTGTTCAAAATTTCCTGTTATCGAATGAATTTGTCGATGTAATTGGTTGCGGGCGCTTCATCTAAGTGTCTGTTATCTGCTTACCGCAAGCAACAGGCATCATGCGGGCACCATTTCATCACGTCATATCTGAAGTAAGGGAATGGTATATAAGACGGGATGGCAGCTTAGTTTATTCAGTAACTGCAGATCACATACCGACCTGGATCATCATGTTAATCTTCAAAACAACCTTGACTCTGCTCGTCGTGGCATTCCTCGTATGCTCTGCTGACGCTAAGCACAAAGGTGAGTACATGCCAAAGACGTTAGTGATATTGACACCACATGAATATATTTCAACTAATTCCATGTTACCTTCTGCTGTGATTTTAGGTAAAAAAGGCCGCAATCATCATAGAGGGGGCGGGCGTAAGAACGACCATAAGACAAGAAGCTCGGACTCGGTCAGCAGCTCGAAGAGTGGCCATTCCAGTCACTCAAGAGACTCTAGTGATTCAAGTGATTCAAGTGACTCAAGTGACTCCAATGGCGTGATTGATGCAACAAACCGGCACCAACCACAACACAGGCGCCAACCACAACACAGGCGCTAACTACTTCACCAAAGCCTACTTTCCCAGCAGGTCATATTTGTTTATTTCTATCCAAACCTTCAGTCATATCATTCTACCAATATGGTGAATTGACGTAAATTAAAGATTATGGCTTACTGCATCTCGGATATTGACATATATTGAAAGCAATCTTCCGTGGTTCCTTGTATAATCTAAACTGTTATATAATTGATGGATCTGGCACTGCAGGGTGTACTTCATGTGACCCCACAATAGGCCCCAGCCCATGCGATCAACCCGAACTTCGCCCTTATGCCGATTGTCAGTTTAACGCTGTCTTCAATTTTTGCGCAAATGGTGTATGTTCGTTCACTGATTGTCCGACGGGACAGACATTTGACTCCAACATATTTGCATGCAATTAGCTTGGCGTTTATATTTGGAAGTGGAAGCTCGACATTAAAGGTACCAATAAAATGTTACGCATCATCAACAATGGTTGTTTCCTATGTTGATGCCGACAGATATTTATTCGTACGGCTTTAACTTACAGGTCTTACCAGGCCCATGCAAGCAAACGTGAAGATTACGACAAAGTTCACGAAGATTACAATAAAGTTCAAACAATCCGTTGCCAATAAATTGATGTTGAACGCAAATTCACTGTTGCTTCTATTTTAATTTATTTATACACACATTTACACGCATAAAAATATATATTTATATGTCTGCATGTATCGATAAATATATATTTTTATATATATATAGATAAATCTATATATATATATATATATATATACATATATATATATATATATATATATATATATATATATATATATATATGTATTAATATATATATAAATATTAATATATATTTATGCATAGATATATATATATATGCATACAAATATTAACACACACATATATATATATGCATATATATAAAATATATATAGAGATATCAATACATATATTGTCAGTGTACATATATGCATATACACATGTGTATATATATTTAAGTATATATCTATATATATATGTATATATGCATATATGTATATATATATATATATATATATATATATATATATATATATATATATATATATATATATATATATATATATATATATATATATATATATATTGCATATATATATATATATTTATATTATATATATATATTAATATATGGATGCATATATACAGCTAGCCAGGATTCTCAACGTACTTGGCATTTCCCGGTGAGTTCATTTGTGAAACTATCATCGTATATTGAAGATAGACAATGTGGTTCATGAAGTAACATCGTAATTGACTGGCGAGTTCTTAAGCATTGCGCTTGTATAACTTAGTCATTGGCCGGCTAATTGATCAATAAGCTAATGTTTCAGCTTGCTGACAGTTGGGTCAAGTGTCTGGTTAGTTAGCAGACAGAAGGGTTAGCTGTCTTGTTAGTTATATGACAGATGACTCAACTGTCTGATTAATAAGCTGAGAGATGGGTTGGCTGTCTGATAAGTTAACAGATTAAACAGCTAATTGATTTGTTGGCATTTCTATCTGGCCAGCAAATCAATTGCATGGACAACAAGTTCTTTGCGCAATTTGATTGGTTAGCAATGCAGTTAGCTTATTGGCTGAGTTGCTAGCGAATTGAAGAGCTGACAAACTTTTGAATAGGATAGATCATCCGATTGCTTAACTGACTGATTGTCAAAGGTTAAATGCTCTTTTATATATAGCTGAACCTTCAACCACATTAAATGGTATGAATTATTGAAGTGTTACCATTAAGCCTCCAACGAACGTTGCTAAAATCACATTTTCCCGACGTATTCTATACGTTGATCGTTGGGGGCTGATCACTAATTGAGCCCCCTTTAGGCTTTGTGAGTGTGAATCTTGGTACCCTCAAATCGGCACTCGACACTTAACCTATAAACCTATCCCAAACTTACCTGTATTAATGCTGAAGGCTACTTCGGCTTTGCACGTTTTTGTACTACACCTCTGCAGGCAGCAGCTGCCAGGGTGTCACAGCTAAAACTACTTGTTTCATAGCTAGATTGAATCAGTGATGTGCAGGTTATATAGGCATGTAAACACTATGGTTTATCGACTCCCACCCAACCATCTATGCCTACAGCTATAAATCGTGATGTACTACGTTCGTTACATGTATCATTGACAGAAAAATCCGTGTAGCATGCGAGTATTGATTTAAAATCTCAGGACCACGCCACATATAATATATTCTTTTCATGCAAAAAGGGCAGATAAAACCCACCCCTTTCCAGCTTACCTCTTTGCGATTCGATAGATGTACGGCGTTGTCATTTAACATTCGAGTAATGATTTAAAATGTCCGGAACGCACCACAAGATATTTATTCTTGTCATGCGATAAACTAACACTAATCAAGATATGTTCAGCTTATAAAGATATCTGATCACCCTACAAGAGAAAGAGATGAAAGACATTGCGAATGATGTCAATTGTTGAGTATTTGTAACTGCAAAGCAGATATTCACCTCACTAGTACATTGTAACGTCAAATTGAAATCGAATAACTGCAATAGTATTTGCATATGGACAGACCATGTATTTCAACAAAGAGCACAATAACGTCGTTGTAGCAAATACGTTCAAATGAGTCGAACACTTGAGCAAATACTTATGTTTAGGCTGGTTTAAACGCAATTTAGAAATTGATTATCTAATTCAAGGCATTCTTAGCTTGACATATTTCCATTCTTTTGACAACATCTTTTGATCCACTCATCAGCGCCGGAAAGTAATATTTTCAGCTCAATATATTAAACTGTGTTTGTGTAAAGCTGATCCTGAACACTGACAGTCGCCAATCTTAAATATATTGGGCTGCTGATGTAGTTTATTGTACGAGCAATTATGATGCTATCTTCAAGTGCTTGGTAATACCCGTGATATTGCTCAACGTGTCGTAGGAAACATACGACCAGCCTAAAGAACGATGGCGGAACAAAAGGACATGTTTGAACTGCCCACTTCTTTACGGACACTAACATGATTGGATACTCAAAGAGTCTGTGCTACTAACAGGCCAGAAGTGTTTGGCTTATCCGCAGGTATCGTGGGTGGTTTGACTCCTGAACTGGAGAATGTCTAGACGCCAGTACGTCAGCATCCGTTCCCCATCTCATTTCCGCACTGCACTGCGACGTACTGCGAGGTTGAGTCCGGACCAGAGTAATGCCAGGTTGGGCTGCAAAGCATCATCATCTTCCTGCTCAGCCAGCCTGCATTGGTCACTGCTGAACCTATATTCTGTAACATATCTCCACTCAAGCCGTCAGTAGTGCGATCCACAGTCCGAGTGTCCATTACCCAAACTTCAAAAACGAGTTACACTCACCAGGAAACACATCCACTCCGTCTTTGCCCAGGCAAGAAGGGTGGTACCACTCATAGCGGTGGCAGCCTTCCTTCATGGCCAAATGGGAATGTGGAGTTGCAGCATTGATTGAGGGTATCCTTCTTTTCTGTAGCATATGGAATGACATGGTAAATACCAATGCTTCATTGGCAGTAGAGGAGCACTTATAACTCATATTGTGGATCCTCAAGACTCACCAGTCTGACATCGGAGGAAAAGCTATTGAGTCTGTGTTGGAGCAACCTGTTTGAGATTTCACGCATTCCCAGCTTCAATTTATCTTTTCCAGGGCTTGACTGAACTCTAAGATAAAGCACTGGAAGAACGACAGCAACTCTGTAAAAGTAACGTCGCGCCAAAAGCACGGGAATTTAGGGAACTATTTGTCGCGTAAGCACTTATTCTTAAAACAAATAAGATCAGTGATTCGATCTACGAGACAGATCAGCACCAACAGCGCTCTCTGTCGTAAGACTAGGATTTCTATACTTTTCAAGCGCAGCTCATAAAAGTGGACTGCGCCAATCTGAACATATCAGCAAAGATCTCGTCTTAATAAGATACCCGACTCGGTCGTTTCCGTTGTGAAGCTCGCGACCAGCGCGCCACCTGGTTTCGTGGAAGCTAAAATGTAAACAAAAGCGCGTGGCTCAATGGTAAAAGATCGATAGGCGATGGTATGTACTCAAAAATCCCGCTGTATTATTAAAATTTAACGACTTTTTGATAGAGCCAATACATAAAAACAAAGCCAATTACTATTGACACCTTTTTATCAATTTGTGTGACGATTAATTAACTACAATATTTTTTATGAACGTTTGAACGAAGTCGCATATATCAGTATCTACCCCAGGCCTAGCCCCGATCGAACGCTAAAATACATACTTACTCACACGTCCTGTAGGGCTGAATTTACCCCTTTTTAAGACACAGAGGGACGTCTAGTCTACCCTTATTTGATGTTAAATGAATAATCTGAATCATATTGGTTTTGTCATTAGTATGGACATATATGCGGCGGAATATAAGAAGGTGATTTGAATATATGCTCATGATTTCCCGATTGAATGATATTTCATTTGTCACCCGAACCTCCACCGAATTAACAAGCTGCATTGTAGGTTGATGGGGAGCCCTGCGCAGACGTATGATTTTATTATATGTACTGTAACATGTATTCTTGCTTATTTTGAATAACAATATAATAATGAATTTTTTCAGGACATAGCATATACTAAAAACATTGATGCAGCATGAATTTAATCATCATTAGCTCTCTCTGTCTCTCTCTTTTTCTCTCTGTTTATCTCTCTCTCTGTCTCTCCTCTCTCTGTTTTACTGTCTCTGTCTGTCTGTCTCAGTCTCTCTGTCTCTCAGTCACTCTGTCTCTCTGCCTCTCTCTCTGTCTGTCTCTGTCTCTGTCTCTCTCTCTCTCTCTCTCTCTCTCTCTCTCTCTCTCTCTCTCTCTCTCTCTCCTCTCTCTCTCTCTCTCTCTCTCTCTCTCTCTCTCTCTCTCTCTCTCTCTCTCTCTCTATATATATATATATATATATATATATATATATATATATATATATATATATATATATATATATATATTAAGGTCATTAAAACTAAAACTCTCAGTCTCAATAGCTTACTCAGGACAACCATAAATGAAATGAGATCATCAGCATACATAAGAAGATTAACAATAAGCATACTTAAACTACACTAAACATAACAATTGTTTAAAACCAGAGCTCAATTCATCCATATAAACACTGAACAGATAGGTTGACAATATGCCTCCCTGTCTTATGCCATTAAACACACCAAATCAGCCAGACATAGTTCTGTCCCATCTTACACACACATCTGATTAGAGTATCATGCAACCAACCATTCTAACAGTATATCCACGGACACCTTTGTTCGACAAGCTCCCCCCACCACTACAATCTTAGGTGCAGTAGTCCTATATACTGGTGTGGATTTATGATAGAATAGTCCTTGTACATCTGCCATAGAGGGCTTTCAAGGAACTAAGCAAACAAATATCAATATTTTAGTTTTCGGAAATCTACACATACAACAGCACTTAAAACAAATAAGAGCACACATTTTCATGTGTGGGTAAATGTCAATGTCTTACGATTTTTTCTCCCCTTATGGTCCCTTAACTTACAGTTAGCCTCTCTCAGGGAATGATGCAACCTGATGTTCACCATAATACATATTACAGAAGTATGACACCTGCATGATTCACATTGGAGTTTCTCTAATAAGACCTCTTTAGCTAGAATGCTTACAACCCTGGCTTTCACTTGCTTACTGTATAATATTGTGTCAATGAATTTGCGGCAATGTGTCCTTAAGCCTGCATAATGCATCTACTAGTGATTTGCTTGGGACAACGAGCCATTCCTTTGCACTTCGGTAATTCTTCTGGTCATGTATATCATTGAGTACAGAAATTTTGTTTCTGCATATTGCACACTTAATTAATTTCCGGGCAATATAGCCAGAGTCATATGCTAGAACATTCACTTCCTGGGTGGAAAGGCCTTTGTCAATTCAAACAGTAAATTGCAGCGCAGAAATGCCCATTTGTGTTTGACTTCTAGTCAGACATACTCGCAAGTCATATCGAAGTTTGTTGGCTGCTGCGCGTCAAGTAGCTTCCACAAAAGTAGGGGGCGCTGCCTACGCGGTGTCACGAAATTTGTCGGGCGAGCTGCCGAGTCGGGTATCTTATTATAACAAGATCTTTGATATCAGCCCATTGTAGCAAGTATTATGAAGTGTTCATATTTTGACCCAACAAATAGCAAACATGACTTAAATATATGTTCGAATAGTAATAAGAGCTAAATACTGTAAGACCTTAATTCGGTACATACTACCACGAAATCAAATGCCTCCAAAACATGCTTGCAACGTATCATCGACAACACATTTCATAAGACCAGCTGTCACTCTTCTACGTGACAACTTCTATCAGGAACTAGTTTTGCAAGGTCACTCTACTCCGCATGTGCGTACTTTGTCCTTGCTGTTGGATATTTGCCGAAATATTGGATTCTATATAGCATTGTCATCACAACTATTCCACTTGAAGAAATTTGCATTAGCCGGAAATTACATTTCATATTCTTTCCATTAACCTCGCGGATACTTATTGCGTCTTTCATCTGCACCCACACCTACAGCTTAATCATGGCTGTCCGTGCCGCGGACATAAGAACGGACGTAACCTCGCAAGAGGCGTTTCCCTCCACGCACTTTTCGCTATCGATTAAGTTCTACCAGCTGATTTCTACTTAACATGAATTTATCCGTATGCTCATTGGATATAGTAAGTGATCATGACACTTAACCCAGTTGAGGGCAACAGCAGGCATGCTAAAGTAAGCTGCACGGCGTCGGCAAATGTTATCAACCTAGAGTGATCCATGAAGGATTATTGCATTGTCGTTATGAACACAGCTATAAGGATAATCACATCATGTTTTATATCTGGGGGCATCTTTCGTTGTTTTTATGGTTGGAACTATTGATTAACTGCGAACACCATACCGAAGTACAGCGCAGTCAAAAATATATGTTAAAATGCGACACAATTGATTTATTTTAGTGAAGTAGACAAAAGATGTGACGCTCGCATTAACCGATGATCTATATTCTTATAGTGAGAACGCTCTATATCATCACCCCGAGGGTCTCCAATGCCCCATATCTACACTTTGGAAGCCTTTAAACTGTATATATACACCCGGAAGGCCTAAATGCCCTATCCCTACACATTAGAAGCCTCTAACGTTCTATACTTTCATCCTGATTGCCTCCAATGCCCTATCTCTACACTTTGGAAGCCTCTAACGCTTTATATTTGCACTCGGAAGGCCTCCGATGCCTTACCTCTTCATC